>NDXB01010692.1:0-64851 GCA_002631895.1 Agapornis roseicollis | reverse complement strand
AAAAAAATGATAAAATGGAGGAGGGGGGGGGGGGGGGGGGGGGGAGGGGAAGGAAAAGTCAAACAACAAACATGAACTTTTCAACTATTTTTAACATGAAAACTACACACCGATACTCTTGTGCTAAGGACTCTTACAATCTGCTTATGAGCTCAATGGCTAGGTTATCAAAACGACAACTATGATGCTGGGAGCCACTTACCTGTAGGGATGAATGCAGGCTGTTGCAACTGCATGTTGGCTAGAGCCTGTTGGTAGTGGAAAACGCTTGGGTTAAAGACTGTGGTGGCACCATTGTTTTTTTCAAGTGCTGGCCTCTTTGGTAAAGGTTGAAGTGCACCAGGCGGCAGGGCCTGTGGATAAGGGAGTCAGTAAACACAAGTGGAGTGAAACAAGGGGCCCAGATGTAGATCAAACATGCATTAAATCATCAGGGGGCCTGACTGCAAATCACCTGCAACTGTGTCAACTCAGTGAGACGGGAAAGAGAAGAGCAGCTAAATCACAGTGGAAGTGGTAGGTGGAATCTATTCACTAGGTAAGCAGTTAGTAAATGCACCAGGAGGGGCAGAGCCCAGAACGAAGAGGGGTGCTAAGGGAACTCTTCAGCATGACTAACTTGGGCACACAGGGAGAAGAAGGGTGAGGAGAAGGAAAGGGGAGAGTATGGACAGGATAATAAGAAGAGCAGTTGCAGGCAACAAGCATTTAAAAGCATACCAGGTAAGAGAAGCGTAATAGATTTAAACCCAAGAAGATCAGCATGAGCAACAAATGCCATGGAAAAAAGGATGCTTGTCTTTTCCTGCTTACATGTATGTGTGCACGTGTGGAAGCGTGCAGCCAACCCTGTGTTCAGGTAGTAAAGCAGTAGGTGCTGCCAGTTACACATGTAATGTTACATTCATAGTAAAATGCATTTCCACTTGTTAGTAGAGAGGCTGAGCAACATGATCAAGAACAGGCCTGATCCTCCACTGCTCACACCAGTGGCACAGTTCAGCATCAGCTCACTTGGACCTGCTCCCACCCTCTAGAAGGTGACCTCCACCAGTTCAGTGCTGCTCATTTCTTACTAACAGTGCAAAAGCCATTGACAGCTCTCCTCTTTTTGCTCTATCACACCACTCAGCTTCTTCCAGCCTGTCAAACCTGTTCAGAACTGGTAAAAAAAACACTAACCCAACTCAGGAACTTTTCTCAGTTACTCATCATTCACCCAAGCATGTCTCAACAG
Organism: Agapornis roseicollis; assembly: GCA_002631895.1. Taxonomy (NCBI): domain Eukaryota; kingdom Metazoa; phylum Chordata; class Aves; order Psittaciformes; family Psittacidae; genus Agapornis; species Agapornis roseicollis. The sequence goes on along the minus strand of NDXB01010692.1, from coordinate 63,614 downwards.
CAAAGCAGTATGTCAGGTTCTCAGGAGACAGGAATGTTCCTAATGATTTACAGCTTTTCATTGTACCCGAGTAGAAAGCACGTTTTTTTCTGCACACTGCGACAGAAAAGGGTCTTTTTTAATTCTGCCCTGCAGCCGTTGTGCACATAATGCTCCCACTGACGTCAGGGAGCCTTATGCACGTGGAAGTCATGCACAATCAGGTTACTTCTGCCTACTTGTTCTGTATCATGGAGCAAAGCCTTGGCTGAAACAAAGTTATCCCTCCTGTTTTCTGGGTTTTCTTATTAAGAGGTGACAGTGAAGGGCAGGCACGGAGGAGGTTTAGCTAGTGAAAGGTTGCAGCTGCAAACACGTAGTATTCAGATGGAAGGACACAAGCAAAGGGATTTTCGAGTGTTACGAAGCTCAGCACACAACAGAATGTAAGTGAAAGCTTGCAACAGTTTGTCACCATCTAAAAACAGGCTTCACTGTAATTTGCTATTCCAGACTGCTCATCTAAGGAACGTTAAGCAAGAGACTTCCAGGTAAAACATTACTCCATCCTATCTCCATTCACATGGTGAGTTTTGGATAGGTTTAATATTTAAAAGAAGAAAATGAGAAGAAGAAACGGCATTTGCAAAACTGTCTTCAAACATGCACACATCCTCTACTAATGCTACTAGGCACCAGTGCCAGCAGCAGGGCTTCATCTTCCCAGGTTTCTGCTGGTTAGTACCAAGTGACATCACTCAAACATGGGACAACATCAGACTGAGCCACCAAAATCTTTTGCTTAAGATCCCCATTTTAGGATGAGGTCTTTTAGGTACAGATCTAAGAGTTCCCATTTCTACATAAGCCCTCACTGACAACTATGTTAAATCTGACTCTATCTACATCTCATCTACTTAACGGCAGTTACATGAGCGTTCCTCCAGGCACAGGGCAGAGCTGCAGCTCGCACAGCCTGGAGTAGCTCCACATACATCAGAGGTGTTTTACAGGTTTACAGTGAGTGAAGAACTTGCTGCTTAAATCCACACTCTGCACGGTGCTCAACTGCTGAACACTCCTTTTCAGATGCTTCCAAAACCTGCCCCAGAAAAAGCCCTGCTAATTATGCAAAGCAACTGTGCCAGGCAGGCACATAATGACTTCTGAGTCCTTGCTTCTTGGCCAAAGGCTGTCAGCCACCCCCAAAACCCCATTATCCCCTAATGGCAGTGCCAGAAACAGAACAACTGAAGGCTTTGAGACCTTACTGGGATGTACTGGCTCTCTACAGGACAATCCTGTGCCCAGCACTGCAGTCAGAGGAAGCACACAAATAAGCACCTGGCCATAGGGACATCAAGGCACAACAGACTACTTACTCCATCACCGTCAGGGAATCACAGCCTGGTTTGTGTTGGAAGGGACATTAAAGCTCCTCCAGCTCCAACCCCTGCCATGGGCAGGGACACCTTCCACTGGAGCAGCTTGCTCCAAGCCCCTGTGTCCAACCTGGCCTTGAACACTGCCAGGGATGGAAGTCAGAAATGCCCCCATGATTGTTACCAATCCTCTCTTGTTACTCTTTTGCAAGACAAGGCCTGGATTACATGTTTGCAACAAACAATTCAATAACCCCAGAGCTATGCTCCCATCACTATCTCCTGGAAGCAGATACCACTTCCACCCCTTTGCACGTAGTGAAGAGGGGCTGAGTCTGCATTTGGCTGCTTCAGTCCAAGGCACAACAATACAAAATGAGGGCAGAAGCAGCCCCCCACTCCCTGGCATGCAGCAGAAGCAAGCTGAGCAGCTTTCTCTTAAGATTATACATGGGTCTTATCACTGCTGTGAGTCCTTCTCTGGCATAGCCTTCCTGAAGGGTTCAGAGGAGGTGACGGACTCCAGCAAGGCAGCGGCAAACCTTCAGATGCTACAGGACAGGAAGCCTAGTAAAAGTAACTTATCTGATGGGCTTTTGTTCAGTGGGGAGGTCAGGAGGGGAAGGGAGCTAAAGGGCTTTCCCAGTCTCCTCAGAGAGGTGACTCTTGGGGAGGGCAGAAAGGCAAGATCCAGGTCACTGTCTGTGCTGACTTTGGGGCTGTCTCTGTGCCAGCTATAAGCAGTGAGGAGTGAGAGGTTCTTATGTCATCTACAGCTTTAATTCCACAGCTGCTGATGTGACAGTTGGCTGAGAGTTAATTAGCAGGCAGAGAGCACAGGGTGGCAATGGGCTGGGGAGGGAGACAAGCACAGGGACCAAACCAGCAAGCAGAGATGCCAAGAGACAGCAACGTTTGGGGAGGCAAAGAGAAAACAAACAAACAAGTGAATGCATTATACAATGTATTAAGAAGACATGGAACAGGCTCATCAGCTGTTTTCATGGAACCAAAATCTGGTTTGTGTTGGAAGGGACCTCAAAGCTCATCCAGTTCCAAGCCCTGCCATGGGCAGGGACATCTTCCACTGGAGCAGCTTGCTCCAAGCCCCTGTGTCCAACTGGCCTTGAACACTGCCAGGGATGGGGCAGCCACAGCTTCTCTGTTTCTATTTTCCTCTGTTGTGAGTGAGTTTTAGAAGTAAAGAAATCTCACTGTGAGACACGTGCTCCAAAACTGCTCCACTGCCTGCTGCAGTGGGTCAGGAGCACTCAGGGATTAGCACCTACGAGTGGACCTGTAGCCTTAGTTCTGCAGCTCTGCACCATGCAGAGGTCAGCAGGAGTGCTCGTGGTAAGGGTACAACCACCAGTCAAGAAAGAAGGTTCAAGCACATGCTTAAGTGCCATCCTAAACTGGGGACTGAGCCAGGCCCAGTCCATCTGCCTGCATCACCCTGACTTCAGCCAAGCAAAAGTAAAGCTACTACTTGTGCATATCATGTAAATGCACAACTGGGCTCCTCAGAAATCCCTTTTGACTTTGGACTTGAATAATTCCAAATCTATTTCAGGATGAACACTCATTTTTCTGGCATATGTTTTTTGATCCAAGACACCCAGGCACCATTCTTCCCCTTATTAAAGTCTTACTCTTCAACAGGTACAGTAAAAGCATCAAACCTTGAAAAGTCAATAAATAATGTAAGCTGTTTTGGTAGCAGGGGTGATGCAACAGGCCATCAATAAATATTTTAAAGGTTCTAGTTAGCAGCATACAAATAAGGTTAATCACATTTTTAACAGAAGCCAGAAGCATGAATAAAACATGTATTTGCTTTGGTCAAGCAGCAGTGCCCTACATAATGAGTGAAAAAGTAAAGATTCAATTGTGAAGAACACAAAGAGTTTCATTTCAGAAGGTTCTTTTTCAACAAGACCTGGGCTCTTGTTTCAACAGTCATAAAAATAGTCAGAAATCTCATAAGTAAACTGCAGGACAAATAAATTCTGAGTATAAATGGGCTCTCCAAATTACATTCCAAGTAATGCTTATGCTACAAGGAGAGCAGTTGTTTAATTCCTAGAATCATCCTGGCTTTGCATTCTGCTTCACCATGAATGCAAAGCAACCTCCTCTTTTACTGTCTTCAAAAAAGAGGGATTTAGAAAACTTTTAGTGACTTACATCCAAAAGGAGACAAGAACCTTTTTAATAACAGTTGTATATAAAACCATAATGACAGAAGAGATGAGGCTGGAAGGAACTCCTAGAGACCATCCAGACCAACACTTTGCTCAAAGCTGGGTCAACCAGAGCAGCTTGCTCAGGGCTGCAGCCAGGCAGGTTCTAAGTATCCCAAGGATGGAGCAGCCTGTTGCAGTGTTTGATCACCTTCATGGTAAAGAAGCTAAAATGGAATTTCCTGAATTTCTCTTTGTGCCCGTTGCCTCTTGTCCTTTCACTGGGCACTACAGAGAAGAGTCTGTCTGTCTTCTTCACCTCCCCCATGAGGAATTTATACATGTGGGTAAGATCCCCTGGGCCTCCTCTTCCCTCCCCATGCTGAATATCCCAGCTCTCCCACTGCTGGAATAAATAAGTGCTATTAAATCAAACTCAACAGAATGGCAAACACTGGCTCTAGCTGGGAATTTTATCTGGTCAGTCTTCCTTGACTCGTTTTCCCAATTGTAGGTGTTAGAGAAGTCACAATTCAAATTAAAATGCAGGTGGGACTATCTCTACCAGGTCCCAAGTATAAAAAGGGCCACGAAGTCACCTTTGGATGGAGCGTTCTAACTTCACTAAAGTATCTGGCACAAGTTTGCTAACTTCAAACAACTGACACCTTGTCTGCTTTTAAGTCAGTGGAAATTCTGCTACCGACTTCAACAGGCCAGGATTCCCTGTGAAACATGTATTATGGGATGGGCAGTCGTCTTTGCTTTCCTTGTGTACTGAAAAAGCTGAACTGACACCTACAACTTGGCCAGGGAAGATGCTGGGTCCAAGTGGTGTGTTCATGTCATGTCATGATGTCATGTCAGGGTTTGCCCACAGGGTTTGCCACCATGTCTTTGACAGGCTGCACTGTGTCACTCTGGGCTTCACGCTACAGCGAGCACATAGAAGGGATGAAGAGAGGGATTTCATACTGCACATGTTCTCAGTCAGCCATTTACAAAGCACTCTGTTTTCTCCCTAACACCACATGTGACACAACTGCAATCTCTCGGTGATGTTAATACAGTTTGAGAAGAACTCATGCTTACCATTGCAGCTGCAGCTGTCTGGTTCACCTGGTGTTGAGCTGCCTTGATTTTGGCTTGCAGGTGTGCAGGGGGATGAAAGTACTTGCATTTCTCCCTAGAGCATCGACCTTTGATGTAATCCATGCAGACTGTGACAGTGTTTTCATTTGTGTCTATCATTGCGATATCTATGGGGTGAGCATAGCGGCAATCGTTCTCACCACGCGTGCAATTCCCACGCTGGAACTCCCGACACACCTTCAAAGGAAGTCACAGTGAACATTAACTTACTCCTCAATCAGTGTTTGAAACACGGAGTATCAGTTCAATTGGCCACATTAAACCACGTGTGTATTCTACACCCATGCTTAGGCAGCACGCAGACCAACAGTCACAGCCACAACTGGTGCTACTCACAACTGGTTTGGGGTATGAAAAGCCCCACAACATTATCAGGGCCTACGACCAAGCACAAGGGAAACAGAGAACTTGTACAGAATGGAAAACCACCCCAGGAAGTCAAACGTTGTTTTACCAAAAGTTCTGGAGCTCAGGATTTCTCCCCTGCCTCTAAAGCTTGAATGTTACAACTCTGCCACTTGTGTCTCATGTGGGTTATGTGTTTCTTATGGAGGACACTCTTGGGTAGACCATTTCATTCTAAATGTCCATGCTGCTGCTATTTGCAATGAGTACATGTTCCTAAATAGGAGTAGCCTCTTTCACATGAATAATCTCACTGCCCTCCACAATGAAACAGTGGCATTAGTGACAGTGCATTTGATCACACTGCAGTGCGCGCAGGAGGTGCTGCCAGAACTGCTGGCTTTATGAATATCCTGAAGATTCTCCTAAGTTATGACCACTGAGGCATCAAAAGCAGAGAAAAAGGTTTCCTTGTCTGAGGAACCGAAGGAAATTGCTAAGGACTACAGCTGATGGTGTAAGTTAGGTACTTGTGCACTATAAGACTGACTGTGGAGAAAGATAAGGCAACAGAAAGAACATGCCACAAACCAACTTGCTTTGAAATGATACCCTTCCCTGTGTTATAATTTACACCTGCAGGAATCTCTGAATTCAGGTCCTCAACCTTTATGTCCTGCAGAGCCTCTGCTTAAGGTTTGAAAGACATTTACAATTCCTCCAACACGAAGTCCCAACAAGCCCAGCCAAGTGCGGGGAGGGAGAGACATCTTTCCAATGCTCCATGCTTGCAGCTCCCAACAGTGCAACGCTGAAAGCTTTCTGTATAAGCTTCATAAAGCCACCTCTAGACAAGGGAAGTGTCTGGTACTTCCAAATCAGCTCCCACTCAGCTCAGTGAAAGGGCAAACCATCCACTTGCATTTTTAAAGCACAGAAAACAACAATCCCAGCCTGCTCCAACACCCACAGCAATCACAAGAGTATTTTCAAATTCCCAGTGACTTTCAAGGATTTGGGATCAGGCCTTGCATGAGAATCTGCTCAAGCACTGAGCAGCAGCTGGGACCACACGTCCTGTTCATTCCCATCAGCAGCATCATATCAGACATCCAATTACCTCCAGTTTATCTGTACGCATCAGTTTCTGCCCAGCAGAGCCTCCTGGTACTGTAACAGTAGGATTTCCAGAAACCAGGACAGGAGTATTTGGTAACAGCTCTGCAGGAACCAACCCCATCCCAGGAGAAACATGACTCAGGTAGGGACTAAAAGCCATCGTGGGGCTTGTTGCAAGTGATGGAGTCACAGGAAATGTTGTCTGTGGATGGAAAGAAGAAAAACAGAACATTAGTTAAAAAGCTGTGTCTTGGATTACCCACCAAAGCCTTGCATCAAATCAATCCTTTTAGACAATCTGATTTGCAGTATCAGATGCTGGGCTCTCCAATCTATTCATTTACCACCGTTTCCTTGTGATCCATTCGCTCCTCCTGACTCACAGATAATGACTCACAGGAACACAAGGCATCTTTATTTGTCAGATCAAAGCATATTGATAATCCTTACAGTTTAATGACACAATTAAGGATTTCATGCCAGCAATTATGGCAGGCCCAAATTAAACAGACTTCTCATTCCCAAACAAATGTCTCAGCTTCTGGATGTCTACACTGCAAAGCTGTCCCCATACGGGTGCCCCAACGTAAACTGCAGCTGCACAACCTGGAAGGAGATAACCCCATCCACTGTTTCACAGAATCCCAGGCTGGTTTGGGTTGAAGAGACCTCAAAGCTCCTCCAGCTCCAACTCCTGCCACAGGCAGAGACACCTTCCACTGGAGCAGCTTGCTCCAAACCCCTGTGTCCAACCTGGCCTTGAACACTGCCAGCGATGGGGCAGCCACAGCTTCTCTGGGCACCCTGTGCCAGCGCCTCAGCACCCTCACAGGGAAGAGCTTCTGCCTAAGAGCTCATCTCAGCCTCCCCCGTTCTGGCAGCTTAAAGCCATTCCCCTTGGCCTGTCCCTACAGGCCCTTGTCCCAAGTCCCTCTTCAGGTTTCCTGCAGCCCCTTTAGGCACTGGAGCTGCTTTCAGGTCTCCCCTTCAGGAGCCTTCTCTTCTCCAGGCTCCACTGCCAGCTCTGGGTTACAGTTAAAGCTGCTCCTGTTTGCAGGCAGAGGTGATGCTGTTCTTGGTAACTACAGCCTCTACTTGGCAATAAACACAAGTGTGCTCACAACATGGCCTGGGGTGGGTTTTCTGGCCACACACATCATCCCCTCCTTGCTTTTATTTTGGTACTTCTACTCCCGGGGGCTTCTAAAAGAAACCACACATGGACAATGTATGCATCTCCATCCCTTCATACCCTGCTTGTTGCGATCTGAAAGCAGCTAGCCCACAGGAACAGCAGCCAAGCCGTTCTGATATCTCTTTAGCTTAATGATGGCCTCCTCCTAAGGTCAGAGTGACAGCAAACAGCTCCTGAAGCTGATGGGAAAGGGGATGACAGGTCATTGCCAGCACATATCCCTCTTTCTATGCCTCAGCAAGGAGACAGCCTCCTGAATCAGCAGTGCTGGGCACTTCAAGTGTAGCAGAATAATCCTCTCCCTGGCAGAGATTCCCAATTCCCCTTCTTTTGAGTTCAAGGTAAAACCTGCTTCAGCTGATGGGAGATTTTAACCACTAAACCCAGAGATCCTCCAGTTCATGGCTCTTTATGAACTAATGCTCTTCCCTCTTTCAGTTTGCTGTGGCTCCTAGACATGTTACACCTTCTGCTGCTGAAAAATCTCTGTCAGGATCTTCAAACACAGTTACTCCATGAACACTTCCATTGGACTGGTTTCTTTTGTGCATGTACCAGTAATTACAGTGGCATCTGCTGAGCTTCTGTCACCATTTGCACTGTAAATGCTGTTTTAAGGAGCTCCTCCAGCCCAGCCAGTCTGCACGTGTGGCTTGCACTAATATGTGGGCAAATCTACCCTATGTTTTTCCAGCATCTAATAGAGAAGGAACCTGGGTAGGGAGCCAGGAGCTGTAAGGAGGAAAGAGGGATGTTTAGAGCTATGGAGCTTGTCCTCCCAAGTATCAAGACAGACCATGGCACAGCTGATTTTGTTAACAAACCAGAAGCTGCATTCAATTTGCTCAGCAGAAAGTGTGCTAAAGCTGGAGAGCAAACACAGCATGGGTGAGAGGAGAAAGGCTGGTGTGGTGCCCAATGCAAGCACTGCCTCAGCCAGGATGTGTTGATTCCCAGTTACCTCAGACCCACCAAAGGGAAAGCCTGAAAATGAGAGACCCAGCATAAATGTAAAGGTGTTGATGGCCTGAAGGAGGGCAGACAGAGCGCTGCTAAGCAGCTACACATGGAAAGCACAAAACCATAAGCCCAGTGGCAGCTTTTATTACAGTATGGTGATAGAAATGTAGAAGATAAAGATCTCACACTGACAAGGATGAAGGCCCTGAGATTGCAAGCACAATTGATGCTGGTCAGTAAAAGAAAGAGACCTGTGTTTCCTCCAAGGCAACTGCATGGGACTGGCTGTAAACCCACCCTCTAACATGAAGGCTGAGCATGCCAGAGTGAAACCAACCAGCCAAAACATCAGCTACGTACTGCCTCAGATGCTTGCCTCCTCAAGCAGATCACAAAGACACACTACCAGCTCAAAAGATCTCTCCTTTATAGGCTGCTGTAAAGTCAGGTGTTAATACCCCACAGCACTGTCTCTTGGCAGACATCGGTTCCCAGGTGGGCCAGGACACAAGTATTTGTCCATTCCTAATGTGTCATTGACTAGAGCCTGAGAGATGCATGGGTTTTCACTGCATGGAACAAACGCATGCCCCAAGCACCTTCTGAAATCTGCTCCAGCATTTGTTCCAAGCATCACTGCCCAAGCAAGCTGTTCACTCTGTGCTTCAACCCCCCCACCAGCACCAAGGGGTGGCAGCAGGGTCCCGCTGCCTCAGAGGGGACAGAGAGCTTGGTTACTGGCCGGGGTGTCTGTAGGGACATGGCTGATCACAGCTATCAAGACCAAGGTTGGAAAAGCTCTTTAATCTCATCCAGTCCAACCCTTACCCCAGCCCTGCCAAGGCCACCACTAACCCATGGCACTGAGGCCTCATCTCCACGCTGTGTGAACACTTGCGGGGACGGTGCCTGCAGCCCTGCCCTGGGCAGCCTGTTCCAATGCCTGAGCACCCTCTGGGGAAGGAATTGTTCCTCAGCTCCATCTAAACCTGCCCTGGTGCAGCTTGAGGCCGTTTCCTCTTGTCCCATGTTCCTTGGGNATGCCTGAGCACCCTCTGGGGAAGGAATTGTTCCTCAGCTCCATCTAAACCTGCCCTGGTGCAGCTTGAGGCCGTTTCCTCTTGTCCCATCTCTTGTTCCTTGGGAGCAGAGCCCAGCCCCTCCTGGCTCCATCCTCCTGTCAGGCACTTGTAGGGAGCAATCAGGTCCCCCCTGAGCCTTCTCTTCTCCAGACTGAACCCCTCAGCCCTTCCCCATCACATTTTGGGTCCAGGCCCTGCACCAGCTCCATTGCCCTTCTCTGGCCCCACTCCAACACCTCAGTATTTCCCTTGTAATGAAGATGATGACGAGCTTGAAAACAAAGATGGGGGAAACAACACCCCAGGACAGCAGCAGAGTCAGCTGCCAGCAGGAGTGGAGGCACCATCACTGTGCTGTACCCAACTGCCTGCTCAGAGACACTTAATGGCAGCACCACATACAGCAGCCACTGCCCTGCTCCACCAAGTCAGTTGAAGCTCCAAATGTCTGCTGCACACTGCTGCAAAGGGATAAAGCAAAATGGAGAGGGTAACAGGCCCAGGGTGCAGCACTTTTGGGGTGGCCTTGCTTCAGTATATCTGAGAAACTAGACAGAGCACTGAGCAAAATGGCTCTTGTATCAATGCCAGGGCCCAGCCCTATCTACCTTCAACCTGACTTTTACAGAGTCAACAGAGAGAGACACAACCAGCCCAGAGAGCTTCCAGCACAGCTCAACCAGCAGTCAAGGTGAATTTGGACTTCCCAAAGTTAAAACTTTCCTTGAGTCTTCCTACTTGGCACCATCCTTGTGGCCTCTTCAAGGTCTCTGGCAGACAAATATACCATGCTGAGCAAACACTGTGCCCCATGCCCTTGGCAGCCTGGTTTGGAAGTGCTGGACGAAGCAGTCTGTTTAAAACTGCATCTCAGGCACCATTCATGTGACTCTGCACAAACGGTCAGCAGCAACACCAGAGAGCAACCTGAGACCTCAGAGGGATGAGCTCACAGAACCAAACACCAGCTCACACCCAGTGGGCTCTGCATCAGCACCACCTTCACTAAGCACTATCTGCAGGGTGCTGGCTCCTGCGGCAGCAGCACGATGAGCTCTTGCCGGTGATGTGAGAAGGGCTGGTGGTGGATATCGAGGTGCAAGCTCACAAACACACATGTTCAGTGCCAGCTCAGGAAGGGGGTGACACACTGCTGTGCTGGGGGCTGCTGTGGGGTGCGGGTGATGGCTTGGTTTAACTCAGTAACTTTAGTGGTGAAAATGCCCTCTAAAACATCCAAGCGTTCAGCTACTGCTTGGTGCTCTTGAGCACGCTGTTCCCAAGCTTGCTGTTCCCAATCTCGTTCCTGGCACACGTCCCACTAAAGCAGGCATCCAGTTGATCAGCTTTCCGATCACATGGGATTTGCTCTGCTGCTGCATCTGATACCCTTCCCGCTTTGAAGACTCTCCTGTGTAGCCAGGAGGAGGCCTCACCCAGCTCATTTAGAGGGAAAAAACCTTCTCAGAGCCTGTTTCCACCATCAGTATCTTCGGGAATCAAAGGCAGTTGGAAGAGCAACCTCTTGTTTGTCCTGAAAGTGGTGTGGAGCCAGTTGGGCAGCAGGAGTCAGACCCAGAGCTGGTTTACCCTCAGCCAAGTGTGGGAAAGCAAGAAGGGAGCAGTCCCTGCAGAACAAAGGTTTTACTTCTCTCCTTTGCCCATGTCTCCCTTGTGGCATAGTGCATAAACCAGAGACCTTTCTCATCAGACAAATTACCTCTGCAATGAGAGCATGAGTCAGATTCAGTCTCAGAGGCAATTTAAAAGGCAGGAGTAAAACTGCAGGTGTGAAGTGGACCTGCAAGACTGTAAAATGGGAAGATGGGAACTTTCCAAAGAGGAAATCCCAAAGATGTTTTGAATCGCCACAACCAAAGAGTGTCCACTCGGAATTCCCCACACAGGAAAACCTCGAACAGGAAGGGTTTGCTTCTGGAACAGGGTGAGGAAACGAGTGCCACCATGTTCTGTGAATTCAGGATTTCTCTCTGATGCACACGTACTTTGGAACTCCAAAAAAGAGGTGCAAAGATCCCAGCAGATAAGAGCTTAAGCAACTGTTGTTGGGACACCCCTAGGAAAGCGCTGGCTGGTGCACAAGCTGTTATGCCTTCAGGCTATTAGTGTCCTCTCAGGGTCCAGCCAGACCCCCTGTGGTGCAGCACAAGGCACCTCACCCAACAACTGCACCTCCAGTGCACACCGCCCCAAGAAAGATGCTGAGCCCCAGCTTTAAATGGAGAGCAACTCCTCACGCTCTTGGTTGAGAACATGCAGTTATTTATGTCAGCACCAAAGAGCTGCTGCAAGACCTCTGACATTTCTTAAAATACACATCATGGAAGACCCAAACTCAGCTGATAAATGTCACCTCCCCCCAGATACACCAACCAGCAGAGCCAAGGCACCCTCTCCCTGGTGTAATAGGGTTCTCCAGCTTCAAAACCTGTTCTAACTGATAAGCAAAACCAGGGACAGGCAGCAAAGGCTTCTCTGAACTACCTGCTCTGCAAACACCCATCTCCCACAGGCTTCCCTCCTGACCTGAAGAGAAGCAAATCTCTCCTGCCATTAGTATAGAACAGCATTGCTGTGAAAGACAAGTGACAGGGCTGTGACATTAGCACAGCTCTCTGCTGATTGGATGACTGCAGTGAAATGGGTCTCACTCTCAGGCATAGAAAAAAGTGTTAAGGTCTGGGTAGAATTCATCTTCCCCAGTTTTAGCTCAGCAGTACAATGAATCTAGTCCAAGGGAGTCAGCTGGCCTCTTGGAAGAACTCCAGCATCCTCACCCCAATGTAAAACAGATACCCAAAATAGGATCCATTGGAATTGAGCCACTCACGACTTCTGGGATGCATGTGAATTCACTGGTCAAACATCCTTTCCTTCCACCTGATGCCCTGAACCTCACAGCTCCTTAGTAACCAGAGGAAAGGAGCTGTGAGCAAGAAGATGCCATGGTAGCATCAGACATCCCTCCAAAAGATGCTGCGTGACAGCTGCCCAGGGCTGAGGCTTCATGAGCAAACAGGAAAGGCACATGGAGCAGTGTGACCTCAACTCACTGCTGGAACTCACAATGGGCTGTAGCTGGGCACCTGGAAGCATGAACTGCATCTGCTGAGCGAACATGGCTGCGGCTGTCTTCTGCTGGATCAGGTTGTTGCGGCCATTTATCTCAAGCTGTGTTTTCAAGTGGGGGGGAGGATGGAGATATTTGCAGTTCTCTCGGGTACACCGGCCCTGGAAAACACAAGGAAACAGCATTTCAGTTCAGGCACATAAGTTTAGTTACGGGTTGTTGGAGTTACTGCACCAACACAAGCATCTGAGCTTTTCGGCGGCTGCTGTTCCCCTTGTTGTGATTCTTCTATAAGCTTAAGTGAAAAGCAACAAACTTCTCCTGAAGTAACACTAACCCAGTGCTATCAAGCTACACCCAGAAGTTGAGCTTCCTGATGTTATTGTTGTAAAACCCCTGGTCTAACACAAATACCAATGTTTACAGAAACCAGCGGCAACAGCTCCAGAAACAACACCCAAAATTCCATTTCTTGTGTGGGTTGTTTCCCTCCCTCCCAACATTAGACCTGACATCAGACAGTGAGAAGCAAACTGCCTCCAGCACTGCCCTGGCTGCATCACCACACAGTTCCTCACATCTGTGTGAAGTGGCACCACGCAGCTGGTGGGTGCTCAGACTCTACTAAAAGGTAAAAAACCTGCATTAATCTGGAGGAGGAGATGCAGCAGCACTGGGCAGGTTTGGGTCATTCTCCTCACGGCAGCTTTTCCAGGTCCCCCTAAAGCCCTTCCCATTCCCTGGGACCCACCAAGACCCAGCATCCAGGCTCAAAGCATTCCTGCAGCATCCCACCTCCACCACTGCTCCAGTGCAGCAGGGTGGCCGTGGCCATGCAGCTGCTTTGTTCTCATCTCCAGCCTTCAAGGGCTTAACACATCAGCCTTAGAAATCCCTCCTGGTTGACCTTGGCACAAATGCTTTGGGTTGGGAAAACTCTAATTTCTACCAAATTTGGAATAAATGTGTGAGGATGTTTCTGCACTGCAGGAAAGGAGAAGATGAAATAAAGAGCTACTGGTTTTTACAGGCCCTTCTTCAGCTGGAAAAGAACTGTTATTCCAACTGAGATTCCACCTGTCACTGTCACCAGCCACCCCAGCTTGCTGTGAAGCTTTGTTAGTCAAGGCAGAGTTTGTTTAATTCCAACAAGGGGTTCTGCAAACATGCTGTGTTTATTACCAACAAGAAGTGCCCATAAAGCACGACCTTGGTGCTGCAGAGCTGTGAGCAGAAACCACTGCTGCTGGTGCTGGAGTGCTACTGATTTCAGTGAGGAGCTGTGTCTGGAGGACCTGGGCCCTGTGCAGATGCTGCTGCAGAGCATGTGAAGTGCAGCACGGCTGTCATCAGCCTGTCAGGGCTCTAGGAAAGCTGAATCACTCAGATGCAAACCCACACCTTCAGCCCAGCTCCTCCTCACCATCATTTTGATCCTGAGCATCATCAACCACTGTTTCACCAGGACAGTTTAGGAGCAACAGCTGAGCTGGGTTGCTCACTAACACCACAGAAGGTTCTCTTAGACAAGGAATTTTAGGAACTGATGATGTGAACACAGTGTTCCCAGTTCACACATCCAGCTACAGAACAACTTCCAAGAGAGGTCTTGCTCTAAAGTGATTGGAACCTCTGATATCCTCTGAACTCCAGCACTGGTGGGGTGATCCCTTCTACACTTCCACCCACAGTTCTCAGTACTCCTCAGCAACATGTATGCTCCTCAAGACCAGTTTCAGCTCTGTGCAAGCCACCAGAAGGACAAAGAACTGCCATTATTTGCTTCTAAGTACCAGCTGCAACACAGCAGGGAAACAACAGGGAATGGGTAGCAAATCTGCTGTGTGAATACTGGGCTGGGGATAAATGAGGACAACTCTGTTTTATACCTCGGTGACTTAAGATGCAATATGGGAACATACAGCAGGAATCAGGGCCCTAAACTTAAGATTGAGTATCTTCATGCTAAAAGGCACAGTTTAGCTGCAGTGACACCAGCACAGGGCACAGGACAGTGCCAGTTCCTGCAGAGATCAAGCAGAGAGTGTGGTACCCAAAAGCATCATTCCAGCACCTAACTGGAACTTTGCATGTGCCAGGAAGGGGCACAGTGCTGAGCCTAACCTGTGCCAGCACACGGTGTGCTGAGCCTGCTGGGACCAGTGCAGCATCCTGCTATAAGTAGAGGAGTTTGGTGCTGTTGGTTTAGCCCAAACACTGCCTCCAGGGAAGGCACATTCCCCCCCTGTCCCGTGTGGCACATGAACCTGCAGGCAGGGAATCACCACCCAGCAACAGCCTCTGCTGCTGGCCCTGGTAACACGCTAAATATAGCTGTACTCCTGGCTGTTAGCAAAATGGAAGGAATCTGAAGGACCATATTCGTCAGCTGCTTTGCCAACTACAGCCAGGAGGGAAAAGCATATGGACAGCGCTTCCCAAGGCTTGAAACATGGCTATTAAAAATAAATCATTAAAACATTCTGTAAGAGTCTCTCCCCCCCATCTTCCCACACACTCCCCACCCTTACAGTAGGCTGCTGGCATGTGATTGACTCTGTGGTGCCAACTCCAGTCATGCTGTGATGGCGCATACTGTAAGTGGCTGGCATCTGACATCAGCTAAGGTGACAGCAGTGCCACAAAGCCAGCTGCTTCAAGTGCAACACTCATGGCACACACTTAAATCCAGTGGGAAGACCTGCATTACACTTGGGTGCTCAGAGCCTGCTGGGTTGCGCTGTGTCATCTGCATCCCAACCTGGAGGGATGAGGCTCAGAGCAGGCTGGGTGCTGTGCCAGGCTGGGGGAGCCTGCCCTCAGCATGCTGCACAAATTCCCTTCTTGCTGCCTGCTGAACACGGCTCTCAGCACACACCAAAGTGCACCAGCAGTGCAGTTCCTTATGGGCATTTTAATCCTGGACACCGGGAAGAGGTTCCAGAGCAGACATGTTTCTGGTTTCAGTGACTGCACTGTGTGTCCTGTCAATCGCCAGCAGCTCGCATGTGTAAAGCTTTAAGCTAATGCTGCTTTTCACACGCTTGTGCCCCAACTGTGCTGTCTTCTCCACAGCCACTGATGACATGTGCAATGACTGACAGCAAAAAGAATTAGAAGAAACCAGGCAGGAAAGGATTTCCATGTTGTGCACAAAGCCAGGCACCAGAACACAGCTTGCCAACACAACTTCTCCCTGCATGAAGCAGCAGATTTCCACCCCCCCAGAGGAGCTCATGGGGAGCCATTCAGAGATGTGCTGGCTCTGCTTACTCAGGGCCTGGCACTCTCTGCTGCCCATCCCCACTCACACAGAGGTTCTTCTTTGAATTTTCCACCTCTGGGTCCAAGGAGCCACCCCCCTGGGGCTGTGCAGGCAGATGGGAGCCTGCTGGAACCAGCCCTGGTGTTACTGTGGCCAAGCTCAGGTCCCTGCAGTCACCTGAGAGCTGCTCTGAGTGATGCTCTGAGCTGCAGCAGCAGCATGTCAGCTCTGACCCAGCGCTGTGCAGGGCATCAGGGACATGTCTCCTGTCAGGGTACAGAGGACAAGAGTCTCATCTGCCTTCACAGCTTCAGTGGAAAAACCAGAGTAATCACTGCACGTTCCCAGGGCTACCAGTGCTCCAAAGACTTGTCACTGAAACAGCAACTAGATTTCATGGCTTCAATGAATGTTAGGTCAAACCTTTCTTGAGCAAGCCTAGACTTGATTTTGACTTGAAACAAGAGAACCCTGATGTTACAGAATGGTCTGGGTTGGAAGGCACCTTCAAAGCTCATCCAGTCCAACCCCCTGCAATGAGCAGGAACATCTTCAACTAGACCAGGCTGCCCAGAACCACATCCAGACTGGCCTGCAATGTCTCCAGGTTATTCACGATTTCAAGTGAAAGCAGGTGACTTTTGGCAGCTACAACAAGAATTTGGGGTCCTTTTCAACCAAGAGCTCAAAGCAAAGCTCAGTGGCACATGAAGTGGAAGCCCCTAGAGCAAACCATCTGCACAGTCCCAGTCCTCCCAGTTGTCTCCCTGCAGCAGTGGGGCAGAGCCCTGGGAGGTCAACCAGAAGGTAACAAGTAACTCTGGGTGTATGGGCTTTAAAAACAAGTTACATTCCTCTGCAACCTGAAAACCAGACAGGTCAATACAGGCACTTCAATCCAGGTAGAATCTAACTCAATGTCCACTGACCTGGATGCAAAAGGAATGGGAAGCAGAGACCAAAATCCCTGGTTCTAGGACACCAGAGCTGCTTCCCAGACTCCCTGCCTCATGGGGTGACTGCTCTACAGGGAGCTGGGAGGAAGGACAGGAGGAAGAGAAACGTCAGCATCATTTCTGCTGTGTTCAAGTGCAGCAAGAAGCTGCCCACAGCAAGCTGAGGGACTGCTGAGCCAACACTGCCCTGCTGAGCCAGCAGTGCCCTGCTGAGCCAACACTTGCCTGCAACATCAGCTCTGTCAACCCAGCCAACCCCTCCACAGACAGGGCTGGAGAGCCTGTCCCCGATGTGCTGCTGGCTCTGGCTGTGCTGATGCCCTCTCCCCTCTCACAGGACTGGAGAGCGCCAAGCGCTGTGACACACAGCCACATTGACAGGGCTATGGTCACCTACCTAGGTACAGCTGCAAAGGTCACCAGAAGCAGAACAAGCTGGGGACAGGCATAGTTTCTTTCACCAGCATATTCAAAGAGCATCCTGAGCATGTAACATTGCTTCCCTCACGCCAATGGACAGTTGTGAGCTGCAAGTGCTGGGAACGCACAGCTGCACAGCATGCACAAATCCTACTGCAGATGCAAGTCCTTTCAAACTGTGTATATAAACCTGCAAAGCCTTTGGACAAGGGGTTCTCCAGATCACACGCACTCTGCTGGCATTCAGAGAAGCTTATCTAGGACTCTCTTACAGTCTCCAGCCTCAAATCCTCTCTCAAGCTGGGTTCTGTTACACAGCTCAAGCCACAGCAGCATTAAAAACCAAAGCAGAGACAGCAGCTCATCCCCCTTTGTGGTATCATCTTTCCATCAGGATTTCCATTCCAAGCTCTCTGTGAGACTGTAAGGGTCTTACAGACTCAGAGCAGCTATGTTGTTGGGGAAAAGCCCTGTAGCTCCTTCATTATGCTTTTACATCTTGACAGCTCTCTGAAGCTCAGTTCTCCTGCCAAGCTCTCTCCATTCAGGCCAGTGGTATGCTCTGCTATGCCCAACGGAAAACAGGGATTGGTTTTCACATTCTGGTTAGTGGAACACATTTTGCTTGCTCCGAGTGAAGTCCAAGAAATACATATTAATAGAGTATGGTACTATCAAAGTATGTTTTTCATGAGCTACAGAGCCACAGAGCAGGAAAACACATTTATGTAAGAGCTTGCAATGAGCAGCAATCCCATTCCACAACAGGGAAACAATGACTTCATCAAGCTCTTTGCTTTTGTACCCACTGATCCATTCTGATCAGGCTGTGTTCTGGAAACCACATCAGTCTGTTACCATCACGAGTTTTGACATGAGGTTAAACCAGCATAGAAATATCCTCAATTTAGAGCTCTGAACTGATCATTTTCGGTGTCTTCCAAGTATTATTCCACTGCTCTTCCAGGTTCAGAGCACAATAGAATAGGTTTCTTTAATACAGTAACAAACAGAGGCTCTCTCCAAGTGAAATCAGCCTTAGAGACACCCTGGGCACGGTCCCGCTCAAGCAGCTGATCCGTAACAGCTCTGAAGGAGGCACCTAGTGCCTGGTAAGGAGCACACTGCAGAGTATGTCCAGCCCTGGGATCACTGCCTGCAGCAGAGCAGGACATGGGGCAGGGTGGCATCCTGCTGTGTTCATGCTCCCATGGGTAAATGTTTCAGTGTGGGACTATTTGTAAGTAAAGGAATGGATTCTACCTGGAAGACAGAGGAAAATACCCAGTGTCATGCCTGTGTGTGCCAACCACAAACTCCCCATGCCAGGCTCTGAGCAATACTGCACAAGCATTGTATTAAACCCACCCAAAACCCCATGGAAAATTAATAAAATAAAGCTTGTCATGTCTTCCACCTTCCACCTGCCCACTGTCCTACCTCTCCCATTGCTGTTACACCAGCACAGCTCCCACAGACACTGAGTGGAGTTTCTCCTATGCCTTAAACTCCTTTTTCATTGCAAATCCCCTAATCCAATTCTACAACTTTCCCTGGCTGCCTGACGCTGCCAAGGTCAGCTGGAAAGTAGCTGCTTCTGCCCCTCCTCTGCCTGCAGTGTGTGCTGAACATGACAACAGCAGCAGGCAAACAACACGTACACAGGACCCAGCAGAGTACATTAAAGCCCAGGAGAATGAATGTTAAAGCACCATGTTCATGACTACAAACGCTGGACCTCCACAGCCCCATCCCTGGGGTTCACACAAGGCAGAAGCAAACAGGAAAGTGCAGGGACTGCAGCCCGAACCCTCCCTCCTGCCCTGGGCAGGGCAAACCAGGCTCTGAAAACATCAACCCAATGAAAGCAAACTTAAAGTGCTACTCAAAAGCTATTTTAACACTTGGCAGAATGTACCAATTGTGAGGATCAGCCTGAGTTTTGTTTGTGGTGTTGGTTTGCTCAGAAGGCAGCAGTTTCCTGGGCACAAAGAGATTCCTGGTTTTCAAAAAACAATGAAAAAACCCGTTAAAAAATAAATATTAATTCCATCTGGGCTGACAATTCCCACAGAATCCTCAGTCTGGACAAAGTAACTGTGCAGGATGTGCTTCAGCCTCAGCTCTGAGGGGCAACCAGCAGTGCCCTGAGCAGGGAAGGATGGTGCTGGGCTGTGCAAAGCACCCCATGGCCTCTCACCCTCACCCTGGCAACCCTGAGGTGTCAGATCAGGCCACGATGGCCCCACTGTGCGCTACCTTAAGCCACCAAAAGAGGTGAGTGCAGGGGAGGAGGCAGATGCAGTGATACAAGAGGGTGATGCCCTCAGTTGTCAGACATTTGTAAAAGCCCATAGTTTGATGCAGAGGATGCTCTAGGGGTGCAACCAAGCACATGGGGGGTCCTCAGCTTCTATTTCTGCTCTCCATCCCATTGCTTGACTCTCTTCACTACACCCCATTCATCTCTTCCTCTTGCACACCAAAGCCCATCCCTTCAACCACCTTCCTCCACAGCGCTGCCTCTTGAGTTCACCAAAGACCAAGCTTTGTTCTCGTACTCCCAGGCACACATGCTGGGCAAGTCTCTGCAGAGCATCCCAACTCCCCTTCACTCCAGCATTGCAAAGATGCTACCAGGGTACCAGGAACAGGGCTGACTGTGTGCCACCAATTCCATGTGCTCACACTCATCTCCAAGCAAGGTCCCTAAATCTTTCTGGTCCATGCCAGGCCTCAGATTTCACAGCCCTGGTAATCATGAACTTGCTGCTGGTCAAAGGATTAAAGGTGTATATACAAAAAACACCTTCAAGAGAACTCTAATCACAGCAGGCAAGGACCACACATCTCACATGGGCTCTGGCTTCCAAAGAGGGCATGCAGGCCAAGCAAGTTGAATCCCAGCCCTCCATCTAGGAGGCTTGAAGAAAAAGGAAGAAAGGAAAATCCCAACAAAAAGCAAAGCCTGGCTTGCCCTAGGCAAACATTCCACCTCAGGCAGCTCCTGCACTGATCTGCTTCAGTGGGTGGTTGGTACAACGTCTGCACATGGAAGGCACAGGCACAGAGGGGATTTGCCTTTTGAAACAAACCCCTTCAGAAGTGCTCTTCAAGCAGAGCCTGGCACTACAAAGCGGATCCGTGCTGGTCTTTGCTACCATCTCGAGTGAGAGGGAGGTGACAGCAGTGCAGTGCAGTGTGGTGCTGCTGAGCCTGTGACCAGCATAGCAAGCTGCAGCAGCCACGGGACAGGCCTGGTGCCATGGGGTAAACACAGGGGCTCACAGTACCAGAGCTGAGGCACTGCCACTGCTGTGGGCAAGAGGAGAAGCTGGCAGTGGCACAGGTCTGGGCTCACACTGCTCACTGAGACACGTGTAACTGCAGTGCATGTGCTCTGGTCACTAGCACCAGGCAGCAGCCAGCTTAATGGATATGGAGCCAAATTCTGTGCCAGCAGCTGAAATTCTGTTAATTTACCATGGATTTACTAAAATAGCCTCAGACACAGCAAAACTCATATAAGTTGTAGTTATAACACCCCTCACAGACCCCTGTGCTCTCAGTCTGCACCCAGATCCACACTCCCTATCTCAGTCAGCCAAAGCAGATCCATGCTCTTGTTCCTGAGTATGATCACAGAATAAACCCTTCCCAGCACTCTGCACTGACCGAGAGACCTAAAATTCAGAGTGACTGCTGTGATGGTCTGTGTGCAGTTCTGGTGTCCCCAGCATAAGGAGATGGAGTTGTTAGAGCAAATCCAGAGAAGGCCACGAGGATGATCAGGGGCTGGAGCAGCTCCCATATGGAGACAGGGTAAGAACATTGGGCTGTTGAGCCTGGAGAAAAGAAGCTGCGTGGAGACGTCACAGCAGCTCCAGTGCCTAAAGGGGCTGCAGGAAACCTGGAGAGGGGCTTGGGACAAGGGCCTGTAGGGACAGGCCAAGGGCAATGGCTCTGCCCAAACNTAAGGAGATGGAGTTGTTAGAGCAAATCCAGAGAAGGCCACGAGGATGATCAGGGGCTGGAGCAGCTCCCATATGGAGACAGGGTAAGAACATTGGGCTGTTGAGCCTGGAGAAAAGAAGCTGCGTGGAGACGTCACAGCAGCTCCAGTGCCTAAAGGGGCTGCAGGAAACCTGGAGAGGGGCTTGGGACAAGGGCCTGTAGGGACAGGCCAAGGGCAATGGCTTTAACCTGCCCAAACAGGGGAGGCTGAGATGAGCTCTTAGGCAGAAGCTCTTCCCTGTGAGGGTGATGAGGCGCTGGCACAGGGTGCCCAGAGAAGCTGTGGCTGCCCCATCGCTGGCAGTGTTCAAGGCCAGGTTGGACACAGGGGCTTGGAGCAAGCTGCTGTAGTGGAAGGTGTCCCTGCCCGTTTCAGGGGTTGGAGCTGGAGGAGCTTCAAGGGCCCTTCCAACCCAAACCAGGCTGGGATTCTATGTACAAGCCAAAGACAGAAGTCTATGTACAAGACAAAACAGAAAGAATAGTCTGTTTTCCCCACGTAATGCCACCAGTGGGGATTCACTGATCCAGCATTCTGTAGAAACCATGATTCTGGACACTGAAGGGTTAATTCCATGTAGCTGCTGATTAGATCTATTCCTTTTCCTGTACCAAAAGCTGTAGGACAGGACACTGAAAGGCTGCACAGCCTTACTGGGTGCATGGATCCACTTTCTCCTGCGGGATGCAGCTTTTGCCCTGACCTACCATTCTCTCTGAGTGGCACTGGTGGAAGTGCCAGAACAGCAAAGAAAGGAATGTGTCATGTGTGTGCATGCATGTGTCCGTCTGCCTGCCCAGCAGAACAACAGGAATGGAACTTGTCAGGGCTTTTCTTTCATTTGCTTGGCTCCGGGGAGTTTTTAATCACTGCCAGATTCACTCACTTGGGGTTGAGAGCACAGGAGAAAAGCTGGGGGAGGTAGAAGCAACTGAAGTATATCCAAGTGGACACGGTGGCTTAGTTGAGCTTCCGTCACACAAAGCAAACTGATCACATTCCTATGGGGCTTTCCTTCCCCTTCCAAACTCCTGCCCTCAGCTTCTGCTCCAAGCTGTTTGTCCTGGTCCCACTCACTGGAGCAGCATAGTCTGCCTGAGTGGGGATGAATGTCAGGATTAGCTTTTAAAGGCTGTTTTCCATGAGAAAGCAACCTCAACGATGTGACTTCCTGAGACAGGTACCTGACTCATGCATTTTGCTACTGCCACTGACAGGAGATACCTTCAGACATGGCACAGTCCTTTCCTAAAAAGGCAACACCACCAAAAAACACCAGATCTTCTACTGCCCTGGTCAGGCACAGCCAGGACGATGCAAATGATCATCTGCTTTTAGGTGAGATGGGCCCATTCTGGGCAAGGAGAGATTTCCTGCTGCAAGGCAGAGTGACCTTTCCTGAGGACATCTGCAGCCAGAGCTGCAAAGAGGCTCCAGTGTCATTAGCAAGTCCGGAATGCAGCAGGATGGGTGCCCAGGGCAGTGAACACCAGGCTGGGCAAAAATGCTCTCACTCCAACAGAGATGGATGGGCTTGTGGTAGAGCCCTGGTCGAAATCCCTACACAAGCTTCTGTGCAAGTGCCTCTGACACAAAAAGAGAAAGAAAACGAAGGGAAGTGCTAACCCATTTCCTGTGGCTGGGCTGAGCTCTGAAAGGATGCTTTGACCTGAGAGTTAGCACCATCAGAACACCAAAACCCAATTCTCAGCAGTGTTTCTGTCCTAGCTAACGGGAGCTCTGTTCCTGGTAAGGACCTCTTCAGATTTTACATTAGCGTGGACTCTTCAAAAACCCATGCAGAGAAACACAAAACACTCAAAATCCTCTTAATTCAATCTGTGCTTCATCACACAAGGCCACAGCAGGGGATTTGGGGCTGTGGGAATACAAACGCTCAGATTACCACCCAAACACAGAATAGGACAGTCCCAGCCTGAAGAGTTTTCAGCCAAAACATAACAGACTTGGTGGTCAAACCCCAGCAACCCCAACCTGCACACCAGCCACCCCATGCTGCTGTGTGCGCACCTGCCTCTGCAGCGCCAGCTATAAGCCATCCTGCCCATTTGCCTCCCAGCTCCCAAAGGAGCTCCCCCTGCTCCTCAACACTCCCAAGGGTGGCTCAGGAGCAGTGGGAGTGGGCTCTGGTGACAGCAGCATGCCATGGAGCTGGCAGGGAGGCTGTGCTGGTGCTGCAGGATACCGTATGCTGATGAAGCTGACAGCGATGGTGGCAGGGGTCCTTGCTGCATCCCTGAGCTCCAGGGCCCTGGGAGCTGCTCTGCTCCTTTCTGGAGTCCTGTCTACCTCTTCCCCTGAGAGCTGTCTCTTACAGCCCAGAGAAGGTTACAGACAATTCTGTCCTGCCTTTACTAACCCTGATGGTTCTGCTCCAAGTGCTTGCCTTGCTCCAACTCCCAGCCCAGCACACACGGAGGCTCTGACACAGCAGGGAGCCGGTGCCTGTGGAGAGGGAACCACGATGAGTATGCAAGTGCAGCAGATGCTCTGAGAAGTAGCAATCACTGCTGAAGCAACAGGAGAGGAGGGTAAAGACTTCCCAGGCTGCTGTGTTCAGTCACTGCAGACATCAAACCTAACATCAGGGACAGAGGGGACAGGAGCTGCAGGAGGGCTCAGGGACAGATAAGCCGAGGGGAGGAGGAAACAGAGCAGAAAGGAGAAACAGGGCATTAGGATAAGCTGCAAATCGTGTGCCATGGGAACAAGATTTAGGAGGGCTCTTGCAGCAAGGAGCATCCCTCCCCCGCACTGGCTACTCCAGCCCTGCTGCATGGGCTGCTGTGTCCAACCCTGCAAGGTGCTCACCTCCTCCTGGGGCTCGGTAACTGCAGCCTCCCAGGGAAGGAACCCCGGGAGCAGAGCCTGAGCATCACACACAGCACAGTGCTGCAGGAGCCAGCAGATGAGCACAGCAGCTTCACTCACAAGCTGAGCCTCCAGGAGCTGACAGCACAAGGGGAAAGGCTGGTCAGTGGGATTACACACTTAGGGTTTGTTTGCAAACTCAGCCCGAGTCGGGGCTCTTTAAGGACCTAATCCCCGTGTGACCATGCCCTGCACCAGCCGTACCCTAGCGGATAATACGGACTTAGGGAAGCACCATCTAATGAGGGCCGTGCTCTTGGGCAGGCTGTAACCACACTGTATCAGTGCTGCCCAAGCCTGCTCCTCCAACCCAGCCAGGTACCACAGAGTCTCCTTCTGTCTGAGGGCTGGTTTCTCTCCATACACACTCAGAGCTGTTCACTCAAAGCAGACATAAGGAGACAAATAGCATTAAAGCAGCACAGTTTGGGCTAAAGGCTTAAATCGTGCTCAGAACCCTGTTAGGGTTCTGCTGGACAGAGATGTTGGTCATCCCTAATCAGCAAAACTTGGCTGATCCCAACACTCCAGTCTGGAGTAGTTGTTTTAGGACTATTTTTGACATCAGGGTAGGAGAGACCAGCTAAAAGTAAGCGCTGTGTTCATGCAGAGTAGGTTCATATGTTTAGAGGCAGATAAAATGCAGTGCACATCACTTACCAGTCACCTGAGTGGCAATGCTGTAGGATACATACACGTCCTAGGAGTGGCTAAGCTGCTCCTAGCTCCATTCCTGGGACGGCTCACTATAGCAGAATTTGTTTCCACTTTCTAATGGTGCTCTATGCACCCACCTCAGCCAGGGCTGGAGCCAGCAGTGTCCCCAGCACCCTGCAGCAGGACCACTGAGTGTTTCTCTCTCCTGTATAGACAGGTTAATACAGAGAGCAGTTTGTTTTGCACATCCACATCCCACTGCTGTGAGAGAAGAGTTTCCCCCTCGGAGCACAGGCTGCCACCTTCCAAACGAGGTCAGCCACTGACCTCCCCCACCACCACTGACCTTATTAGCACCGATCATGGGTCTAATAATACCCTGCACTGTAAGCAGGCCATCTGCTCTCACACTGCATTGCAAACCTGGGTGAGTGCTCAGTCTGAGCACACTTGCATCCCAGCAACCCAACCATCCCCTCTCAGGAACAGGCACTGTGCCACAGCTTTAGGCATAAGGGCAGCTCCAGCTCCCCACTTGGAGCTCATGAACACAGTAAACAGCACAGGGCATTGCCTGGGTGCCGGCACAGGAGGTGAAATGCAGAGTTAGAGGTTAAAAACCCATTGCTCCAGCATCACAGCCTCTGTTGGTGGGGAGCAACCATGTCACTGAAACCCAAACCCAAGGCCAAACACTACCCAGAGAAGAAGTAAAGCACCCAGGCTTCCAAGAGCAGCAGTACTTGTGTGCTATGTATCCCCTACTGCAGGGACAGCAGAAAGGTTTTACTAGAAGCTGAATACTTTCACTGCCATTACAGAAGAGGGGCTTCTGTAACAGCTGAGCTTCAGAACTCATCACAGACCTGTTTGGGCTCAAGGGACCTTAAAGTTCCTCCAGTTCCAACCCCCTGCCATGGACACCTTCCACTAGAGCAGCTTGCTCCAAGCCCCATCCAAGCTGGCCATGAACATCATCATCACCATAAATGAATCTAAATTAATTTAGAGGAGCCAAGGTTTGAAATGCTTACTCAGTTGGACATCTGTCTACAACACCCTGAGTCTTGTTACTACAGCAGCTCAGCTTTACTCAGCTTTCAAACACATTCCCTTTGTGCTGCTCCTGCGAGGTCAGAAAGTGCAATTAGGCAGAGACTGATGTTACACCACTCTGAAGCAGCTTGAATCATCACAGGCTTTGAAAGCTGGTTTCCCAAATCCTTGGCCTTTGCTCTAATCAAAAGACCACAGTCAGACATGGCATAAGAGGCTACATGGAACAAGGAAAGGTGTCAGTGCCCAGTTCCTTGCTCTGCTGTTTTATGAACAGCAATAAAACAGTATTAGTAAGTTGTAAGTAAAACTGTGCCTGGATGGGGCAACATCCATCCAAGCACCTCACAGCATTTAATACCAGCAGAACAGCATTTTCAGGGGCAGATCTGCAAAGAGCTCAGCTTCTCACTTGGAAACCCACCATGTCAGTGCTTTGTGGAAACTGTCAGGCAATGGGCTCTCCACGAAGCCTGCTACATCCTGCTTGTATCTGCTCTGAAGCTTCAAGCAGCTCACTTGCATGAACGTGTGTTACTGCACCCTGCTTCAGGCAGGTGACCAAGAGGCAGAAAGCTGCTGTCAGCAAAGGGATTACCTCGAGCTGATACTACACTGCTGACGAAATCCACCAGCTCCAGGAGCCCATTCAGAGTCATTCTCCTTGAAGGCATCTTCCACTGCCTTCCCCTCAGCTGCCTCTGCTAATGCAATCATGAGCAAGAGCAATGTCTGGAGCAGCTTCACTGCCACAGCAGCAGCAAAGGGCACCATGGCCAAGTGTGGCTCATGTTTACAAGCATCCTCTTTACCCCAAACTCTTTCCAGGGATAATAACTTGTAGGCTATGAGCACCTCTTCAAATCCCAATGGTAGCCACTGGTCCAGATCAGGGCTGCAAGATGCAAAGCTTGAACCTGCTTCCCAAGGTGGATCTGGCAGTGCTGAGGTGTCACTGCTCACTGTACAAACACACACCTACAGTGCTGCCCTGGCCAGCTTGTGACTCAGAGCCACAGGAGGGAAGCGTGAGCACTGCCACAGCTTGTTAAGCTGGGCTTCAGCACTCATCCTCCTCCTCCTCCCCTGCAGGGGCTTGCAGACACCAAGCTGCACTCACACTGATCACAGGCACAGAGCCTGTGCTGGCACATCCAAGCTGGGATGCAAAGAAACACCCCCAAACTGGAGAGACAACAGTGGCAGAAAGGAAACCTCTCCAGGCATTCCTCCCCTCTGGAGAACGGCCAAGGAGACCATTTCCCTCTCTCTAAACCTCCAGCACAAGGAGCTCTCTGCTGCCCACAGGAATTCTACAGGGCTTAAAATGAGGTTTAAGTATTCTGCAGAGTGAAACCTGGGTCTGGAGGGCTCTGCCCTGGCACAGGGAAGCCGGCCTGGGGAGCAGGAGGTGGCTGCCACAGCCCTGCAGCACTGCAGTATGGCCATAAAAGGTTTCAGAATGCATCTGCTTAAGCACACGCAGCAGCTCACAAGGGTTTAGAGGCACATCCCCAAAGAATCTCTCCTGCTGTTTTAGGCAAGCATGAGCAGCAGTCTGCACTTTACCATCATCTTCCCAACCAGAAACCCAAGGTTACTCTTGACTGGTATTAACAACGTAAATGCTGCTGGCTGCATCCAGTGGGGATGGTGGTTTGCTTATGCCACAGACAGAAGGCTGGGGCTGAAGCAGGAGCCCTGCATGTCCAGGGCTGGCTGGTGAGGAGAGGAGAGGCTGTCAGGAACCCTAGTGCTGAATTGCTTGGCCTGTATCCCAGGGAGGCTGCCTCCAACACGTGGTGTCAGGACCAATCTGTGGCTGCAGCCCTGCTTCCCAACTCATTCCAGGGAACATGCACACAAGTCTGGGGCCCAAGAGAGAGCTGTAACGAGCTCAGGAGCTGCAGGAAGAAAGGCAAGACCAGTGATGCTAAACCTGACCCAGGGATCCCAGGCATGAAGCTGGCATGCCAAAACACAGGGTAAGAGCAAAGGCACTCAGGTGGGGTCTGCTAACCCTGCTGCAGAGGCAGTGACCTGCCACAGAGAAGCAGAGGACAGCCACCTGTTAAACCAGGATAATAAGATTCACCAGGGCTTCACGGACACCATTCCACTGTCAAAAAGTCACCAATAAATAAAGCAAAACTACTGGGACACCAGAAAAACCCCATGGGTAAGTGCAGTGTCCTGCCCCTGGGTCGGGGCAATCCCCAGCACAACACAGGCTGGGGGAGACTGGATGGAGCAGCCCTGAGAAGGACTTGGGGGTGTTGGGTGAGGAGAACCTCCCCATGACCCAGCTTCAGTGCGTGCTTGAGCGCAGAACACCCCCCTGTGTGCTGGGCTGCATCCCCAGAGTGTGAGCAGCAACTCAGGGAGGGGATCCTGCCCCTTTCTGTGCTCTGAGGAGACCCCCCCTGCAGCCCTGATCCAGCTCTGGGGCAGCAGCACAACTGCCTGGAAAGCTGAACATGCCTGGGGAGGTCACACATCACCCAAGTAACCGAGGGACCTCAACTGAGAGCATCTGCAGCCTGGACACCAGGGCAGGTCTGGGAGATGCTCAGTCTCAGGCATGTCCAGGTGTGCTCCTCCATCCATAGTTTCCATCCCACAAAGCACAACAAACCTTCTGGAGCCACTGCAGAGCACACACAGCACATGTGCCAATTAAATGAAGTAGTGACAACATGGAGCTTGGCGTAGACAAGGGATGTGCCTAAATAGCTCTCCTGCCCTCCCTGATTTACCACTCAAATACAAGAGCCACAGTTCTTATAAATAAAACTGAGTTTAAAAGCATTTCTCCTGCTTTCAGATGTTTGACTCAGTAGTTATAAAAAGCACTTAGGATGTGCTGTAGGATACACACAAGCACCAGACAAGACAGAAACTGCTGCAAATCCACTTCTCATCACCAAATGCCATCACCATGCAGGTGAGTGACCAAAGGAGAAGTGACGGTGTTCCACAGAGGTGACCTGGCCCAACACTCCTCAACTGGTGCATCCGCAGCCCCATTATGCTGAGACATCCAGTCACAGTGTCTCCAAAAATACCTCTCTGGCTTGGTTTGCTTTCTTCTTCCCCTGTAAAAGCGTAACCGTATGTGAGGTCTGGTGGGTGGCTCTGTTGTTTCCGTGCTTGGAGTTTATTTAAATTTAAAAGATTTGGTTGCAAACCAGTAACTGAAAGAATTCTGGTTAAGTCAGCATAAACCAGGCACAAACCAGCAGGAAAAGTGTAAGGAATAGCCTCAAGATCCTATGGTTTCCTATGGAACCTATGGACACCTACATAAGCCTATCCTATGGACATTTACTGTCCAAGCACAGTGAACATCTTCAATTGCTGTAGGACTGTGAATACCACTACCAGACAATAACACTTCTTTTAGAAGACAGACAACTCAGACAAAACTGTACTTCTAACTCCTGATTTCACACCTGTTCAGACAATCCACCATTTACACATATATATATATACACACACACACACACACGGAACTGCTTTGAAACATGCAATAGCTTTAGGATGTCTTTTAAATTAGACCTTTCAAGATCAAAATTCAGAGCCCTGAAATGGCCATGATTTTCTGCCTTTCAGAATGCCCTTCACACCTCTGATTTGCATGTGGATACACCTACGTTCATAAAACGAATCAAAGCATAAACCCAAACCCCACCGCATCACACCAAGCTGGGCCTGGACACTTTGTATTTAAGCTGTGAGTCCACAGTGCAATATCCCACCTGTGAGCAGAACAAACCAAAGCTTCTGGGAACGCCCAAGTGTGCATTATGTACACGCTTTTATATCATAGTGTGCTATCTCCTAATGCCCCATCTCTCGGCTCACTGCTCCATTAGTGCTTCTAGGGACCAAAGAGAATGCTATGTTCCTTCCTGGCAGCTTTAGAAAGAGAAGAACAAAGCTGAGGAGTCAGACAGGGTCACACCATGCTGGCCTCATCCAGCCTGCACAGGAAGGTTAATGACTTGAGTGCTTGTAGACAGCCTACCACGAGCCTTGTACCAAGTGCCATGAGCCAGCAACCCATGGCCAAAGGCTCTGCATGGAATGGTGGTCACCAAGCCTGGGAAAGCAGCTAATGAATGAACCCAAAAGCCACCATTGCAGAAGGCCCCAGCGGTGCCCTGGGACCTGCCAGAAGCATCACAGAGCATCAGCAGCCCTTGTGGCCACTGCTGGGTGGGTGGCTGGCTCCCGTGGCCCTGGGCTGCCCTGCTCCAAGCAGTGCAGCTTGCCCTGCCATTCATATGGGCTACTGCAGACAGCACTGCTCCTCCAGAGTAACAAGGGGAAGCATGAGGACAGTGAGAGCTCTCCTGGCATCTGACTCCAATCTGTGAACAGCTTCTCACAAGGAACTATTTTTAAGCTTCAATCAATCTGCTTGAGAAAGGTTCCTTCTGCTGCCTACAAATATGCAAGCTCCCCCTTTGAAGAGCCACAGCTCAGGACAGCAAGACCCAGCCCTGGACTTCCACCCTTATCAAGATCCAGTATTTCACTGCACCACCACACAGTGTTCCTGCAGAACATGTCCTGGTGACCCCACCTGAGCATCAGTGAAGCCCCACCACCACCTTCAGAACCCCTGTGTGTTCTTTACAAGCTTACAGGCAGCACACATTCACCCATCAAACAACCCACACTGCAGCAGCCTGCTCCTGGAAGCATTACTGCTCCCAGCACTGCACCAGAGGCAAAACTGCTCCATGAGACAGAGGGAACAGAAGGCAAAAGATGCAGTAACCACAGAAGTTGTGCGTGACCTGCCCAGGGAGGTGAAGCCATTGTGGGCTGGGTTATCAAAAGTTCCTGTATGGAGGCATTGTTCAGGCTTAAGAGGTCTGTGAGAAAGAAAACAAGCACCAGCACTACACAATGGATGCAGATAAGCAACTTCTGAACAAAGCCCTGGGCACTGCAAGACAACTGGGAAAGGAAAACTTACTAGCTGCAAGCATCCTATATCCTGTCTCCAAGGGAGCAACACAGATGTTCTGCTACTGCAGAGTGTGAGGAGATGAAAAGAGCACTGAGCAGCTACACAGCCTTCCACAGGGAAACACAGAGACACCCAGAGGATGGGCAGGAAAAGCCTCTTCTGAATGGGTCTGAGAATGTAACACAGAATCACAGAACCCCAGAGTGGTTTGGGCTGAAGGGACCTTAAAGCTCCTCCAGCTCCAACCCCTGTCACGGGCAGGGACACCTTCCACTACAGCAGCTTGCTCCAAGCCCCTGTGTCCAACCTGGCCTTGAACACTGCCAGGGATGGGGCAGTCACAGCTTCTCTGGGCACCCTGTGCCAGCGCCTCAGCACCCTCACAGGGAATAACTTGCTTATATCTAATGTGAACTTCCCCTGTTCCCGTTTGAATCCATCAGCCCTTGCCCTATCGCTACACCTCACTGGTTACCAGTAAGGGAGGCCACCGTTATGCCTACAAATCCTTCAATGCCACTCAAACATGGCTCTGCCAGCCTGGTGCAGCCCAAGGACAGAAAGGCCTTTGTTGCAGAGGTTAGTCACCATGGTGGTTATCTCCACTGGGAAACACGGTGTGTGCACGCACACAGGCGACTGCACAGCTCTGTGGCACACCACAACCAGGGTTCTGCCCAGTGGGGATCCAGCTACTGGATCCATGGACCTGAAGGAAAAAGGTGCTCCAAGACCCACTTCCTGGCCAAGAAGTGGGATGTGGGAACAGCCCCATCATGGGAGGAGAGTCTGAGCTCTCCTCCCAGTGTACTTCCCTAAGCCAGAGCTGCTGGCTTCCCACAAGGCTTTCCTAAGCCTGAAAGAATCCGGAAAATCTGCTCCCTGGAAAATTCAGGCCACTTCAGTAGCACAAACTGGGCATCTGCTGCTGTGTCAAGAGGAAGCTGCTGCCACAAGAACATTACTTAACAGGCAGTTACACAGGAAACACGCTGAGCTGCAGATCATACCCAGCTCCTTGACTGGGTTTTTTTCTTTGCTTTCTCAACACTGTATTCCCCATCCCATTCCCCACTGCTAAAGTGGGAAACTTGTTTGCTATGCCAGTGGGTGGGATTTGATCCCAGCTGCACACTGACTTAGTGCTCTCCCCAGGAAGCTGCAACCATCAGGCAAGCCCTGCATAGGGCAGGGTACCGCTCTACACAGCAGGACAGCACTCCTTCCACTTCCCAAAGAAATGCTATCGAATGGAAACGTGTTAATCTCTCCATTCAAACTGTCTGCACTGCTACTGGCTACAATTCAGGAGTTTCAAGGGCACAAAGAACATGACTTTATGTCCCTCCGACAGAAACAGTTTTGCCTCTGCTGTCAGCAAACACCAATGCAAATGAACATTTGAAAGTCACTCTGTAACTAAGCCTCGCTGCATATAATCAGATTAAAAACAGCAAACCCGAATGCAAACAGGAAGTGTGAGCTTCTTGGTGAAAGGAACAGATGTGAAAATACAAAGAAGCTAAACAGTAACAAAACAGGTAAACCAGTGTTGGAATGGATCAGCCCCAGTCTGAACCTGGGCATCTGTCATTCCACCATCCTTAAGTTCACGACAATAAACCCAGATCTCTTCAAGCAACAGCTGAAGTTCAAGGGAAAACTTTTAAGCTTGTAAAACATACTAGATTCCTTCTAGAACCTCAAACAGGTTAATCACTGATCAGAACAGTGAGCACCACATCAGGAGCTCTCAGAAGCAGCCGGTGACCCAGCCATACTGTGCCAGGGGTTTGACCATCCTATTGAAAGCATCTTTGATGACCCACACACTAGAGAAAGGGGCAAAAAACCCCATCGAAACACCACAAAGTGGATGCTCCTTTCCTGAGCACCATGGTGAAGCAGCCCCAAACAGAGATGCCACCTTCCCCTGCGAACCCATATCCCCCTGCCCCAACTCCGCCCCCAGGTACCTGGTCACTTCTGAAAGTCACCCCTGGAGCTCCAACAGTGACAAAGCAACCAGGAGCCATTCACTGCCTGCAAAATCAGCTCCACATAGACGAGTGCTCGCAAAAGGCTGGGCTGTGACTTGGCCAGGCCTAGCAGAACCACGGTGTTCCCATGTCCCTTACAGAAAGCCTTTTCCCAACACCCATTTTTCTGAAAGTGCCTCTCTCCAAGTATTTTGACTGTTTGCCATCCATGGGCCAGTGTCTGAGTGCATCTGCAACTCCATCTCCAGGAAATGCTCATGAAGCTGATTCATTATCTTAAAATGCTGCTCTCATTTCTGCTCATTAAAAGCACATTTCAGAGCCCTGCATCGAATGCACTGCCCATGTGCTCTAGACATAAATTACAGCACTGAGTTCTCTGCTTCTCTCATCTCAGTTTCACTCAATGCCCCAATCTCCACTTTGGGAACAGCTTCATCAGACGTGAGCTGCCATTGGAAATGGTGGATAAATGCCCCTCTCCCTGCAATGCATCAGGGCACTGACTGTACCCTGGATCTTAGCAGCTACATCCCACACTGGCAGCATCCTCCCTGCAGGAACAGCAACAAATAGCGGTTGTGCACACCCCACACCCCAGCACACGGAGCCCTTCCACAGGGAAAGAAGAGCAAGAGAGCTCAGGTAACACACGCGTCAGTCCTCACCTTTAGGGAGTCAAAGCAGGCAATAACTCGACCGTTTTCCACATGGCAACTCCGTGATGGATGGGCGAACTTGCACTCTGCATCAGACCGAGAACAAGTTCCTCTCTGAAACTCCCGACACACTTCTAACGTCAGCCACTTCGTATCCCGCACCAGGGAAACGTTTACAGCCATAGTAAAAACCAAAAGTGACCAAGCAAGCGAGGGCACCCTTCCTCGGGGGCACCAGGTACTGCTGAGCCACTTGAGTTTCTTCTTGTTTGTTTAAAAAAAGGGTAAAAAAGTGAATTCAAGTTAAACACGAAGAAATAACTAACTTGTTGCTTTGGTAGAACTCCTATTCATCAGCACTTAGGTTTTCATTTAAGTCAAATCGTGTTTCTCAAAACAAGAATTAAACATAAAGCCAATCATAAAATAGAAATCTTATCAGAACAACTGAAAATCAAATGAGAGGCCAGCTCCTAAAAGTGCAATTGTAGAAGTTAAAATACAAGTGTTAGATTTTGTGCCACTGCCGGAGTTACTTGCAAAGAACTGGCAGACTTTCAAAAGGATTCTGTGCTCTCCAGTTAATGGTTTCAATTATTCTTGCAAAAAGCATATGCTGTTGGCAGCACTTCAGTTTGTGGAATGGTCTCGGTCCTTGGGGAGAAAACTTCGTTTTCTGGGGGTATTTTTTCCTTCTATTTCTTGCTTCTAAAAATTACAGTTCATGAGCATCAAAACGAGCAAAAGGACTCCTGACTTCTTTCGTTTTGCGTGGGGTTATTTTTTCCTCTTTCTTTTCAAAATTTGCTACATACTCGGGGGCAGGAGCAAACTAAAACCGAATTAAAATGGCTGAGCGAGCTGCGTGTGAATGTGGAGCAGACCCGAAACCCGCGGGGCGGCTGGAGGCGCTGCCGTCGGGGCACGGACCGCAAGCGACGCCAGTTAAAGAGAGCGGGGGGCGCGGGGCAGAGGGAGGCAGCCCGAGGCAGCGATCCAAGCAGCGGCGGCTTCAGGAAAGGCACTTTTCAGCAACCTGCAGGGAAAAGAGAAACAGAATGAGGCGGGAGCCGCCGGCGGCTGATGCCCCTCCTGCCCGAGGGGCGCGTGGCTGCCCGGCCGCCATTGCGCTACCGGGGGCATCTCCCGCACCCAGCGGCGCCTGCGAGGAGGAAGCGGCCAATGGCGTTTATCGTTGTAGCAGCAGGCACGGGCAGCCGACCAACAGCGGAGGCTGTTTCATAGCGGCGCAGGCTGGCACCGAGAAGCCGCAGCGGCGCGGCCGGGCCCCGCACTCAGCCCGCGCGGAGCGGGGAAGGGCGTTCTGCTCTTTAATCTCTTTTAATGAAGGTCCCGTCCTCCCCATGGGCCCCTCCCCTGCTGTAGGAAACGCTCAGGCAGGAAAAGCAGCCGGTGGCTTTCTGGTAGACAAAGCAGGAGCTGCTGCGGCTCAGCCCCATGGCCACTGAGCTCACCCATCACCGGGGCAGAGCACGGGGTGGCACACGAAGACTGGTCTCACGGTCGCTCCTCTATGGATGCAGCGCCTACAACACTAACAGCAAACGCACCAGGGACACCTCAGCAACACACACACACACACGGAAAGCATTAACTTGCTGCTCCCAGCTGTAGTTTTCCACCAGACCAAAGGCAACTCAAATTCTTCTTGACTCCAGCAACTCATGTTGTACAACTCACAACTCCCACTGCATCCCTAGTCAAGGGTTCCTCGGAATCCACTAAAATGTTAAGCTGTCCCTAGAGCTTCCCATTCTAATATTAGCAGTACCAATGCTGCTTGATAGGACTGGGCTGTTTCCCAGCTCCCAAAATCCAGCCCTTTTATCTCCCTAAAGCATGGCCACCCAGTTTTGCCAACACTCCACAGGCACAGGATGCTGCTCGTGTGACTGCTGTTAAGGCTTGAAGCTTTTGCAGGCGAAGAGTCTTCAAATACAACAAAAGGAAGCGTAAATTCCTCCTTTATTATTGGTGTGTTATTGCAATTATACTGATCAGTAACCGAAGATTACTGGAGCTGGAAACAATGGAAACAATGCTCCTGAGGAAGTGTGGGAAGAGGCTGTCAGCAGCAGCAGGGGGTGGGGCACAGAGGCCGTTTGATTCACAGATCGAATTAGTTCACATTAAACCAAACATTCGTTGAAGCCCTGTTGTATTTTCTAGGCTCATTAGAGTCAAGTTCACAACAAAACCTGCCCAGGGCCTTGCAATGCACCCGCAGCATCAGCACAACAGTTGGCCTGACCTGTGCTTCTGGAAAGACCTTTGTGTTTCTGCACATCAGGTGGGGAACAGAGACTGCAAACATCGGATTTGCTGAGTGTGTTTCAAACTTCAAAGGGAAGGGGGGGAAAAGCACATCTCACCATGCTTGTGTCTTCTGGGTTTTGTAAGCAACAAAGATGCTCTAAATCAATTCCAGTCCTGCAACCGGGGCAAACGCCATCCATTGATGTGTGGGCTCCCTGTCCAAGTGAGCTCAGCAAGCAGGAAAAGATGTGTGGAAACCTTCTGCAGGGAGCGAGGGCCTGGCTGGGTGCAGCTCCTCAAAACAAGCTAGAACAGGTCAGCTCTGGGTGGGGATTAGAAAGAATGCTCCCTAGAAGCTGCTCTGAGCAGGCTGAAATACAACCATCTTGTGGATTAAGTGCCTGTTTCACAGCTTCAGACTCCCAGGGTCACACATGCTTACACCAAGATGTAGTGTAGGAACATCTGCCACTTCCCAACCTGGAGAAATCCCAGAGACCAGTGTTCATTCTGCTCTCACTGATGTAGCTCAGGAGCACACATGTGCACACAGGTACATGCCTGCTCTAGGCTGCTCAGTCCTTAAGATGAAGGGAATGGTTCTAACGGAAGATCAGTGGAATGAATCCTACAAAATACTGAAATACAAACATTTAGACATTCAGATACATGTAACATGGTTGGTTTCTTTTACAACTCTTAGAGGAGGGGAAAGCAGAGAACTCTGAAGAAAGACTTGCCCCTGTCCTGCTGATGGAAACAGAGCACCCTGCCCCACATCCTGCAGGACACACTCATCTGATCAATGTGCAAGAGAGATACACAAGGAATATCCCGTGCTGTGGAAACAACCCATCCTCCTGTAGCAGGACAGACTGCTATTTCAGACCCTGGGACAAGGGCTTTTGTAATGAAGGGATCCAAATAAATGAGTAAGTTCTTACCACCAGGACCCTCAACCCTGCACCCTGCCCAGCCAGAGAGCCCAGCACATGCTGCCCCATCTCTGCTTTGCTGTGTACTCAGGAGAGTGCTTCAGCACATGCTTCACTCTGAGCATGCTGACCGATCAATGGAAAGAAGAAAGCCTTCATGAAGCATGTACTTAAGTGCTTTGTTGAATCAGGGCCTAAATAAAGGGATCTGCTTCAGAGGTTTGCCAGTGCTGGGAGGGCAGCAAGCACAGGCAGCAGTCACTGCATTTCAGCCCAGAGGAGCACAAGTTGGGCTTCTCTGCAAGTCAACAAACAGAGTGTTTGGACTGCATCAAATCCCCTCTCATGTGGCTATGAGGAAAGCCAAAAACATGCACACAGGACTGCCATCACCCCAAAGCCGTATGCTGCTGCTGCACCACGACAGGACAACACAAACATGAACCCACTGACACAGCCAAGCTTCAGCTCTCCATGTTTCAACTCCTGGCAGCAAACAACTGTAGCTATTCCCACCACGATGCATCCTTACAATTCCCTTGTATTATCCTTTTCTAGGGGATGGGAAGGGTAATGGGGATGGGGCAGACGACAGCAGGATGATGGGACACTCACATTTTCATCACTTTGTCCTCCCACTTATTTCAAACAGGAGGGATGAAAGCATCCATGCCAAACCCAACATACTGCAAGGATAAAAAGTAGCTCCAGAAAACGCGGACTTGGTTAGCATGCAGGAAATACAACAAAGGGTAGGTGATGCCTTTTGAACCCTCCCCAGCAAGGCAGATCCATCCAGCACAGCTCATCTCTTCTAATACCAGATGGGCCGATCTCATTTCAATGGCAGCAGCATCAAAGCCAGAGCAAGCAGCACAGCAGAGAGAAAAGCCTGTGGCTTTATCCCTGTAAAGAAACTGTAACATCCCCAGGTCCCTGCTCCAGGGCCACTTGCTGGGACAAGCTGTAACCGCCTGAGATGCAGGAGCATGGGCCTTGCTCCACATGGCAAAGCCAGCCCCGCAGCTAGTGAAGGGGAACACAGGCAGCATGAGGAGCAAAGGTCACAGCAGGGCTGCCTGCAGCAGGCCTGATATGCCCTCACCACCTGAGGTAACGTGAGGACAAATGTTCAGTTGATGCTTGAATTCCTCCTGCTTGCCACAGAACCAGTCCTCTTCCACTGACACCCCTCATGGATGTCAACTGGTGAGGATGCTTCCTGACAGCCGAGTTCAGAGATGGTAATTTATGTGACAAGTGGCTCCCAAGTGTAAATGATGCTATTTAAGAGTTTGGGGTTTGAGGAGAAAAGCCTGGCTCAGTAGCAGGGCAGTGGGGGATCCTCACTTGTTTCTGAAGGATTTCCAGGTCATGACTGCTCAGATGAGAAGCACAAGTGCTGCTGCCCTGACTGACAGCCCTGGTGAGTGACATCTGCACTTATTTCCCTTCCTTCACCCGAGGTGGACAGGGACAGTGTGGACAGTAAAGGAACACTGGAGCTTTCCTGAAGCCAAGTTCCAGACGTGCCCTTTCTCAAGCATATGTAATGCTGTCCATGTTCCCCTCCTCAGTATGAACCACCAGCACATGGCAGAGGAACTGAGGTATCCCCCTGAGGCCAAGTGCAGCCTGGTACTGCTGCATTTCACCCAGTTGTGCAGGTTAGAGCCAGCCAGCCCAGACGGGCAGACAAACTATTGACACCTCAAGTCTTTCACCACTTTGGGTACAATCTGCAGCCCACTCCTGAACTAGGAATGTGTTCTGAGTACCCAGATATTGTCAGAGCTAAAAAAAAGAGCCTTTTTTATGCCCTTCCTTACTGCATTAAACTCAACTGCAGCACAAGTGACACTCATCGGTCCTTGTAGCTTTGAGATGATTCTGTAACCTTAGCTCTTCATGGCACCTGGATAGGTACAGGAGAGCCTGGTGTACCCACCACCCCTCCTCGATAACCCAGAATGGGGGACACTCCAACAGCAGTGAGATGCTTCCATTATTAAACAATGCTCCAGATAAATGCTGTGTTCCTGGAAACACTGCATGGCAAAGAGAAACAGGAACAATGTAAATAGCACATTGAACTATTTTGTTCTGAAAGAGACACGTAAGTCTTTAGGAGAACACCACCATCCAACAGCATTTACACATTCCAATGGAAAACCAAGTCTAAGCATCCTCCTCAGTCCTTCCTTTCTCCTAAACACATGAGAACACACCTTCATCTAGGACCCACAGAGCCAGGAACACAATGGCATCAGTTCAGCTGGCTGACATCAGAGCAGCTCATTCTGGGCCTTTAAAAAGCCCATGGCAAGTAAAGTGCTGCCATGATCGGATCACAGGGCAGCTTGGAGCTGCTTCAGAAGTGCTGTCCAACAGCAAAACGCCCCACACAGAAATACCATTCGTGAGGTCCAGGCACTGATCCTGCGTTGCTGAGGTCCCATTAGCAAGGCTCTTACCCTGCATCACACAAACCAGCCTGGAGACCCCAGTTCCTCTGGTGCTGGTCTGCCAGCTCCTGCCCTGCCCCATGCAGGCTGTGCACTGGGGACATGGCATCTCCTCCACAGCTCCTCCTTGCTTGTGCACTTCATGGGCTGCAGTATCAAGCCCAAAGAAGGTCAATTAATTTTCTGCTGCCTGCAAGAGGTTATTTTTGCTTTCAAATTAGAAACTAATATCCTATTTTTTGCTCTGGCCCTCATACTTGAAAGCAAACACTTTGGGGACACAGCAGCACTTTAAGTATTTCCTTTGTGAACATTCTGTACCTGGACACTTTCTCCCTCAGGGAACAGTTTACTTAAGGTAGACCTTTACAGCCAGAAGAAAATAAACTTCCTGCAGTTACTCAGTAAAGAAACAGGTTTCCCCCACCATGGCCATGCATGGCAAGGTTCTGTTCAAGGTCCAACGGGGGCCAGGAATCACCATGATTACGCATGGATCACACCATGTGCCACAGTCAACTTGATACCCGAGCTGACTCTGTTCACACAGTATGGCAGAACCCAGCAGTCACACATGCAGCTAGAACAGCACCCTGGTGCTGCTGCAATGGAGAAGCCTCGCTGGCAGGACACAAACCCACTGCAGCAGTGGCGCAAGGCTGGGCAGGTGAATACCTCACTCATTGAGCAGCTCTGCAGTGTGGACTCCTGGGGGTGACCTCTATGGAGAGGGCAGCACAGGAACAACCCCTCCTGCTCCTCAGATGGGACACAGTGTCCCATGTCGCAGGGAGCTCACTAGCCTTGGCGGCACCCCAGAAGATGGCTGTGGAGATGCTCTGCAGGGATAGCAATGATGCTGCCCTCAGGAAGATGGATCCTCCATCACTCACCTCTGGGTGCTCCCCACTGCTCTGGCACTGTCCTGGAATGGCCTGGGTACCTTTCCTACCTGCAGAGGTGGCAGCTGGAGAATAGTGGGCAGTGTGGAAAGAAAAGAAGAAAAAGGGAAACTGAAGCCCTGTGAGGGAAGGAAGCCCTTCACTGCAGGGAAACACAAAGTACAAACCAAAGTGGAGAACTTTATCCTCCCTCGCATACACGCAATTCACCACATTTACACCCTGCAGCACAATCACAGGAAAAATAAATGCCAAGTTTAAGGAAATAGTAGAAAAAAAACCCCTTTCATTATGAAATCAGCCATTCTTCACTGAGGGCTGTGGTTGCTCCTATCCACTCAGCTGCCCAAAACCTTTACAATCTGGTTTCCCTCTTCATCTTTCACAATCTGGTTTTCCTCTTCATCCTTCACATCACCACCATGTCCTGGCCATCAAAGTTCAAAGAACTCTCCTCCCCTCCTGCAGGATGAGCTCTTCTCCAAAAGCTTCCACAGGCAGAGGGCTGGGGGCTATTTGTCACTATGTGCTGAGGGGTTCTAAGCCGAAACTGTGCTACAAGCGCCCATTGCAATTCAAGGGGCTTGTTGTTTGCTTGTCTTTGAACACAGCCACCAAAGCTGCTGTGCTGGGCCCACACGTGCCTCAGCAGAACAAATCCCGTTCCATGGGCTGCATGCGGTGGGTGCTTCAAAGGGAACTCCCCCTGTTTCCCTGAATAGGTTTGTCAGAACAACCACACACAAACACTTCTGCTCTTTTGGGCTTTTAAGTTCCTGCCATCAGCTTATCTGGGAGCAGTCAGAGGACAAGATCCCCGTCCAAGAAACCTGGAGAGGGGCTTTGGACAAGGGCCTATAGGGACAGGCCAAGGGGAATGGCTCTGAGCTGCCAGAACAGGGGAGACTGAGATGAGCTCTTAGGCAGAAGCTCTTCCCTGTGAGGGTGCTGAGGCGCTGGCACAGGGTGCCCAGAGAAGCTGTGGCTGCCCCATCCCTGGCAGTGTTCAAGGCCAGGTTGGACACAGGGGTTTGGAGCAAGCTGCTGTAGTGGAAGGTGTCCCTGCGTGTGGCAGGGGTTGGAGCTGGAGGAGATTTGAGGTCACTTCCAACACAAACCAGGCTGGGACTTTACTGGGACCTGCCTGACACAGCCCTTCCAGTTCCTACAGGAGGCAGCTGCCCGGTGCCAAGGCTCAGGGCCTGTGTTGGAGCAGGGCAGCTAACCTGGAAGCAGCATTGCCTCAGTGGAGCAGAAGCAGCTCCTGTGCTGCTGGGAAGCGGTGCTCAAACCCTCTGCAGTGCCAGCACTGCTGGGAGGGCTGAGGACTACAATTACACCAGCTGCAAACACAAAGGGAAAGAAGCCCCAAGTTGGCAGTGATGTCTGGAGGTCAGCTAATCCCAACCCCACTCAAAGCACAGCCAGCTTCAGAGGTGGATGCTGCCATCCCCGAGCACAAAGAGAGCTGTCTCATACAACTGAGTCACACAAATACAGAGGAGACAGGAGAGGCCAAGGCTCACTCATTAAGGCTTGTTCCCCACCACATAATGGTAAGAAACAGGCTCAAGCAATTGTATCCACAACCTATCTGATTATCCTGCTCAGTGTTCAAGACATCTGCAAGGCCCCTGTCAATGAGATAAGTGTGTTTGCGCAGGCTGAGGAGGGAATGCCTTTACTCACTGCCCTTCCCGGGATCAGGCTGGCAGGAATGACCTGAGGCTCTCCTGAGCTCCAAGCATGGTGCTAGCCCTCCAGCCAGGCACCCTACTCCAGTAAGCAAAGAAACCCTGCAACAGGAGCCCAGCTCAGCCATTCACATGCTGCAGAGGAAGCCTGAGGCTTGGGGAGGTGTCAAGCAGAGACCTGCCTAGGTCTGAGCTTCAGAGGTGTCTGCCCATGCACAAGTACTTGTGCCTGCAGAGCCTCCACTCCAGGATTCTCCATCACAGAGCTCATGGGGACACGTTTTCTCCAACAGGAAGGCAATTCCATTCCAGTCCCTTCCTCCATCTCCTTAAAACACAAATGTGCTTCAAAGCACTCACTGTAGTTTATGCACTCACATGTGAGCTCTCCTACCTGGTGACCACAGGCCTGCAGAAAGAGGACATTCATTTACACCGTGGTTTGAATTCTCAGCTGGAAGAGTTCACAGCAAACAGAAGTGGTTTTTCTTTTAGCACTCTTTGTCCCAAGTGCTGGGATAAGCCATAAGTAAGTTGGCAGCAAACCAGTCTGGTTACAAACACAGAGCACCAGAACATAATGCAGACATCACAAAGCCACCACTGGTCCGAACAGGAATTCTCCCCCTTTGCACAGGACAGGCCTCCAAAGTCCTCATGCTGCTGCATTCAAATCCATCTGAATTACACGATGTGTAAACACACCTATCGCCTATGGGTATGCAGAAGGGCATCCCACACACAAAGGTACTCAAGAAGCACCTGTGAAACAATTCAGGATTTGGGAAAAGGAAAATTGACTTGTTCCTCAACTCAGACTCTAACAGCATCCTTTAGCTGTAAA
This sequence comes from Agapornis roseicollis, assembly GCA_002631895.1. Taxonomy (NCBI): domain Eukaryota; kingdom Metazoa; phylum Chordata; class Aves; order Psittaciformes; family Psittacidae; genus Agapornis; species Agapornis roseicollis. Next base: position 21,108 of record NDXB01010692.1, on the reverse strand, counting down.
TCAAATCTGCAATGACTGAAGGAAACTGAAAGACTTGGAACAAAAGCATCCCATTTATTTGGGATAATTTCTTCCAGCATTAAAGGAAAGGAGTTAAAACACGCAGAAAAGCAGGAAAAGCAAACACAGCAGCAACTGAGAACATACTGTCCAGTTCCATATGCCAGGGAAAATCCAGAGCAGCCTCAGCCCAAGCCCTAAAGACATTATCCTCATACAGGCAATCAACACAGGTCAAGAGTTGGACAGGAAAGATGCTCTAGTCTGTAAGTGCCAGGATGGGACTCTCATGTCAAACCCCAATACAGCCATAGGTGCCATAAGTCACAAGCTGCTTAATCCCTCTGCAAACAGGGACTGTTATTTCCCTATCTCTCAGTGATAAAACACAGAAACATCAATCAGGTATTAAGAAACAACTATGGTAAAGGATGTATAAGCACTAGTGCAGTGCTTGCAGGGAAGCACCCAGCCAAGAGGCTCCTGCAAAGTGTAGGGGCCACTTCTGGCACCACACTTTGGTCACAGTGACCAGGGGCTGTGTGCCTGGTGCCCAGTGGGATACAGAGGGGCTGGAATGCACGTCGAGAGGAGCCCACACAGCCAAGCCCTGGGAAAGGCATGGAGGGGAAGTCAAAGTCACCCTGAAGGTACTTCCCAAGCCATTCAGAGTTATGTGTTGGCCCCTCCTGTCTTCCACACCCCCAGAATCTGTTACTCATTGCTCTTCATCTCACTGCCAGGCGGATGAATCAGCTTTCCAGGGACCGAACATCCTCTGTTCTCCCCAAGATGCCTGAGTCACGGACACCAACTGACGTCCTCAGATCTTCAATGCTACCCTTGCCTCCCTGCATCTGCAGAGTGACAGCCTCCAACTCCTCTCCCCTGTGGAAGTCTCAGTGACCTGAATCACTTCCAATTTCCCACTTAAGGCCCATGGCATATTTTTACCCAGACGACATCCAGCTCAGCACAAAACTGACCCAAATCAAAGCCAGGAGCCTTGGAAGGTGGGCTGAGCTAGCCAGGGCAGAGGAACAGTGCTTTCCATGTCCCTGTCCTTCCTGCCACCACCCCAGCTGCTCATGGTCAGGTGGCTGGGTGCTGGTCCAAGCTGGCTTGAAAAAAACCCAAACAGGGATAATATTCCCTCAAGCCTGCATCATGCACTGTGAACACTTCAATGCACTTGTTTCCCCCACAGCCAAGGGCAGGAGCCTGGGAGGTGGCAGTGGGAAGAGGGGATGGATGGCAAGTGGAGTCTTGTTTTAACTGGCTGCTGCTAAGAACACGAGAAGGATGCTTGAAGGAGAATGATCAAGAGCAGAGTGCAGAGGAGGCAATGAGAGGTGTCCAAGGAAGAGAATTTACAATGTGGTTTAGCAATCCATCGCTGGCTCTCATTCCCACCTACAGGAACATCCACAATCCTCAAAATACACTTTGCCTGGGGAGGCTGGAAAGGAGCAGCTAGCTCTTCTTGCAACCCCAGCTACCAGCACAGGAGCATTTTATTCCAAATCAGGAAGGGGAAGCAGTGTACATATAAAGGATAAACTGGTTTAAGTTCTCCTAAGTATGAAGACAGCCTTGTTTACCAGATGCATGCGAGAGAACATGTGCGTCCAGCACCAACTCCACAGTGGAAATTTGGCTCCCTGCAATTCCCCGTGATACAGATGCATTTTTTCCAGAGGAAGTCCAACAGTCTTGTTTGTTTTCACCACTAATAGAGGAGAGCAGTGAAGTTTTCTATTGGGGAAGTGGAATGAGGTCAGAATAACAGAACAGAGTAACTAGGAAGGAATGTCCTTGCACTGTATTTTTAGAATAAGGATAAAGGTGGGGCCTTGCAAGAGGCAGGGGATGGGCCTGTTCTGGCACAGGTGGCCAGGCTGGAACACTTGGTCCTGGGGGCTTGAGGGGGTTTTGAGCTTATTTGTGCAACGAATCCGCTGCTGAAATCAGCAATGAGTAGAAGGGTCCATTGGAGAGGAGAGCAGAGGAGTGCCTGGGGCACACACATAGCCTAGGGAAGGGACTGCAGCTTCCCAGCTTCCCTCCCAGCCTGTTCCCCTTTTTTCCCTGGGAAGATAAATCCATTCCATGCCTCCATTGAACTGGACATATCTTCTGCACAGTAAAGGGAATCAGAGTTACAATGGGGTACGCTTTGTGAAAGGAATGGGGAGCAAGAAAAGCCTGATGCAGGGCAGTGGTATTCCAGCAGGGAACTGGATTTACTGTGCTGTTGAGGCTGGGTATGAAACCCCAGCAAGACAGCCTGGGGGAGAGAAGAGCTGGGCCAGGGTAAGACTGTGAAAATGAAAAGGAAGGAGCAAAGCAAAAGAACAGAACAGAGGCGGAGCAGGAAGCAGCTCGACTGGGATAAACAGGTAAGGAGGAAAAAGGGTGCATTCAGGAGCAAGCAGGCAGTGGTCTGTTTCCTGGCACCAGCTAATCTGATTGGCACCAAGATACAAGAAACAGAGGCTTAAATAGCTCATGAGAGCAGATCTTCAGCTGGGGAGAGCCATCATCCCTCAGCAGTTAACTCCCTCTGGCTCTGCCCTAAGCCTTGAGGCAGAGCTGACCCTGCGAGCACAGCAGTGTGGAACAAAGAAGACAAACTGTCTTTGCAAGGGTTAACAGACAGTAGGGAACAAGCTGTTCCACGCATCCAGGTCAGGAAAAACAGGACTGGGATCCGACACAGCCATCACGCACACACCAGTGCTCAAAGATTAGACAACTCTGCTTGACAGGAAGGAGACTGAAGGGAGCTTCTCCAGCAAAAGCACAAGGCCAAAGTCAACCCCATGGAGTAGCTGGTGAGGATACAGTGTAGGGAGCATCAAGGCATCCAAGACTGGAGACCAGCATCTCTGCTCCTCGATATTTTCTCTAGGAAGGTTAAGTAGGGGGAAGCGTACAGGCCAGGGTGTACAGCACCTTTCACCCCTCAGTGCTGCAGGTCTCCTACTTGTGTTGAAGATGTGGGTGGAAACAACCCAGCAGACTGGGATCAGGACCCTGATCCATCAGTCAGGGAGGGCAAGAAAATCCTCCATGAGAGGCAGTCATGGGAGGCTGGACTGGCCCCTCCAGCATGGGAGTCCTCAAACACGATGTTCCACAGTGGTACATGGCCTGAGTCCTTCCCCTGCTCCCATCCACAGGCAGGTGAGAGCAGAGAGGACAAGGCCCCTGAGCAGCAGGAAAGGAAGAATGACCTCCCCATTCCAGCTGGAGACAAGGAGCCAGCAGCACCCACAGGTGCCCAAGAGTAAAAATGCACCATCTCTCATCCAAATGTGCTCCACATTCCCACTGTTTAATTCTGGGAACTTCCTGAGCCTGCAGTGGTTTGCCTGCTCAATGCCCATAGAATCTCAGAGTGGTCTGGGGTGAAATGCCACAGTTCCCAACCCCTTCTGGAGCTCGATGCAGCAACTCTCACCTGCAACAATGACTGCAATGTAACTAACCTCCGTTCAGGCTTTGTTAATGGAGTGGCTCTTCTATAGGCTGCAGCACAAAGGCACTTTTCCAAAGCTCAGGTTCCCTCAGGTACACCATGGTGGAAACTGTAGAGACCTTTACACAGAAGGGCCAAGAGTCTCCCGTGCAAAGAGCTCCCTGCTCACTCCTCACTTCACTCTGCAAGAGCCCTGCTCATCCATGGGTAAGGTAAGGCAGGGCTTGCAGTAACCACCCCAGTCACAGGGCACGTCCAAGGGGCTGCCAGGAGGCGTTACGTTACCAACAGCATTGAAACCACACAGCAGAGGCTGCCATGGGGATTACACACCAGAAGGAGAACTTACTCTTCAAAGACACACATTCCAAGCCTCTGGAGAGCCTCACAGCTATGTCTTCCCAGAGAATCCCATCACGGGTATAGGACAAGTTTAGCCCAGAGCTATGAGCCAGTCCATTCATCTCACTTAGCAGAAAAGTGGTTTTTACCCTCCACCCCATGGTAATGTTACCTTGACAGGTGGAATGCCCACAGTAAATACTACGTCTGTCCCGTATTCTGAGTTATCCCTTCAGGGATGAGAGCAAAGCCACATGTTTGGGGAATGGATGCTTCCTACAGCCTCTCACACAGCTCCCAGCATCAGAAATTCAAGCTGACTGGAAGAGCAAAGCCTGATGCTGCCCTTAGAGCAAACCTTGTTTGGTGTCATTACTCACAGGCCAGTTAAACTGGGGCACTGCTACTCTGTAGCCTTTTCTGTTTATTTCCTTATGGATTACAGGGCAAGGGAAAACCAGGAACTTCCAAGAAATGTCCTGGAAATGCCTTAGGACACCTCACACATCCCAACTGGCAACAGTGCTGAACCCAACCTTACTTCTCTCCTTAACTGCCACTCTACTCCATAACAAAACATCAGTTGCATGTCTTGGCTCTTCACTGACCAGCTGCGATATCACTGAAACATGGTGGCAGTTGGTAAAGAGCAGGTTTAATTCTTGGGAAGTGTTCTCTGTGGCAGTGCTTCCCACTGGTGTCATCTTTAACAGGCTGTCATCACTCCTCCGCAAGGCTGACTCGGGGGTAGATGTCTATACACGTGCATGGACCAAGGTTTTAGGAGGGCTATCAGACTAAAGGGAGCTATGAGGTCCAAATGGTCTCTTCTCCATCCAGGCAGATGCTCAGCACTGCACTGCAGCATGGGTTTTCCCAGTTTTCCCACCATTTCTGTGGTTGCAGTCACTAGTTGGGTGCAGCCCCTGAGCTCCACATCATTTCTGCTCAGCCTGCAGACGGGAAGACTCTTCTGTCTGGATCTTTGTTCTTTCAACATCATCTAAATATCACCCCCTTAACACCCGATTTTGTATTTCAACCCCTTTAATTACACACAATGGAGATTTTATCGGAAATCTGGTTATTGTCTGAAAGCCTGAGCATTCCATCCCAGCCCTGGAATTGATCCATCGACTGCTTCTACATCTCCCATTTCAATTTAACATTTAACACTTTATACCTGCATTAATTACACTTCCCACAATCAACAGCAACACACGCTGGCCCTGCCCCTCTCCCCACACAGACACCTCACTCTCAAGATAGCCGTGCTCTTGAACACGGGTGTTTATGGGGCTGAGAGAGGACACCCCACATAGAGCAGCAGTAGTAAGCAGCAAGGGTCAGTAAGCAGCACTAGTGCAGGGATGCACAGGCACAGAGCAGGCCCTGGCCTGGCCCCAGGACGTGGGGAGCTGAGCCTGTAGCCAGCTCCCATTCATCTGTCCCGATTCCCCCTGCCTGGGGGGCCCCCATGCACAGGCTGTGCCACAGCTCCGGCCCATGCTGCACAGCGGGTGAGGGGGCTCAGGCTGCCCCAGAGCTGCACACAAGCATCAGCATGGGTCTGTAGGGAAAGCAGAGCTTTACCAGCATCTAAGCAGTCTGCAGGGCCTCAGCACAGTACAGCACGGGGACTACAGCACTCCTCTGCACCCCGAGCGGAGCACATCTCCTATTAGCAGACACAGACTGCAGGGACTAAATAAGGAAGACCCCATTACACTGCCTTTATACACTGGCACTGCCAGCCCTCACAGGCACCTGCTCTAAGGCACTGAAAGGTCCAGCTTTGCCATGAGGACAGTACCAGATTTCCTTCTCCAGGCCACAGCACGGAGAACTGGAAGTGCTTGAGGAGGATGAGTTGCTCCTCTTGCCCTGTCTGCAATGCTTCATGTTGCAAGTGCAGATGGAAGAAGATGGCATCCCTAGCGCTGCTGCAAACAGGGATATTTGTCCCTGAATAATTTCTCTAGCATATTAAGCACAAGTCATTCTCATGCAGAGGCTGCCCTATACAGCTCCCAAGGTCAGCAAGACCTTGCTTTATTTGCTGCATAAGGGCTGGCTGTGCAAGTTTTACCTTGTACATATTTTTTCCACAGGTTCTCTTGTCTTTGATTTTCTTGCTGCCAATGCTGCCAATGCCTCTGCATCTGCTTGCTGCTCGGGTCATGCCTGCTTCTCTGGCTGCTCATAACCACCCAACATCCAATCTTCCATAGCAGTCAGAATTCCAGCAAACCAATTCTCAACGCTATGTTTAATTCAAAAGGAACCAAGGACAGTATTGAATAACAATTTCCAAGGAAAACATGCTCCCCAGCTTTTGCTAACAGCAGCAATATGGTTCTATTTTCAGGGGGTCCTGACCCGCTTATCCACTCACACAGCCACCACTGTTCACGTGCTGGTATCTACATACAGATGAGGTTTTGTGCAAGGATTGCATTCAAGCACCCAGCACTGCCTGCACACACAGCCTCTGGATTACAGCACCAGCCAGTGCAGCTTTGGGGAAGCAGCCTGGATCTAAAGAGATGGCAGGGGCTGAAAATAAGGCCTTACGGTTTTTAAACTGCAGACACTTTCCTACAGGCCATAGCCAGTGCTTAGACTCAGACTAAGGACTGTTCTCCCCCGTTTACTAACTCCTGGGTCACTGCAGGGCAACAGCCAAACTGAGGTATGGCACAGGGAAGAAAAATGCTATTTGACACTGTGCAACATCGTGATACTGCAAAGGACTCAAACATCAAGAAACTTTAATCCAAGCTGTCCCTTTGCAGAAAACCAGGGATAAGTGACCTACCTGAGGTCAGCGGTCAGGCAGGGAAGTTTCACAGCAGCCTGCCCTGCTCAGGAATCACCCTGCTCTGCACTTGCACTGCCTGGCCCAAGCCTCTAAACCCAAACCAATGGAAGGGTGGCAAGCAGCAATGTCCAGCATGTCACCTGACCTGCCAGGGGCAGTCCAGCAGAGCTCTGTAGCAGACTCTGACCTTGGTGGGACCCCACAGCCACTGTCATAACACAAACCATCATTCAAGCTCAACACACACACTGGTGCCAGAAGTCTCTCAACTGGAGGAAGGCAGCAGTACCAAGGGGCTAAGGAGCTGAAAAGGGATGCTGACAAGGACTGTAGGCTCTGAGCAAACAAACGCTGCCATGCAGGCAGCTCCAAGGCCTGGCATCACTTGTGAGCAGGGCCTGTTTGCTGAAGGTGCTGCCTGCGTGAACAGGACCTGTCTGCTGAAGGCGCTGCCTTTGTTAGCTGAGTACAGCTACATGATGGAGTGGGGTAATTACCTGCATTTTACTTTGGAGGTCCCAGGCTTCAATCCTGGCTCTCGTCACAGCTGGAGATGAATTTAGGCACTACAATGAGAGCTGAGTTAATCTATTTTCTACACAATCACCAAATAATTGCCAGTGTTCTGACAGAGAGGCCCAGGACTCTATGTAAGGCGCTGGTGTTTATGCTGCTATTGCCCTCAGTACAATAGTTAGTAATGGGCTGATGTGAGCAGCCATCAGAGCTCTCAGGGCTTCTTCGCTGGACCAAGCAAAGGCACATTAAAAACCTCACCCATGCACCACTGGACGTGCTTCATGGTGCAACAGGTCCTACAGGGAGGGAAGCAGCATTGAAACAGTAAGTTTTCATGTGGATTCACATATACCTTAAATTCAGAGGGCCAAAGCATAGCTCCAGTGTAGCTCTGGATGCCTCACTGGAAAGCCACCAGGGATGATGGGGGTCCAGGGGACCTGAGGGCGATTCCTCTCCTTCCCCATGGCTGAAGGCTGCCCAGCAGAGCCAGCAGGGAAATGAGTACTTTCCCCATAAAGTAATTCTCTATTTTTATCTTGCCAGGAAAGTTTTTCATTTAGAAACTAAAACTATTGCTTCAGGGAGAAGCCAAGTGCCCTTCATTCTGTCAGACTTTTACCACAGAAGTTTTCGTCTAATCAAATAAACCCTTTTTCCACTAAAAGGAACCATCGTGGAAAAATCAGAACAGCCCCTGAAGGACTCTAAGGAAGAGGAACGGCGAACCTGCATTCCTGACTCCTGCAGCAGCATGCTCCTTCACAGGACTGCTTGAAGTGTCACCTCACCCCTGCGCCTCAGGTCACCCACCACAGCTGATCCTCAGTGACAAAGCACTTGAGAGCAGCATGCTCAGTGGGGGAGTGAAGCAGCAGCTGGTGTCTGTGAGCCAGCTCTGAACACAACATGGGGCTCTACAGAGCTTCTCAAGTGCCATCATCCTCCTCTCTCAGCAAAGAGAAAGTCTCCAGCATCCTCAGCCACCACCACAGCTACATGTGGGCAGGAAGACACAAGAGAAGTCAAAATGAGCACAGAAACATTTTCTGAAGCAGCCTTAAGCACAGAACACTCAGCACCACAGCACAGCACCATTCATCTGCTCCCAGCAAGCACCCACACACCGAAACCTGTGGCACACACGGTGAAGGGTGGCTGCTGTCTTCATGGCAGGGTTTTTATAGCAGGCCAGAGGTTTGTGTGAAGGCTTCCCTGGTGCAGCAGCAGAAGAGAGCTTAAGGGATTGGTCAGAAGACATCCATGAAGCGGGGACGAAGGGAGCAGCAGCCACAGTGCTGCAGGGGCTGACAAGGAACCTGGGGATCAGGAGGTCCCTGGTGCCAGACAGGGTGAGATTCCCAAGGCCAAACCAAATTCTGCCAAGTTCAGGGCCAGGCATCTTCTCCCACCGTTATCTCTAAATCCTCTTTACTCCACAGAGCTGTTCTCCACCCTCCTTCCCTTTTAATCAGGCCTGACCTACAGATGTCAGCCTCCTTTCGGCTAAGTCAACACAAGTGCCACATCGAGGATGCTGTTACAGGAAAAACCTCACTTACACTCTTGGCTGGATTCCAGAGTCTGCTCTTTGGTCTAGACCTGACCTCGTTCCTCTTCTGCACGCTTAATCCTTTACCTTAAGGGCACAGCGAACACACAGACTCCACCACAAGCCTGTCTATGATCAGCCTCCCCTTCAGCCTGCAGAGCCAGGAGGCTCTTTTGATCACACAAGGCTCATGAGGCTCCCTGTGAACTGCAGGGACTTCAAACACACACGTATGCTCAAGAGCCACAAAGCAAACATGGAACACACGCTTTATGCTCTGCAAGGTAAACCCTACCCTAGAGCTCACTCAGCAGGACAGGAACCTTCCATCAACAGTCCCCAAAGCTTCCTCCAATGCAGCACTGGCCTCTCACCAAAGCCACAGCCACATCTGATACATCCAGCTTCATCCAAGCATTGGAATAGAACATTGTCATGGTTTAACGCAGCCGGCAGCTCAGCACCCTCAGCTGATCACTCACCCCCTGCTTCCCTCCTCTGGGTGGAATGCGAAGAAAATCAAAGGAATGTAAACCCCACAGGTTGAGATAAGAACAGTTTAATAACTAAAGTACAGTATAATGCTGCTAATAATAATAACAATAATGATAAGGGAGATAACAAAGAGAGAGAATATAAAAGTAAAAGGAAAAACAAACACTGACCAGCAGTGATGCCCAATCCAATTACTCAGCACCCACTGACCCATGCCCAGCCCAACCTTGAACAGCAATTGGTCCCTTCCAGGTAACTCCCTCCACTTTTTATCTGGGCATGACTTGTGGTAAGGAATATCCCTTTGGATAGCATGGGTCAGGTGTCCTGTCTCTGTCCCCTCCCAGCTTCTTGTGCCCCCCCCACCAGGGCATGAGAGACTGAACAGTCCTTGATCAGGGTAAGTGCTGCTGAGCAACAACTAAACCATCAGTGTGTTACTAGCATCATTCTCACTGAAGCCAAACACAGCACTTCACACACAGATACCAGGATGAGAATTAACTCATTAACACAGACAAAACCAGGACAAATAGTCTGGATTGGAAGAGATCTCAAAGCTCACAGTGACATGGGTTTAGTGGTGGCCTTGGCAGTCCTGTGTAAAAGCTGCACCTGATGATCTTAAAGGTCTTTTCCAACCTGGTTAATTCTATCTTCCAAACCCTGCCATGGGCAGAGACACCTTCCACTGGACCAGGTTGCTCCAAGCCCCATCCAATCTGGCCTTGAGCACTTATATTCATTCTTTAGCAGTAACAGAAGACACCAGTTGAACATGGACGGCTTCAACCAGCTACTACATCGCCCTCCAACAGTACCCTAACCAGGCACAGCCCAGAGACTTACTGCAGTGGTATGCTCAAAGTAAGAGCTAGTTTGTGGCTCTTTAGTACACTGCACTTGTTCTGTTCCTTGCTGTCCTCATGAAGCCAACATGCAGGAGTCACAGGTTGGAGGTAGATGGGCAACAACTTGTCCTATCTTCCCCAAACACAGCATGTAAACAGGGTATCAAGACCAAGTGGGATCATGCACTCCACCTTGTGACCCAAAACTCCCAACCCCCAGTCACGTATCAGTAACAGCAGTGGAAATATCAACAAACAAGTGAGATATTAGCAACTAATCTGTTATCAGCTTATCCCAAGGCAGTGAGCTGTGAATTCAACCTCTATGAACTACCACATGGTGTTTCTTGGCTCTCAAAGACAATTCATGGTGCTGTGTTTGTGGGGGATGCTCAAACCCCCATTAACTGTATCTGACAGGATGCTGAACCAATGCTCTCCTGGTGCATGGGAGCTGTACAAACCCCCATTGAGCTGGGAGGAGCCTCTGGATCAAGTGCTCTGAGCTCCACAACAGCCCTTGACTGTGTGCTGCAAGAAACCCTGTGCACAGACACACCTTTCACATCACGGGAGGATGTCCAGGAAGGAAAAGCGAGGAAAACCAAGACAGCAGCCAGGTCTTCCAGTAACAGAAATACCAGAGATGCTCCCTCAGTTTACACAACCAAGGATTTGAGCCCAATGCGCTTTTAAAGTCCTTTTATCAAGTATTTTAATGTCTCTCCCAGCTCTGTGTGAGAGCTGGGCTGTACTTTCCACAGACATTATTTATTCACTTTTATAGTGACTAACCTGAATTTCCAGACTGTTCAAAAGCAAACCTGAAGCACTGCTTTACAAAGACAAGGCCTGCTCCCCCCTTGTTTGCCTTTTCATCTCCACCCCTCAGCTGAAGCATCTCTACCTCTCATCTAATAAATAAACTATGTAGCTTTCCACTAAAAAACAAATGCACTTCCCTTCACCTCCATGCATAAATGTGCTGACAATTCCCTTTCCTTTCTTCTGGAGCCGCCCAAAGTGGAATAAGTTCCTTTTCTTTAATCCAAAACTGATTTTTCATCTTAGCCACCTATTTGGAAAAAACCCACTTGGATTTACATCACTTGCTGCAGTCTTACAGCCTAGAATGAAGGGAACACGACGCTGAAACAGAGGGACTACCACTGTGTTGGGGTTAGGGGGACACAACAGCCAAAAGCAAGCTCCAAGCTTAGTGAAAGCAGCCACACATCCTGACCGAAGAACAGAAAGTAGCAGCACAGAGTCTAAACTAAATCCAACTAAGGCTCTAATCCAAGTCCACCAAATGAAGGAGCAGCTGTAAAAGGCTCAGACTCACGAGGATGTGCTCCTGGCACCAAGGGGACAGGGGAGCTCCAGAAGCACTCACCTATCCTCACCAGGTGCCTGCAGCAAGGGAAGCAGAGTCACACACAGCAGGTCCAGCACAAGGCGGGTTTAACCCTTACAACTGTGTTTCATCCCAAATAAGCTCTAATTCTGGGACAGGGAGGGCAGATAGACATTTTCTTGGTGGAAATGCCCTCTGCTCAACCCAGCCTAAGACCTTCATTTACGCCAGGCTGTGATTAGGGGATTCAGGTCAGGAGCAAGCAGATCTCATGCTTTAATTCTCTCTCTCGTTTTGGGTGCCTGAATCTCCAGGATGAGCAGCATCACATCCGGGCAGAAACCAAGGCAAACTTGTGTGCACAGGCTACCCCTCAGTACAGGTTGATGCATGGAGTCAGCTGTAAGAATCTCCCACCCAGAGGTGCTGGATGCTGCTGCTGTGCCACAGTACTCTCCCTGCACACTGAAGACTCAAAGGAAAGGTCCTAAGGCAAGTCTCACCTCTGTCTCCACAATCCAGTTAACAATACTGCATCAAGTCCACTCATACCACTGCCTTTTTATTTCCGCTGCGGTACACCCCCCGAAAGATGTATATCCAAACCCACAGCATCCAAACTCTGTCCCAGTTTGCAGGTTTCCTGCTGGGATTACTCCACTGAGAACCACTTTGGCAACACACAGGTTTAAGACCATCCTAAAACCACCCATACACTCAGGAACTGTAGCCCCAGTTCCACTCTCCAGGAAGCATCAGGCGGTATTGGAGCCTTGCTGAGGGACCTGGGACTGCAGTAACATGCCTCCAGCATTGCTATTTACTTGTGGCAGCTTTTCACTACCTGCAGATGCTATCCAGAAATACAGAAGAGAAATTGGTGCTCTTGGGAGCTTAGAGTCTAAATGCAGAGGTCAGAAGAAACACTCTGTTCTTATTAATGCGCTTCTGTGGAGAGAGCGGAAAACGAAAGGCAAGTCTGTATGCTTCTTGGAAGCAGATTACAGCTAATAACACGGAGATTACAGACATTAGATGAATTTAAATTCACTCTTCTAGTATTCAGCATATTAAGATTTTTACCTTCCTCCCTGTATTGCTCCCATTTGGAGTCAGTTTCACTTTCTGCCTATCACGAAGATGTTGCATGTGGCCAACAATCCCCATAATGGACTTCTCTCCCTCAGTAGTCGTGTTGTACCAGATGTCTTTAAAAACATGTAAAAAGCCCATTCATAATGCTAGTTTAACAAGCATGCTGCCTTTCTTTCTTTCCTTTAGGTGACTGCTGCATAACTCTGAGCAAGTTTCTGCATCCTAATGGCATCTAGCCTGGATGAGCTTTAAGGTTCCTTTCAACAGAAACCAGTCTGGGATTCTATTGCCAAAGAAGTATATGAGGATGCTCAAAAGAAATCCATGAGTCAAGCAAGGCACCAGCCACACATCTGTTGCTGAACATCAGGAATGTTCATACTAAGAGCTTCTCACACCTGTTCACACCTACATTTTACTGACAGAAAGCAAACTTCATGGCAAACAAACTGCACATCCCTGCCTGGCAGCCCCACATCTGGAGTGCTTGGCTGTGCTGCGGCCCCGAGGTCCAGCCTCCACCATTTGCTCTCCTGGTCCCCCCATTGGGAAGGACAATACATCCCCAAGCCTGCAGAGCAGGAACCAGTGGGCAGTTGTCTGAAATGTAGTCTGCAGTGAATTACCATTGCACAGGATCAGCTCAACTCAACTGTCCAAGTCTTTTAGTTTCAAGAAGGGAGTTACTGCTGGTAAAAAGCATCTGCCTTGCTACATGGCCTTATGCAGTGGCTGGATTAGGCATTACTCTTATTAACCAGTATAGAGCTGTAGTAGCATTTCACTGAACTAGCTGGTTACTTGGAGAAGCTGTCAGCAACCAGCTCAGCCTCAGCCATGCAGATGCTCTCCTCAGCCTTAGGCATCCTCCAGCAACTCTTTTCACCACCATATCCATCAGCCTGTGTGGCCCACGCCTCATTTCTGCCCAATCCCTCAGCCAGAACAAGCACTCGTGAGCTCAAGCACACAACAGAGGAATGAGGACAGTGCAGGGAGGACAGAGAGAGCATCTTGCAGCTGCAAAACCCATGTGAAGGGCATGAAACAGCAGGCTCAGCTCCTCGTGATGCCCTCTAGGGCACGTGGCACAGCCTGAAAGCTGGAGTAGCCAATGGCTCTGCCTTAGCACGGGGGTCACCTCACTGCAGGTAAGCAGGAGGGCAGGGGCTCACCATTCATCCCACTCTGGTTGGCTTTATTGATATGACCAGCAGCACAGATTCCTCCAGCACCCTGTGAAAGCTGCTGCTGCATCAGCCAGACCGTGCCTGGAGCACAACCAACATTAGCTCCTTACCAGGGCTATGCTTAACGAAGGGTACTGAGTGCTTTGCTGAGTACCCAAGGCAAGCTCAATTCATGGGGGACTTGGTCCCCCAGGACCCAGGCATTAGTTTGTGGATCCAAAGGTCAAGTGCTATACATCCAGCACCTGGAGGCTACAGAGAAAGGACAGACCACCCATATCTCTATGGATGGATCCATGCTAATGTTTCTTTTTGTATCACAGAAATAACTCCACTATATCTGAAGGTACAAAACAAGCCCCCTGGGCCAGCACTGCTGATTACTACGTATTTTAGGCATTCAGACTGTATTTAAAAGGATCCCACTGATATCTGGTGTGGCTATAGAGATCGATCCATCCTGACCTGTTGGCTGTAGCCAGGGGAGGCCATCCTATAACCAAGTGGCTTGACTAAGAGTGAAGAGCACTGATCCAGAGGTTTGTCCAGATCTGGGGAAAGAGAAATGTTTCTGTTGCCTCACGCAGCCAGGGAAGAGCCCAGTCCCCTCTTCTCACTGGGTTTGGATCTCAGAGCCTGCGGTGACATTCTGCAGGCTGTGTCCTGAGTGCTCTGGAGAACAGCTCCAGCAGCAGCCCTGCAGCCAGCCAGGGCTCCCAGTAGGATATGATGCCCCTCTGCATGAGCTGGGTCTCCTTTACAGGGTAGGCTTACCCATCAGCAAGGCAGGGACACTTGGCAGCTCACCATTCCAGCCTTTAGGGCCACTGTAATGACCAGTCCATCAATCCACGTGCATCCCTCCTGGCGTCACAGCGCTGCACAGCACAACCAGCACCACCCTGCCCTGCAGTCCCAGCACCTTCTGCTGAAAGATCACTTCCCAAACATTAATGAAGTCCCAGCATCTCAATGAACTCCTGCAGCATTATCTCCTTGGGACCAAGGTGTGCGGAAGCAGGCTGAGGTGTCCTTGTGTCCCCAAGTCAGACCGGCCAGCTCCCTCCTGCTACAGGCCTGTGAGCTATTTCATAGAATCCCAGAGTGGTTTGGGTTGGAAGGGACCTCAAAGCTCCTCCAGCTCCAGCCCTTGTCACAGGCAGGGACACCTTCCACTGGAGCAGCTTGCTCCAAGCCCCTGTGTCCAACCTGGCCTTGAACACTGCCAGGGATGGGGCAGCCACAGCTTCTCTGGGCACCCTGTGCCAGTGCCTCAGCACCCTCACAGGGAAGAGCTTCTGCCATAGATCTAACCTGAACTTCGCCTGTTGCAGTTTGAACCCATCAGCCTCTATCCCACCACAACAGACCCTGATGAAGAGTCCCTCCCCAGCATCCATTCAAAGGCTCTTTCCAAACCAGAAAGAGAAAATAAAACCTTTGTTTGCCTTGAAAAGCAGATCTATGCAGCAGAAAGAGCACTACTAAAGGTTTCACCGTCCAAATTAAAAGTCATAGGCAGCCATAAAGAGCCTCTGAAACATAAGCAGCGCATTGTGCATGGTGTGACATTTATTGCTGCCTTCAGAATGAAGCCAAACATCTTAATATGGAAAAACACTGCTACTTCTGACCCAAACAGCTCGGGAACAGGAAGTAAAACCACATCACCCAGCAGTGGCCTCCCCACCTCAGGAGCAGCAGCAGAGAAACCAGCATTTCCTGCCCCATCCCTGGCCTCCCAGCTCTGCCTGGGGGCCGATCCCACCTAAACCACTCACAGACGGGTATTAAAGCTCCCGCAGCAATGTCAGGGCTTTATCGCAGGGAATCAGCTGGGGAGAGACAAGGCAATGGGACTGCAGGATGCAGGACTCACCCACTGCAAACAGTACAGGGTCTCCTGCAAGGGGATTCCACTGCTTTCAGTGGCTTCCTGGGTTTCCAGCAGCCAAATTCCTGGCTCAGGACAGGCGTATTTCAAGAGTTAATTCTGGTTTTACCGTCTCATCACCAGCAAACCCTGGGAAACCAAGTCAAGCCTCAATTGGCTCAAAGCGTAATTGCATTTCTCTCAAATAACAGCTTTGCATGACTTCGTTTTCTGTTGGGCTGGGTTTTGGGCTGGGTTTTTTCGAGTTTGTGCATATAACATCCTAATTATATTCCTGAGCTTTCATTTGCAGCTAGAGGAATAACCCAGAAAGACAGAGAGATGAGCTCATTTTCAACTCATCACCTGAGCACGGAGCTGAAGGTTTAAAACAGAAGCGACAGGCAGACCAAAGGACCTGCAGGAACAAAGAATCACCCAAAAGCGACAGTCCAGTGTCCTTCTTGGTAACTCAGTGCCAGAGAGGAAGGGGTAAGACCTGAGCAGAGAAAACCCTGAGTCTTGCCCTTGTCATGCAACAGGAAACGCCATTTGCACAAACACTGTGCACTGAACAACAGCTCAGAACCAGATATATTGATTAAACCCCGCTTTCAGAAAAGCTCATAAGCATCATTTTTAGCAGCTCAAGCAGATTTTTCCTCCAAGAAAAATGGTGCAGAACACTTCAGAAAGCGGAATAAGAGTTCTGACTTGTTTGAGTTTTATTCAATAGTAACTACCAGGAAATGACAGCTGTTGGTACAGCTTTCTGCCAGCATTGCTGAGAGTGGAACTGCACCAACACCACTGCTGGGTAACACACAAATCTGCAGAACCAAGGGGAGAAAGCACATTAACATGCACATTTTGTCCATTACCAGCCATGAGCTTTCCAAGGACAGGGGTTTTGTACGAGAGAAAAAAACGCCGAGCACACTGCAGGTGCACCCCCTCACAGAGCAACCTAGAGCCCTACCTCTTGCTCTCTTAAATCCCTTTGCCTCCGTGTTCCTAAGTACTGCTTTGGCAGAGGGGTTGGGCTGCAAAGGAAGGAAACTCCCCCCACGTTCCCATTACAGTGCTGTGTGAAATCCACCCTCTGCCCCAGCACCCTCCTGGCACATAAGGCAAGGAAAGAACAGTAAGTGGGAGTCCAAAAGGCAGTCAGAAGTGCCGCCAAAAACCGGAGCTCTCTCAAGAAAGGCCCTCCCTTAGGAAGCTGCCAGTCAAAGCCGATCACGAGGCTGTTTTCCAGGGTGAATAGAGTTCTTATTGACACAGCTTATGTCTGCAGCACGCAGCCCTCTGCGAGGCTTTCACGAGCAGATTGGATTACACAGACGCAGTCGCTCTGATTTTATGCATTCAGAAGCCCTCAGACATAAACCGCCCAGCTCTGGAGGCCACCAGGTTTTCAGCTCCATATCAGTCAACGTGCTTTTATACAGAGTACGGTCCTGGCACCTTTACTTGGGCTCCAGAGAGGGGACCTCACCCTTGCTGAGTAGAGCCATGTAATTTGGAGGCCAAGCCACAGATTTGCTCCGTGTGAGTAATCCAAGACAGCTCGGTACTTACCATTAGGATGGGAAAAGGGAGAAAGAAATTATCTGCTGATACCATTTAAAATGGGGGAAGATAACATCACTCTGGGTAGACAACCCTTCTTGGAAGATGGCATGGAAAAAGGGGAGGATACACTCCTTTTAAAACAACACACAACAGCTTAGCAAGCCAGAGATGCCTGACTGCAAGAACATTGCAAGCACAAGCTCAGGTAAATCATCTACCATGGAGCAGCAATCAGCACGCAGAGAGGAACCTAGAGAAAACAAACCTAAACATGCATTTACACAGTTTCAATGCTTAGGAGGCACAAGGAGAAACTGTTCGAGAAGCAGACACGTGCACAAAGTACCTGTGATGCTGCATTAAAGGTGAACAGAGAATTACAAAGTCTTTTGTTCTAATAGATGCTCCAGCTTAAAGGCTGCGCTTCAGCAAGAGAGGCAAGTCTGTGCTTCAACCGTGCGACAGATCAGGCACTGCCCTAGAGAAGGATGTATGTACTGCCCACAGGCCTGCACTACACTGATTAAAAAGAAACTCGCCCCAAAAAACCCCAACCAGTCAAACAAGCAAACCAGTGCATTACACATGGGCAACTGGTTCCCTATCACCTAAGAGGGAACAACTCCTGCATTAACTTGTCCACACTGAATTGATGCTTCTACCTGAAGTATTACATCTGGCAAAGAGCAGATCAAGCAAGCCTGAGCTTCAGAGCTTTTAAGGGATTTTCAGAGCAAACACACACTGTTCAATGAAGACATCCTCTCCCCACCACTGCCACCATTCCCCAGCTGAGCATTTCTTGCCTATTGCAGAAGACTCTCCTCATGTTTTCCCTGCTAGGTGCTGGGAAGCTGGACAAGGGTAACTCAAATGCAGGGTGCCACCATATTTGTCTGCAGTGACAGCTGTTCTTCAGTTGGACACCTGGACTCTGCTTTCAGAGCACAGCAGAGAGCCACAGCTCTTGTGACTACCTATAGAAACAGATGTAAGCAAACTCCACTTTCAGCACACAGCCTCCCTCCAAACGAGCAGCCTGGTGTTTCTAGTACTCATCTTAGTTCCCACACGTGACTTCTAGTATGCTCATGGTCAGAATGGCCTCCTCCTCCTCTGGAGGCTGCACACTCTTTCCCAACACGCCTGAGTCACACAGTGAGTTGCCAAAGCCAAGCTCTCAGCACCAGCACGGCAGGAGGGGTGTCCTGCTGAGGCACCAGTCACCAAACCCTGACTGCAGATTCATCATCATCACCTGGCACTAGCCACAAAGAACATCTCCCTCTGCTCTCAGGCTCCTGACTACACTGCACATTCGGGGGACCAGAAAAGCCCTGGTTTGACTCATGAATGAGAGAAAGAGCCACCAGTTTTGCTACCAGTTTAACTCAGCATAAGGCAGTGCTGCTAATACAAGCAGCAGCCCAGCCTCATCCTGTCCTGCCCCTGCATGCCAGATGCTTGTGCCAACACAACTGCTCCTATGGCCATACGGAGAAGTGAACCCAGAAAGCAGTGATGGCTAAAATGAGTAGTGCTGGTTTGCTTTCTGCAAGACTGCTCTTGCTCCACAAGGATGAGGAAGAAACTGAAGTGCTAGAAGCAGGACCACATTTGCCACCACAGCATCAGCTTCAGAGCTGATTTGTGAGCTGTGCTGCAAATGAAATCCAACCTCCCCCACTTCGAGCCACAAGTTTTTAACCCCTACTTTGAGATTCCCTTAAAGGCACAGAACAGCCTCTCAAATTCTCCTCTCTGGTGGCAGCACAAGTACTCATCTTGGGGCAAGCCCAAGAGGAAACTTCTAGGTCAGTAAAAATCTAAGAATATCATTTCAGCCTCGTGCCAGCCATTCCCCAGCAGGGAAGGAGGCAGCAGAGGAGGTCACCACTGCTGGTGAAGTGGAACCAGGCACACAAAACCCACTACAAAATCCTCTATGTGGATGCGACACCCCAACACCTCACATGGACAACTTCCCAGCACCCCCACTGCTCAGTCACCTTCCCTGGGAGGGCAGCCCAGATCCACTCCATCCTTCTCCATGGGGACCCCTCACTCCCATCAGTGGTGGGCAGGATGTGGCACCCTGACTTCTGATCAGGGCATATGCTGCAGGAGGCTGAACAACCCCAAGGTTGCAGCAAGGAGGGGCTCATTTCCTTACAGACCACCAGGGCTGCTTTGGGCCCCTGCCAGTGTATCCCAAACCTCCTGGAAAAAGATAGAACCAGACCTGCCATAGGCACAGAACTGCATACAGGCTGAACCAGGAAAACTCAGCTACCTTTCCAGAGGGCTGACTGTACTCTCTCCTGCTGTAAGCACAGCCCATAATACCTAGAAGCTTCTGCATAGTCCATTGTCTTTCGGAGAGAAACACTCTGAAATAGCTCTCAAACTTTTCTGGGCCATCACTACTTTAAAATCACATAATTTAAATATGCACCATGTCTATATATATACACACACACGCACACACCAAGGGAAATTAGCACCTGATGAAGGGCTGGTGCCCCCACACTGTAACTGCACAGCCTCCTGGGTCTGCCTGTGTGTGTGACAGCCACACACGAGTACAGCCCCACAGCAAACCAGTGCCCCAAGGGAATCCTGCCCCACTGCACGAGTGGGGTACCAGACCACTACCACACATCAGTTTTGGGGTACAGACAGCAAGGGGGCAGGGAAGTTTTAAAGCTAGAGTCCTTTAAATCCATCACAAACCGAACCCCCAAGTCCTCCCTTCAGGAGCTGAGGTGCACGATTTGGACCTTCATTAGTAAATACAGCTCCAAGGACTGTGCCATGTAAGGCATTTCTCCAATGTGGAGAGCAGCACCACTGCCGCTTCCAGGTACTACCTTAAAAGCAAAATACCCACAAGGAGGACCCAGAGGAGGAAAACATCTCTGCAACCCCATGGAAGCTGCTGTATGGCAACTTTAACTGCATTACTTCTGCCTCTGCATAATCCCAGAAGAACCAGCTTAATTCAGCCTGCTCCAGCTCAGACACTCGATAGTTTCAGCACGCTATAGACTACAGCTAATTACAGGATCTCGTTACGTGTCCAACAACTGCTGCAATTCAGGCTTACCTGATACACCCCAGCTCAAAATTGCTCATCCCACCTCTCCCTCCTTTCCCATACGTTTTGGCATGCTTTGAATAAAGGCAGGATACCTCGCAGCACTTCAGCCTCTGACCCAAAAAGGTAAAGTCATTATTTCCTTGCAGTAACAATGACTTTCATTAGGACAGCACAAACTAGTTTTAGGCAAACAGCATGGACACAGGCACGTATCCCAGGATTACTACTAAGAGCAAGATGAATTCCTAAGCCAGGTGATCTCGCACAAAGCCCATCCGTGCAAGAAAGGAGTCCTCAGAGGAGCCAAAGCCGCCGGCTCGGGCAGTCGGACTGGAGTTTCACTACCTCAAAAGCAGGGGATATTCCTTACAGCAGCGCACGTCTGTCTGTGAGCTCCCAACTGCACCCGCAGCTCCGGCTGCCATGAAAGGGAAAGGTTTCTCCCTGCAAGCGTGCGCTGCGCCTGAGGCGAATGCAAACAGGTCTCTCCCTTGCGCCTCGCCTCGCCACCACCTCATGCTCGAGAGGGGAATATCGCGCTCCCCGAGCCGCGGCCGAGCCGTCCGGCCATGGCTCCAAGATGATTCAGCAAGGGGGTGGCTCCCCGTCGGAAAGCAACACCTCCTGTGAGCTGTCACCCCGCGGCGCTGGAGGCCGGCAGAACCTGCCCTGGCGAGCGTGGCTGCACCTTCCCAAACGCGTAACCCGGGTTGGCAGGGGCGAGGGGGCTAAGGGAAGGGTTGGATACTGTGTATGGGGGGTTTCCATCCGCAGCCATTGGGGAATAACCCAAGGAATTATCTCCGGGTTTTTAACTATGACATAAGTCAGTGAAAAGGCGGAGGGGAAGGGGAGGG
>NDXB01010691.1:145009-164691 GCA_002631895.1 Agapornis roseicollis | reverse complement strand
AAAAAAACCGTATTAAAAATTTAAAAAAAAAAAAAAAAAAAAAAAAAAAGCAGCTGACCTTAGTTCATCTCTCCTCTTTGAGGAGAAAAAGAGCCTGGAACAGTTCTAACACATGCATTTCTAGTCACAAAAGGTCCTGATGTAATATCTGCACCAGTGTCTAATCTGGATTTTCAAATGAAATCAGCTTTGTGGACCCATTTGTGCACTCACAGTATTGGCAAATGAAGGCAATATCATGTAACACAAAGCCATGCACTTTTCCCTAGTCGCCCTAATTGTATTTGCTATTAAATGATCGTCATGCAAATGCTGATAGGGGAAGAAGTTGCATGGTAATGGAAATCCTCTCTGTTTCTATAATCTATTTACTGAGGCTTTTCCAATTATTTTTATATTAAAAAAAAAAAAAGAAATATGAGTACAAAGAAACTACAGAGAAAAGGCATTTGTGATTGGATTAGTGAATCCAGAACAAAATCATCAATAGATGTCTTTATTATTAAAATAGAGTAGCAATTTTGGCTGAATGATTAGCCAAAGTTTCAAAGCCTTGCAGAGTTGCTTCTATTAGCATAAGAAATCAGTGTGAGTTAATTGTACTCTTGGCATAATCTTAAAATAATCTTGTTTACTTACACCCCCAAAAGGAAGGAAAATTTTCACCCAAGGCCCATTTTCCTGAATGCAATAAAAGTGAAAGCATCAGTGAAGACTCTTATTCTCATTCAGGAATTCCCAGATCTGCCACCCTAGAGAGCTCAACATCCAAGCTCTGCTGATTGGCTGCTCCCCCTCCATAGCACAGAGCCAACTCTTCATACAAGACTTCTGCTCTCCCACTAGCAGTCTTCAGCCAAGAATTCCTGTGTTTGCAGCAATGAGTTGCTCATTCCATTGGCTAAGCTCTGATACCTCCTAGCTCTTCAAGGCATTGGCCCTCCGGCAGGAGGGACCCAGTAATTCCCAGAGTATAAGGGACATCACAGGCTTCCTGCATCTGCAGTCTGAGGGAATGGGGGGGAGCAGAGACCACTCAGCAAGCCATCTTTGGCAGTTTTAGCTGGAGAAGGATACAAAACCTGTCAACAGCAGAGCTGATTCACTGCAGGCTTTGCCTGGGTGCTATCAAGTCCTTTCCTCCTGCACAGAAAGGTGTCAAGTTTTGCTTGTCCCATAGCACATCAGTGATGGCACCAGGCCAAGCTTCCCAGCTCAGAGCTGTGTTCCCAATAAATCTGCCACATTTGACAATAAAACCTTTGATCAGCTGGTGTTGCCCTGCTAACCTTTCAAGGATCCTTTCCCCCATGTTTTGCATTGCTTCAGTGACACCTCCCAGGGGATGTTTGCTGATCTTTCATTTCTAATAACACACATAAGACATAAGATTTATACAGGCTCTGCCTCTTGACTTGCCTACTTCCCNTTGACAATAAAACCTTTGATCAGCTGGTGTTGCCCTGCTAACCTTTCAAGGATCCTTTCCCCCATGTTTTGCATTGCTTCAGTGACACCTCCCAGGGGATGTTTGCTGATCTTTCATTTCTAATAACACACATAAGCCTCTTGACTTGCCTACTTCCCATTTATTAATTTTTCTTCCTTTTTCCTGAAGTAAGATCACCACATAAAATTTCTCCTACCACAGCACAGCATTTGGGTGCAACCTTTAACTCTGATTTGTCATTTCATTCTCATATTAACTGTGTTGTGAAGACCTAACAGTTCCCTTTATTGAACATCTATAAAATCTGTGTTTTCTTAATGACTGAGGCAACTAAAACTCTGGTGCATGCTTTGGTTCTTTCTCAGCTTGAATATTTAAATGGATTTCTTGCTGGTCTTAGAGCATTTATTCTATCTAAATTGCAATCTGTGCAGTCATTTGTCTGGCCTGATTTATTCTTTTTTATAAACTCTTTTTTTTTCATGTTTCACATTCTCCTCATGAAACTCTGTTACTTGGGTCAGTCCTGTTTTTTTTATTGCTACTTTGCATATTGAATTTCAGATTTTGACACAGGCCTTGTTTTATTTAACCCATTTTCTTACAGGGTCTGTGGAGGAGGTTGTTGTAGTAGAACAGGGTGACCGTGATCCTTGTTTCCTGACTCTTATTTTCCTTTCCTAAGGTTTTCCTGTCACTCCTCTTACTGACCTAACAGTTATCCAAAGATTTCATCTAAGAACAGAAGTTGGAGGGATAAGCCACTGTGCATGATTTACCCCTTGCAACAAGATGTAACCTGACATAATCCATAAAAGTATAGCTTAACATTTCAAACTTGTCCAGACATAAGCAGTCATTTTGCAGCAGATGCAACCAAGTATCTGAGGAAAGCTGTAGAATATGTACTGGGAAATTCTGTTGCTGGTACAAATCTGGTGCATCTTTATTTCCAGCTCCATTCCTCTTACAAAAGAATTCTTTGTGATAGATATATTAACCCATATCTTCCCATTACAACAGCAGTACTTTTCCATCACCCTTAATTATGTCAGATGAAGCATGTGGTTCAAGCTCACTTCCATTTACCTGATGCATTACTGTCATTTTGAAGGGCAGATGTCCTTACATCCCATGCTTCAACAAGCTCAGCTCTTTTCTATTGCTTTACATGGATGTGGCTCCAACAAGAGGTACCGCTTGCACGTGACACAGTGACTGGATCTGTACTCCACACCGCCACATGCACTGATGCTTCCCTTAAACTACTGCAGTCTGTCACCATTCTGCTCCAACACATCCACTGTACATTGGTTTTACAGCTCGACTTGGGATTTCTATTGCAATATTCTGGAGTATTTATCTGTGCTTTTTTGTAAGGGAAATGCTCATCATGTACTGCTATCTGGAGATGAGCAATTCCAGTTCATAAGCTTTCAAACTTGTTTTCATTCTGTAATGGAGTGAAAAGCCCATCTTTTGAGAGACTTCACAGATTCATATTTTGCAAAATTCTTGACTTGCAGAATAAAGAAACCCCTAGACTCTGGCTTAGAAAACTGGAGATTTTTTTACCCTAGAGAGACAAGGAGTCTTGGCTCTCAAAAGTGCTCTTCTTCACACCTTCCTTTAAATGGACACACCTCAGTGAAGCATTTCTGGGAGAAGGAAAAAGCACATTGATAAAAATCCAAGTAAGATCCAGCCATTTCTCCTCATGCTTTTTACACTGAATCTCCAGACTCTAGCCCTTCAAAATGCCCTTGAAAATATGTTAACTATAGAGTGTGCTTTTCAGCCTCCTTGTTTTGCTCTCCACCATGGGCAACTGGTCAAGCAGGCAATAGTAGAAGGCATGGAAGCATCATAAATCTTTAAGAGACCTGATAAAACTTTTAAGGCAGCTCCTACCTCCCCTGCCCAGCAAAAGGTGTGATGCAGGATGCATGGTTGCTCTGGTAACGTTACACCATCCCTCCAGCGACTGTAGTGGCAAGGTGTCAACACAGCATGCCTCAGTGGCTTCACTATCCTCAGATGCAGAGAGGGAGAGGGCAATATTATTTCCATTAATTCTCACCTCTCCCAATGCAAGGACCCTCTGGGGGTACGCACAGCTCAAAGGCTGGCTCTTCACTTCTTCCTACAAGAGCAAAGGAAATACTTTTTTCTCAGACCTCTAAAGAAAGTTTACACCTTTATTTCTGAAACACCAAGGGAGGAAGGCTCTAAATAATACATTTCCAGAGTGCTTATGGGCAAGTGGCAGGGATGGATGAACTCATTTGAACCGCAGAGCATTTGGAAAAGTAGCATTCAAACAGCACACCTGAAGCCAGCTGTGAAGTTGCTGTGTCGCTACATAAAAGCCACTAAAGAGCATGTGAGGTGATTCAAGAAGGGAATGGAGATCACCAACAACTCCTGGTCATGGTGCCAAAACTCCAGTGACCAGTGAGAGACACACCTAGCAGAGGGATAGTGGCAACATTTACCTTTTCCTTGTCCCTTCTTGAAAATGAAGAAGAAAGCAGTTTGTTTAAAGGAAACAGGAGCACAACAGCCCTTTAACCAGTCGCTGGCAAGCAATTCATGAGTTGTAGGTAATGTATTTTTATTAACTTGAAGAGAAAGTAACAACATGCTGAGGATAGTTATCAGTTTTGCAACAGAACTGGTTTATTTATATTTGCAGTAATGATGTGAAGAAGACTACCAACAGTATTTTTCCTTTTTACAAATTGCAAACAAAGATGTAGTGTTTGTGAGTCGAGACACAGACTGAGAAGAAAGATTAAAGATTAGTGAAGCTAGTGTTACCTTGCTTATAGGTGGAAAACTAAAAGACCTTCTTACATGAGCATATGAGAGGAGACAAGACCCCTTACAATATATGTTCCCAGGCTAGAATCTGAAACTTATGTTTTCATAAGTCCTTGGGACATTATAGCCTGTTTAGGCATCAGAAGAGACAATTAAATGAGCAAGCATCCTTTCTTATTGTTCTCTGTGGGAATGCTCAGTGCTAAACACTCTGAAATGATACCCTTAATATTCTGATTTCAGAGCATTTACACCCTGTGGGAGTTTTGGCCTCTGACTGTGTCAACTCTAACTGTAGTGGATGGAAAACTGAATGAGTTGTAGTTGGTTTTATCAACTGGACAGCAGAAACAGATGGATGAAAAAATATCACAGATGACCTTCATCAGAATATGTCATGCTTTGCAGCATTCTGGGACTATATGGACTTCTCTGGGACCATATGTGTTTTTTACAGACCCACAGAGCAATGCAAGTATAATGTGGTTCAAATATCTGAGGCTAAACTTGTATACAAAAGAGAAACTGAATAGAAAAAGTCAATTCCTGTATGTAAAAGAGAAACTGAATGGAAAAAGTCAATTCTCTTTCAGAATCATACTGAATATACCAGAGCATATGCAGCTTGAGCATAACAACGCCAACAAAACCAACCAGATCTGTTTCCTTATCCCTGAAAGTTAATCTGTTGCTACACTAAATGTTATCACCACAGATGGAAAAATTCAGCATCTGACATTACTCTGGAGTGAGGTTTCAGAAGAAATCCCACTCTACATGATCAAATGCCTTTCTGTTGAGGTTGAGGTTACTAATAGTCTGTTGAGTTTTGTATTTCACTTTGATTAAAGTAATTAAATTAATTTCCTTGTATCAGAAAACATAAAAAACCTTCCCAGCTTCAATACCCACCTCAGCTTTGTCATATTGCAGATTATTCAGGTACTCTGGCTTCTTCTTCTGGTCATTGTACATTTTTCTTAGATGAATTCCATCATTTCTTTATATGTGAAATGTTTTTGAAAGAGAAATGCTTGAGATAGCTATTATAAATAACACAATTTTTAGTTATGTGAATTTAAGGCAGAAAAATTGTCCTTAGTATCTGAAGAACATTCAGAAGATGTTTACTGGCAATTCTGGAGGTAAAATAATGGGACTTAGGGGGTGTTGTTCTCCATTTGCTACTCTACCTTAAATGTTCTTTAGAATTAAAAACTCGGTATCTTTCATGCCTTCTTAAAAGCTAAACAAGATACAGTCCTTAGGATGAGGCCTTTATAACTATTGCTACCATTTGAGAAGCAGTAGCTTTCCAGTTTTATGTTTGAGGCTTTTCCAGGAGACTATTTTCTCTAAATTCTGTTATAATTACTTTCCACTAATTTTGTTTCACCTGATAATAGCCAATAACTTGACTTAGCTTTGCAGCTTAAAAATTTGGAGTGTCTTATTTTCATAATATGCTTTTTAAATCAGTCCCTTCCCAATTCCAGGCTGGCTACCTGAAAATGATCATCTCAAGACTATGAGTGTGACCAGAAACCATGAATTTCACTATTCTTACCACAGATTTCTTAACACAATTTTAACATGGAAAAGTTTGTTTTTCACTATTGTTTCATGGCAGCTTTTCATAAGGAGTACAAAGAATAATTAGAACTGCAAACTAACGTGTTATAATAAATTAGTAGGTTTAAATTCCAGACAGCATTGGTCAGAGTCTATCCAAAGAAGGTCTTTCCAGCATTTAAAATTATATTTAGAAAGAGTGAAGAATATTCCAACAATCAATCAAAAGAGGGCAATATACAGAGATGAAACATCTTAGATAGTAGTTACAAGCACAAGAAAAAAGGGTTTAGCAGAGATTTCGATAATGTCAAACTCCAGTTATATGACCACAAAACAAGAGCACGTTTCAGAAGATCTTGTGTATACAAAGCAACGGTTTATCTGTAATTGAAATAAATTCTGAAGTGGAAGGGCTAGACATTACCATGCATTTTTATTTTCTTTTAATGGGAAAGATGACTATGTGCATGTGGAGGATGCACAATTTTATGTTTTTTTCCACCTGAGAAAAAGCTGGCAGGCAGGTCTTCTTGGTCCTCTCCTCTTTTCTTGAGGGAAATCAATGGCAGCCATGAAAACCAGGTGGAAGCCGCTCTCATTTAACGTGGTGGAGATCAGGACTAATTCACTGGCTTTGCCCCTGTGAGAACAGAATCAGCAATGAGCATTTGAAAGCTGTCTATACTAGGGAAAGGCCTACGGAAACATTTCACAGGTGCATTTTCAGGGACAAGGAATGAAATTGGTTTTAATAAAGCCAAGAAAAAAAGGTTTTAATAGGACTTTAGTGATGCATAAGACTTTAGCAGTCCTCTGCCCAAGGGTAACTTTCTCTCTATATGCAGTACCCTGTCACCAGGCTAGGTTTTAATTACATGAGCCATGGGCAAAACTAAGTCTGCTTTCTAATATCATTTTGATGTGGTATTCCCTGTATCTCTAGGAAATTAAGGTTCCTGCTATGCTTATCCTCTCTTGAGCATTAAATGGCAAGTGTCAATTGCCAAAGACAAGAAGTATGCTCTATATTGGTAGTAGAAAAAAAGCTGACTTCCCCCATTTCAGCAAATGATTTGAATCACCTATGCACCTCCAGTAACAATCAGATATAAAACCCACCACTTGTGCCATGGCAATTACAAGGCATTAACCCCAAGACACCAGACCAGTTGCCAAAATCCCCTCCTATTAATTAGTGCAGCTTAGTTCTTAGTTCAGATTCCCAGTTCTTTTCTGGAAAAAAACCTGCAATACCACAGCATAGGTATATAGAATTTGCTCCTGCAGCTGCAGCACTCACATCTGTCGTGAACTCTCTGCCTCCTAGTTTAGAGTCACACCACCTCAGCTCTCTGAAATGACCAGATATAATTGGGTTCAGTGGAGTTCAAAGCTATACTTCAGCTTCCTCATATCAAAGTCCATTGATTCAGTGGCAGCTAAAGCACACTGAAATGCTGGGAGAGTGGGAGGGAGTTATGAACAGAGCACATTCAGGTCTGTCCTGTTAGATGCCAGGATGCAGTACACAAACAGCTTTTGGTTGAGTTTTCCAGAACTCAGGTGTGGTCCCTGGAGAAGACTTTATCTTCTCCTCTAATTGCTGCAAAACATATCTCACTTTTGCTAATGTATTTCACTTATTTCATGCCTTGATACTTCTGAGACTCATTTACTTTTTTTTTTTTTTTAAATGTCAGGACTTTCTCCTGAGATTGTTCAGTCATTTTATTTATTTTCTTGGACATGATTTAATAAACCATCCCTGAAGAATTTGCTGCTATTAACTTTGTCGAACAGTAGCTCAAGTGAGAGTTAAAGGCAAATGGTCTAAAAGAAAGTAATGGGCCAAAGCACCTCCAGGGTATTAATCTGCCCCAAAACTCATTTCAATATTTTTTTTTCCATGAAGACAAAAAAAAAAAAATTAGAAAAAGTAAAGGAAAGAGAAAGAAAGTTCTATTGGTGATGTGGTATCATAAAGCACAAATAAATAAGCATAGCAGGGTACTTTTGTCCAGATAGTCAAGATACTTAAACCTTCACCCTCATTCTTGCTTGATTTTTATGCTTTGTCCATTCATACCTCGTATTCACTCCTGTAAGCTCCAGGCCAGCAATAACAACTGCCCAGCTCCACTGTCATTTGGCTCACATTGCTCTCAATATCATCTCTCAGCGTATGGAGACCTGCGTTAATGCTCACTAGCAATCTTTTTCTGGAAAAAAGACCTATTTTCTGTCCCTACTAAAGCTAAGGAAGCTGTAAGTGGCAGTGTAGCTAACTCACCTTGTATGGTCTTCAGAGAAGGATATGACGAACATACTATATAATGTGACACATTCACATAATCTTGGTCATCCTCCAGGCTGTAATTGCAAATTAATTTCCTATGAACAGAACACGATGAAGGGTCTGAGTGCCCAGAAGTCCATCTGGTTTTCTCCAAATACACCAGCTGTACACAACTGAGAATGCATGTCTATTAGTTCGGTGCACATAATTCCAAACAGTACAATTTCATACAAAATATTGTTTTTTTCACAAGTCCTGCCTAACCAGCAACTGTGCCCTTTCTTAAAAGCACTGGTTACACAGACTCATATACAGACAAAGAAATTTAACAGTCACTGATGATGCTGCATATAACTCACTGTTTTTATGCAGACATTTTATGTGTCTGTTCCTGACACAAGCAGACCCAGTCATTTGGTCATTTGTTTGGTTTTGAATATTTCAGCATTTAAAAAAAGGAAAGAAAAAGGAGCCCTTCAAATCAAAATAACTCCCCAATACACTGCAAGTTAATGCAAAGTCAATCTGTTATTTTTTTAATGTCATATTTATGTTATCTTGTATTCTGCAAAGTCGCGGTGGAGAGCCAAACTGGGCAGCAATATCCACCCAGTAACTGGAGATTTTGTACAAACTATAGAGCCACATGTGCAAAAAATTTTATCCAGTCTTTTATGATATTACTTCTGGTCCTTGAATTAGGCTGGATGTCTTAGTTCAGGGTTCAATGCTTTACGTTAAACAGTTTGGCATGGATCTTTATTCTTTTTTCTTTCAGAAATGGTTTAGTTTGGGTTTTTTTCAATATTTGATAAGAATTAAGACACCTGTTTCAACAATTTCAGCTGAACTTGAGTTTCATGTGGTTCTATGGGAGTCAGAAGTATTTTTTTAGTTGTATGTCTCCTCTAGGATGCTTATAAGTGTCTCTAATGAAATCTTTTTGTATCTGGCATGCAACAAGGAGCAAAGTATTAAATGCCACTGAAATCAGATGAAGAATCACCTGTATTGTGTGCAGTTCTGGTGTTCTCAACATAAAAAGGACATGGAACTGTTGGAACAAGTCCAGAGGAGGGCCACAAGGATGATCAGGGGACTGGAGCATCTCCCATATGAAGACAGGCTGAGAAAGTTGGGACTGTTTAGCCTGGAGAAGAGAAGGCTGCGTGGAGACCTCATAGCAGCCTTCCAGTATCTGAAGGGGGCCTATAGGGATGCTGGGGAGGGACTCTTCCTTAGGGACTGTAGTGACAGGACAAGGAGTAACAGGTTAAAACTTAAATAGGAGAGGTTTAGATTGTATATAAGGAAGAAATTCTTTCCTGTTAGGATGGTGAGGCATTGGAATGGGCTGCTCACAGAAGTTGTGAGTGCTCCATCCCTGTCAGTGTTCAAGGCCAGGTTGGATGAAGCCTTGTGTGGCATGGTTTAGTGTGGGGTGTCCCTGCTTATGGCAGGGGGGTTGTAACTAGATGATCTTAATGTCCTTTCCAACCCTAACTATTCTATGATTCTATAATTCTATGATAAATACCTATCAGTTTTGAACCAGGTCACCTACCAAGTGCTATGAGGATTTCCCCATGCCAGTACAGATAGGCCATTTTTATAGATTTTCTCTTCTAATTTCTAAATTATAACAAAAAGAATCTTAAAAAATGTTCTCAGTCAGCCTGAAATAAGTTGTCAGCCATATAGCTGGAAAGAAATTGGAGGTCTGACCAACAGAAGTGTTGGGTGAACTGGCATTGCCATCTTAGAAAGAGTCCAAACTCATGTTCAGACTCCTCCCTCTCACATGCAATGTCAAGCAGGTTATTCACTGCAGGTCTCCTGGGAGAATGCTCTAACCAGCCAAAAATGCAAAGACGTTATTTGTGTAGCTACTGGGTAAAACAGGAGTGAAAACATTGAGTGTGAAAGGAAATGCTTCTTCTGAGATACAATTATCTTTTTCCTTTTATTTTTTTTTTATTTTGCTGAAGAGAAAGACAGCTTAGAGTTGAACTGATATTTTTTATATTTTCTACTCAGTAACCCAACCAAAAAAAAAAAATCCTATTATTTCCACTGTGCTACTTCTAACCTTTTCATTTTGTTCAAACTAAGTTTACACAATTTGCTTTCTAAAGAGCGATGGCATCAGGATCTGTATAACAGCCAGGGTCAAAATTTCACTATTTTTGAATACACCTACAATACACACAGATTTGCATAATAGGCCCTAATGCCTCCTTCAGAATCATTATGGTCTATTGAGTAAATAATTTGTCTATTGAAAATGGCTGAAATACCCATTTAGTTGATAGACTCTATTGACTACTAATAAGAAGCTATTAGAGTTGAATAAATATTCTGCATTTTAAAACTTGCCTAAATATATTCCATTTCCTCATATTTTCATATTTACACAATGGACTGTAAAGAACATGCTGTATCTGCTCACAGACATCTCTAAGCGAGAGCTTCCCTTTTTTTAGGGCTTTTTCTTAACTTTGCAGGTGTTAAGGTAGGTTGTACTTGGGTGGTTCTTTTGGTTTTGATGAGACCCACATGGGGGAACAAAATCAAAACAAGAAAGAAAATTAAGCTATGTGAGTTGGCACTTAAATAAAATTAAGCTTTATGTTTTCAAAGAGCATAGGATTTAGACATGCTTTCTTGAGATTATATGTAGGATAGCACAAGACATTCTTTACAGTCAATTGTTTAAATATGCAAATACACAGAAAAGAATGAGCATAAGCAATGTGTAAAATGCATGTTTGTATTTACTCAGCCTTAAATGTTTTCTTGAGAGCTGAAAGGATCTCTCAAGTTAAAGCATACTTTTATAATTATCCACATATACATTATTTTGCTAAGCCATAGCAATTCTGAAGCAACCGTAAGTAGCTTTGTCTGTTCAGCATAAAGATTTCAAACTCCAGATGTGCCTTACGCTGTCTTGTGTCTCATCTCCGAGTTTCAGATCTCTGATCCTTAATTGCACATTCTCATACTCCATTTGCTGCCACATGGAAACAAAAAAAATAGCCAGGCTCAAGTATGGTACAGAAGTGTCTCCTGGATGTGCTTAGTTCAAGTGAAAACAAGGCAGGGAAGTGACTGCTGCTGTTCTGCTCAGGCAGACAGTTTAACTGCTTGTAAAGAGAAAACACCTTCTTCCTTTCCGTCCTTGAGGTCTGAACAGGTACAGTCAGTGAAGGAAGTGATCACTGTATGCATTTTCACACCAGCTGACTCTATGTTCTCCAGCAACTGCAGACTCTATGTTTGCTGTTCTCTTGTTGTTTTTGAACAGTTCACATCATTGTGCATATTCCTGGATCTCATCAGCTTCTAGAAGACTGCCAGGAAAACATACCAGCAGTTTCCACCAGAGATCAAAGTGGGAGTCTGTTTTTCATGGCCCATATAAGCCCTGCAGCAGTTTTGCACAACTGCACATGAGGGTTTTGCACAGACCTGCAGTTTGTTTCCAGAGGTTGAGCTTAGTCACTCACAGGTCTGACCCAGTAGTCACTGATTGTGTCTACTGTACTATATTTCTTCACAGGCTCGTTTTCCAAAAGGTTGCCTCAACTGTATATCGCAGTGACAGTGTTATGCAAATTGTTTTCTCGGTTTATTTAATTTGATGTTGGCAAGAATGGAGGGTTAATGGCCTTGGCACAAACACATCTTGCTGCTATTTTCCAGTCAGCTCCTTGAATATCTGAACACTAGAAAGTCTTCTTCAGTCTCGTAATGGCAGACAAACACAGAAAGGTCTAATTTAGGTATTAGCCCTATCCCACTATGGACTAAAGATGTTGAGATCTCCAAACTGTAATTAATTCATCTTGTGCTAGACACATCTCATTTTGGATACTTTACTCATCTCTTTCCTCTGTGGTTCACCACTATATTTCACAGTTTAGTCATCTGCACATGTTGCAGAATGTGTGGTCGATAGGCTGCCCCTTCTCTTTTCTCCCCTTCCTCTAGCCTCCTCATCACACTAGGTCCTTACTCAATAAGCAACAACCCATCTGTGGGGGACAGAGGTCTTCCAGAGCAATGGCTTGTGAAGAAACCATGATGCAGAGATGACTTTTATATCCTCACATCCCATATGTGTTAAATAATTCTCCTCTCTCTGCCTGAAGGGTACTGAACTGCCAGTTCCTAACAAACTGGAAAAGTCTTTGCAAGATGCCCCTTAGCTTTGGAGGTGCAGCATGGTCCCACCTCTCGCCTCCACCTCCAAATCACTCCTCTTCCCACAACCACATTCCCCTGGCTGTCAGAAAGGCAGAGACAGTAAGTTTATCCTGTGTCTTGTTAGGGGTAGATTATGGCTTAGCGTTTCACAGTTAGGACACTGTAGTCTGTCCTTTCTGATATTTCTAACTCACTGGTGAAAAGCAGAAATTAGAGAACTGGATGAAAAATAACAAGCTAGGGGAGAGAACAGATAATTATGTTAACCTCTATTTTATTTTTTAATTGTAGCAAATTTAAATATATGTTCTCGGTGATTTGCACAAGTCATTTTATTTCTGTCTCCATTGTCCCAGAATAAATTTGAAGAGACCATCTGATCACTAATTCTGGGTGCCTATGACTTGACTAAAAGATGATGATATTTTCAGTTCAAACTTCCATTGCTCTCCTTTTGCTGCCTACCCCACAAAAAAAGCTAAAGCACCCCACACTTTCTATACCTCTGGCTCCTAGGCAGTATTTGCAATAGTAGGAGCACTGGAAAGCATAGAAGCTAAATAATGCTAATAGGGCAAACAGAATGTAATTGCTTATGTGTTCTGGCTATATCCTGAAACAAATTGTTTCTTAATGCTGAGGTCAGACAGGGTTTAATTAGGAGAAATACAATTGGTGTAAAATTTTGCAGTAGGCTGCTTGTTTGGTGTCATGCCAAGTCAACATCAAGCCTTTCCAAATGGAAATTTTCATTAGAGGCCATTGGCAGCCTGGTTAGGCTGAGTTTCAACTTTGTTGAGTCTCATGGTAACATGAACCTGAAACTGCTTGCTAGTAACAGGCTGTCCCTATTGCAACTGTTCTCACGCATGCACACAGCGTCTACATATGTAGTAACTGGTGTCCTCAAGTTCTACACTGGCTACTTTCTTCTGGCCTGAAGCAGTCAAGATCTGTATGCAGATAGGACTTGACTTTAAGCTTTAAGCTTAAACTTTAAGATTGCAGAAAAATTAAATTTCATTTTCCTATTTTTTTTTTTTTCATCAAAGATAGAAAAAGAAGACTTTGAACTTCAGCAGAGGGAGGGAAATTTCCAAGCCCTCTTTGTTGAGTTGTGACCCTTTCTTGGAATTTTACCACTCCAANGCTTTAAGCTTAAACTTTAAGATTGCAGAAAAATTAAATTTCATTTTCCTATTTTTTTTTTTTTTCATCAAAGATAGAAAAAGAAGACTTTGAACTTCAGCAGAGGGAGGGAAATTTCCAAGCCCTCTTTGTTGAGTTGTGACCCTTTCTTGGAATTTTACCACTCCAAGCTATGTTCTCAAGGGTTCTTACTCATGCTTGACATACTGATACTGCTTTTTACAGTGATCATTACAGGCCCAGTACTCATGCTGCCAAGATTAAGGTTGTACCAGCATTTTCTTTAGAGATCATGCTGTCCAAGAAAAAAAAATGTTTAATTTGAATGAGAAAATGTGCTTCAGAGTGAATTTTTCTTCCCCCTAATTTTCTGAGTTAAGCTGATGCTCATAAAACTAAGGAATGGCATTCTGGCATATAGCAAGCAGGCACTGAAGGGTTCTTCTACTCCTTAGCATATCTTAGTCTCAGTTTGTGTCTTCTTGTAATTCGCATCCTGATGTGGAGAACAGTGATGAACAGCCCACAGAGGGAGTGCAACCTGCTGCGTGTCACAGACCACGGGCTTTAAATTTGAGCTACCTGAAATACTTACTCCAGAAAGTGGTGTCAGCAAAAGACAAGAGCATGGAGGATTTGTGGCTACTGTGAAAGGTGGATGGGGTGATTGCAAATTGGCAGAGAAGGAAAGAGGGCCTGTGAGCCAGACTGTCACTGCAAATAAGACCAGCCAGCTTATAGGAGGGAGAAAATGCTGGGAAGAAAGTGGCAGAGACCCAAGTAGATAGTCATTGTACAGCAATTTCTTAAAGTAAACAGGAGACTTTTCATTTCAGTATTTTCCTGCCCTGCTTCAGACTATACCTGAATCAGCATTTACAGAACCACCTCTTCCTTGAAGGTGATATTTTATCTTCTTTGTGTTTTTTTAGCCAACCACCTGTGGTCAGTTCTCTCCTGCTTCTGCTCTCAGCACCTTTTGAGGGAGCAGCACGTTCTGTACTATTTCCTCTCTGCCATCTGTGAGGTAGCTGAGGTGCACTGCCACCTCTGTCCTCCTTCACCCCTGCACCAATCCTGCTGCATTTATCTGTTGGATGAATATTTATCCCTGGCCTGCTGTTATCTGCCTGGCTACTGTTCATGTGCACAGTTCACAGCATCAATGCTAGCTAACCATATTCTCCATGGCTGGGTATGTGTGGGAAAAGAAGAAAAAAAGAAAACCAGTGGTGTTGTGGTTCCTAATCTCTGCCCACACGCTGCAGTTAAGGTCTAGTCTTTACAATAGGAATAAAAAAGGGCTAATCATGTTTAGCAAGACAAGAACAAAAACATGGGAATATCCAGTGTACATGCATGATCTTTCACACAACAGTGCCTAGAACTATTTCTATTGTGAAAGTTAAAAGAAAATCTCTTTGTAGAGATTTTGAGTTTTAACCAGATTTTGTGGGGTTTAGGAAGGGAATTAATCTATTAAATAGAATTATAACTTTTTTTATTATTATTTTTTGGGAGGGGCAATCGGCAGAAGATGATATGACTAAAGGAGACTCCACATATAGCATAGCATAGCATAACATAGCGTAGCATAGCGTAGCATGGACTAGATTGGAAAAGACTTTTAGATCATCAAGTTCATCCGTTCCCCCAGCACTGCCAAGTTCATCAAGAAACCATGTCACTAAGTGTCTCATCTACACAGTTCTTGAACACTTCCAGGGACAGTGATGCCACCATTTCCCTGAAAAGTCTGTTCCAATGCCTGACCACCCTTTTGGTGAAGAAATCTTTCCTAATATCAAGTCTAATATATGTGTTCATATATGGTTTTGGAGGAGGAAGCAGAAATGAAGTAGCTGCAGAAACATGTTAGCATTTCAGAGAGGGGAAAAAATACCTTCTGCTTTTTCTACAGGCTCTCAGACAGAAAGTGCACTACAACAGTAAAGTGCTAAGTGAAGAGCAAATGGTCACTATCTCACAACACATAATATCTTTAAGTTTCAATGGTACCCAGGACAATGAGTTTATTTCCATGAACGGGTCTAGCATGTTCTAGTAGAATAACAGAAGAGAGGGACAGAAATATAACAGAGGAGCAAAAATATTCTCAAAGGTGAAGGTTTTTTAGCTGGGGTATTTCATATTCTGCGTACTTCTGTGTCTGTATTTTCTTTGTTTCTAGGGTGCAAATCTAGGGCATGTTTCATGGTACTGACTGGCTATGAATTTTTTTCCAAATCACTGGCATTGACTCCTCTGTTGGCACAGGTTTTATAGCTTCAGATCTCTGGTTGGGGGGACACAGACATGTCAGAAATGAAATGTGGATGATGGGCCGTGCCTTGGCAGCCCAGAGCTGCTTGCATGGCTGCAGGAAAAAACACATCAACTCAAAGATCACCTTCACAAACACCCTGATAACCAGCATGCTCCCCCACTCCCATACAGTCCACTCCCCTTTAACTGTTCTGGGCTTGACTGGCTACTTGGTTTCCCCTTGGTAGAGGCAAGGAAACATCACTTTTTCCTTCATCAGAGAAATAAACAGCAAGGCAACAGAGGTAGCATCTTGACTGCCTTTGCTTGAAGTTTTGTTAATTTGGGGTTTAGAGTTTCTCGCTTTATTAAACACATTTTTATGCTTGTGTGACTACAAATGTATGTATTGGGCTCTGGTTCTGGCACAACCACAGATGATCAAGTGATGAGGTGGGGGTTGAAGAAGTAAAGATAGTTTGTGCTGTGTGATCATCTGTCCTCTGTTTTTAAAACCTCCAGCCTTTTCTTGAATTACCCCGTGGGTAGCTTAGTAACAGATATGATGGCCCACTCTTTAGCACACTTCTTAAAAAAATAGAAAATATACTGCCATTCTAGAAGGAAGTAAACAAAACTAATGAGCTGAAGGTGTTGTCATGGAAGTGCTACTTACAAGCATGGAAGGGACAGCTGCCCTTCACTGAGCTCTGCTGAACAGCCAGAGCATAAAGCAGTGCTCCCTGTCACATAAAGCTGGGAGACTGCACGCTCTGTAAATGCTGTTTGTACAGATGATGAGTCTCCTGTTGGAGCAGGTGATCAGTGGACCAGGGTCAGAGGCATTAACACACTCAAAGACACATTGCTGGATGATCACTTGTACTGGCCATTGCCATGCAGAAGGCACGTTAGACAGAAGCTTGGCAGAGCAGGGTAGCTCTGAGACTTGCTATTTGCATGCAGTACAGGAAAGCATAAAGTGCTCATCTCCTGTTTAAAGGCAGCTACTGCTGCTTCAGCGGGAGCTTTGGCCTTTTCAGTGGAGAACCCAGGAGACAGGCTGTCAAAACAGAAGTCTCTTGTTCAAACTACCAAGCTTAGGAAGTAGGCAGAGTGAAAAAAAAACCCCAAAAATATAAAAATTAAAAAGGTTCAGATCAATCAAACCAAAAAGAATTGTTGTTTCTTGGTTGGCTTTTTTTTTCTCCCCCCACCCCCCTTCCTGAGGTTTTTTAGTTATTTTTAGTCAGCCGGATGAAGAAGCAAGAAGTGTGGAATTCACTTGAGGCCTTGAAGACAAATTCATAATTCAGTTTTGCAAACAGAAAAACAAATAAAAGTTGACTTAGGAGGTGGAGGTTTTATATTTCCTCATTGTATTTCTCCTGCTTTGTACAAATCTTCCTGGAAATCTCTGTAGTAATTCTCACTAACTGCTGTGATGCCTTCTGTGCAGGGCAGAACTGATCAACCACAGGGAATCCCTCCATTTTCATCTGCTTTTTTTTCAATCGTGTCAAATTCCTTCCCTTTAGTAATCCCTCTTATTCCCTCAGGAGCTGAGAGAAGATTTAATTGTTAAATTTGCATAGCAACTCAGCAAACAAACTCTCTAGTCTCATGCAGACCTTTAGCCATTGCAGGATTCATTTTAGCTATAAATCACTTACTTCTCTATGCTCAGCCATGATGGCATTTCATACTCAGGAGGCTGGTACACAGAAATGATTGAAGGACAGTCCTTGTGGGGTTTTTTGCTTTTAGGGCTGCTCTTCTACGGTGTATTTTATTGCAAGATTGTTTTAAAAATGGGGTTTTGCAAGTGGATTGTGTTTGCTCTTTCTCCACAACTATCCATGTGATAAAATAATCCTGCCATAAATGGCTTCTGTCTGGTAGACCCCTTTTAGATGTAGTTCTAATCATGAGAAAAAACTTAAATCCTATTTAGTCCAATGAAGCACAGTAAATACAAAAGTACTTTCACAGTTCCCTTATTGCAACAAAATGGTTTGCTTTTAAAGATATTTTGCAAGCATTTGAGTTTGTAGGTTTTCTGCAAGACATGGGAAAGGTGGGACAACTCTCTAGTTCTTCCAAGTTTCTAAATGCACTCCATTATACCCCATGCTAACATCTAGAGTCTTTTAAAATCATAACACAGACAGTGATAGACAACAGACATCACTCTAGGCTTGGCTGTCGAGAGGTGTGCTGGCACAGTTCAGTGGGGCAGCTTTAGTATCTAAGATTTTGATGTTAAAACTGTCCACAGTTGCCTCTGCACCTCTACCTTGCTCTACTGAATTTCTTTCCTGTGACAAACCAGCTTGACAACCTACAATCTCACTAATGAAGAGGAAACTCCACAGTCAGCAGGAAGAAGTGTTGTACCAGAGAGGCATCAGCCTGCTTGAAGGTGTGTGGAGCTTCTACCTTTGATGGTGGCAAACTCAACTATTGCAAATGTCATTTCTCTATGAAATGAAGAGGTTATGCAGCCTCCATCCTTTGAAGTTTTCAAGACCCAACCACATGAAGTCCTGGGCAGCCTAGTCTGAGCTCATTGCAAATTTAACTTGGCTACTGGGGTCTAGCACACAAACTTGTCTTTCAACACATCATTCACTGATACTCATATTTCAGCAGGGCATTTTAAAGCATGTATTTCACTACAGGAGAAATCACCCAGTGCTTCAGGTCCAGGTCACATTCTTTAGTTTTGCAATATGTTAGACAAGCAGAGAAGCCTCCTGACAACATCCACTAATCTGCTTACTCAGAAATAAGCACAGGAATTCAGGACAGTAACATAGCCTCCTCCATCAGCCCTGCTTAGTGCTGCAAGCACAGCCAAGTTGAGCATGATAGGAGCAGTCTGGCTGCATTGCTTCCCTTCCCACCTGCCAATACTGGGTTGCATCTGCCTCTAAACACTGACCAAGACCTTTAGTTCAAAGCCTGAATTAAACAAGAGGCAAATGCCTCTATCAGTGATCTGTGGTGATCTCCACAGAAGAGAGTCATAATAAAGTATATTCCACAGAAGACACTTGCTGACTTCCGTTTTGAAAAGAAGACTAACATCTGCACAAATTGCTTGCAGAAAATAATGTATCACAGGGATGAGTTTCCACTTGCTCATAGTAATATATACCATCAAATGTCTGAAAAAATTATTATTTTTGTATGAGATACAAACCGCATATGTCACTTCCAAAATGTACTTTGTGAGTGTTAAATGCAGCTCACACTGAGGTTATGATAGGTATGTCTGACTCAGATGGCACTGTTTATTTTCAGTTCCAAGGCTACTCAGCCATTTTTGCCAGGAACACTTGGACATACCAATTTCAGGCTGCTTTAGATGAAAGTGTTCTTGTGATTCTGAACTTACATTCCATAAACATCAGTTCCTTTAACGGATAAAGGAAGCGTTGCAGAAGTAGGATTGAAGAAAGAAAAACTGCAACTTGGGATCCATAAAATGTTGGAGAGAAGTCCTCCTGCAGGGAAAACAGTTCAAATGTTCCTTGATTCTCCCCCTCAAAATCTACAATGGGATGCTGCTGCTTGTGATGTAGTTTTCTGTGTATGGCAAATGCTCTGTCTCACTCTCCAAATATTAGCATCTTAAGGCAGCCTTGTTAAGTGATGTTGGATGGTGATCTACCTGGTATCTCTCCTACAGCTGGCTATGTTTTCAGATGTCTTCCAGAAGTTCAAATGCTTTCAGTAACTTAAAAGTAATCCCTGATACACATGCCTTGACATAGTTGTGGGAATCTTGTCTACTTACAGTTTTGGACTGTGACAACTGCCCCAGCCTAGCCCCCATCCATTTTGTTGTTATTACTGGGGTGAGAGAATATGGTTCTGTATTGACTTTCCTCTTCCTCCCCCCCCCCCCCC
>NDXB01010691.1:107421-144945 GCA_002631895.1 Agapornis roseicollis | reverse complement strand
CCCCCCCCCCCCCCCCCCCCCCGGGTATCTTTAACTGGCAAAGAAAAAAACAATTTATCTACTTTCTCCACACCAACTGTCTGCACTGAGTTTATGATGCAGAACTGTTTAACTACATTTATGCATTAAACAGTAGTCAGGAGAGATGCAAGTCTCTACTTAGCCCTGGAACATGTTGATAGCGTCTGTAAGGCAAGCCATTACCCAGGAGTTATGAAATCAAACAGAGAATTTAATTGTTGAATTGGTTGTATGTCAGGTTCTTGTTCCCAAGGTAGAGTTAAAAATGGGTGCTTTTCCTTCAGGTATGAGCCTATATGATCTTAAGGTAATAAATAAGAGCAATCTACCAGCATTTCTGCCCAGTGGGGAAGTGTACTTGGGACTATGAGGAAATTTAACTTCTTTGGATGTCTGAGCAAGCATTTGCATGCACCACAACTCAGTAATAGGTGGGATCTTGCAAGTGATACAGCACAAGAATTCCACATCTTTTTCTCATAAAAGTCACATTAATTTATCAGCCCAGGGCTTTTCCAACATATTGTCTTACCAATCTTGAAAGAGCCATCCTGGTGTTAGGGGAAGAGTTAGCTGGGTGATAATCAGTGCTGAGACCCCTGAACAGCATAAAGAAATCTGACAACCGTATTAACATTCAGCTGAAATGCCTTTATGAAGCTAATTTTCCCTCCACTCATCTTTTGAACTCCAAGAGAAGCATAAGCCCTGACTCAAGCAATGCGGAGTGTTTGCTCTGGCACCCAAGCCAGCAGATGTGACTACTTGGCATGCCTTCCCGAGACTTGAACCTCATGGTATGTCTATGCCAAATGTATCCACATTATGCAAGAGTAATGGAAATTCGCCAGGCAGAGCAATGCTATGTTTTCCCAGATAAATGTTGCTCAGTTTAATTTTAAGGAACTGACTGATAAAAGCCTCAGCGATTACCTTGTTTGCTTAACTGTCTTCATTCCATGAGAAGCAGTACTTTTGCTGGCGCAGAGAATATATATGAAACACAGGAACAAAAGAGGCTCTTGGTGAAAGGTGAAGCACACATCTGAGGCAAAAGGTTTCTTTTCTCTTTGGAAGATAAGTTGGGTGCACTAAGGACCCCTAAAAAAATAGTTTGCCATCTGACATGATTCAAGTGACTTGAGCTGGATGGTCACATTGAGCTGTTAATTTCATTTTTGCCTTTTCTCCAATTCCAGGCAAAGCTCACCATGGGAAAATGCTGGTGATGAAGGTCATTTGCCTTTTGCAGCACCTGGAAGGCAAGACAAAAATGCAGCAACTCATGCTACACAATATCTACAGAATTTATATTATGGAAGTAGAAATTGAAAGGTATTTTGGAGTAATGAGTGTATGGGATTAGCCAATTAGAAGACATGCATTAAAATGAAGAATTATCTTGATTGTCACCACTCTGTCCTTCATTTAAACCATGTATTAGTTGCCTTACAGCCATGGTACCAGTTCAGAACTTCTTACTTCATATTTGCCCAGTTCACCTAACAATATAGTTCAATTTCTGGCCACTGCCTCTTATCACTAACAGAACTCCTTAAAATAGTAAGCGTGATTTCTTACCTTCAACAGGCAAAGGCACTTGCCACAACCTGACTCAATCGTACTCAACATGCTTGTGACATTCACACGCAGGGCAACCCGTATCAAGCAAAGAAGAATCTATACAGGGAACTCAGATTCAGTTCCAAAGTTGAGGAAAGTTGTAAATATTCCACAGAGTCTGTCTGAGGTGTAATGAAGCTTTTGTCACCAAATACAGCCTGACAGAATGGCTGGAGCATGCAATGCCTTTTGTTGCCAGATTTTTCACTCAACAGGGCAAAAACACTATTGAAATTGGAGGAACACCTCAAGTAGTAAGAGGCTGCCACACTATTAGTGCAATTGATTACTTCAGCAAATAGCCAGAAATAGCCATTACTTCCCAAGTTACTTCCACTGCAATAATCAAGTTCTTGTTAACAAATCTCAGCCATGAAGGAAATCCAAGATAAACTGGCTTCTAACTCTGGATTTCACCTTCAGGAGAAGAACTGAGGAGGAGACACAGAGAAGTGCAGAGCTCCTGCTATTTGTTAGCCAGGGGCAAATGGGAAACAGAACCATTTTCATGGCATTTTGAAAGTCTATTTACAAACTGTTGGCCTAGAAGGAAAATCTTGGAAACCATCCTCTGCAGATGTCTTACCTAACCACTGGCCTGACATGCAACAAGCCACATGTATCCTGCAGGGCTGCTGTGCAAAAGGAGCATGGAAGACAAGCAAGGTACTAATGTTCTCCAAAGCTCCATAGGAACAATAGCTACTGCACAGGGTTGATAATTCACAGTGAATAACTCGTTGAATTAAAATGTTCTCATTTTTTACCTGCACTGTTGCAAGTTCCTCAGTTATTAATTTGAAATCATTGTCTAAGTTATTTGTTGTCCACAGCAACTCATTGCAAGATTAGTCAAAATAATGCTGAAACTCAGAATACAAGACAGAGATCAGACATTTATTTTCTTTAATTAGCTAAATGAGACATTTTGAATCAAGTTTCTGCTTCAGTACTTAGGTTTTTTAAACAGAAAATGGTCTTGTGAAAATACTGTGCAATATTTACTTAAATACTACTGTTTCGATATCTGGTAGTAAATTTATTCAATGGACTATTTGGGAAAGTCAGCAGAAAAATCATGAATAAT
The DNA here is from genome assembly GCA_002631895.1 of Agapornis roseicollis. Lineage (NCBI taxonomy): Eukaryota > Metazoa > Chordata > Aves > Psittaciformes > Psittacidae > Agapornis > Agapornis roseicollis. Next base: position 142,214 of record NDXB01010691.1, on the reverse strand, counting down.
CAAACAAACTATTTAAACCATTTAAACACAGCCTTATCTGAGGGTTAAGTAATGTTTGCCTACTTGCAAACACAGTTACCAGTTGCCTGCAGCAGAATGTACAGGACATGCTTTCAAATCCAAGCTAAGAGAGTGGTTCACAGATAAAAGCTAAAGTAAGTCTACTACTGCTTTCAAGAAAATTAGCAAAACTGAGATTCTGAGCACAGAACAATTTCAGCTACTTAACTGATTTTGGTTTGTGAAGCATGGAGGCCCAGCTACATATAAATCAGCAATGGTGAAATACGGGATGCCGTATACCTTGACTGCACTCATCAGGAACAAAAGATCAGTGCTCCCAGCTCCACTGATAGACTAAGTTGCTTGTTTATCCTCTACAACATTCATCAGAAAAAAAGAAATCTAAGTTTTGCTAAGCTACTAAGCACACTGTCAGCACATAACAACAAAATCTTATGCATAATAAAAGAATACAGAAAATACATGTATAGTCTTATGCAGTTCTATATTGCTCAATGGTTCAGTTGGTGTATTAAAAGGTATCTTAAGACATTATTTTGGTTAAGTCCAATCTCTACTCATCATTTATAAAACATTTGAGAGAATTAAAGAATCATATATTACTTGCTATTCTTCCTGCCAAAGGGAAGAATGCTATGGAGATGCAAGTTATCCTGGATGGAAGGAATATGGAGTTAGGCAAGATTCATGTTTCATTTTGCTAATGGATTATAAACCTCTCTAGTTAGAAGAGTATGGATAAAGTAGATGCACACTGTCTTTGCTTTTTCACTGTAGTCCAACAGGATGCATTGTAAGTTATTCTTACTAAGTGTCAAAATGAGTCCAAGCGACAGATTATGTATTTGCTTACCTACATTTAACACTGGCACGTCTCCATTCAGTCACACTAGGGTAAATAAACTGAGGCTCTGGCTCTGTATTCCCCCTTGTTTTATCTCACTCTAGATCAGTGATGCCAAACCACCAGCACTGGCAAACAGAGATCTGGGCTGGCACCAACGACAATGAGCAAACAACACTTTCAAAACACTTTTGACGCCAGATAGCAAAGAGCACCCTCCCTGCTTCAAGGAGCTCATTGCTAGAAAGGCTTTCTGCTTTGAAATCCACAACTACCTCCCACATGTGACTGGAAGGGCCAACATGACATTTCTCTTCTGCAGCTCCCAAAAAAGAAATCCACCGTATTTATCTCAAACAGTGACATACAAGTGGTTCCTGCTGATCCAGTTATCTAAAACTGTTTAAGAATGAGCAAACCTAGATCAATAATACACAAGAAGCAGACCTGAACCAGCTAAAATTTTTAGGTCAGCAACCTTCATTTCAAACCTTTCGGCTTTTACTGAAAGCAGGACTTCTTCTGGAGGACATGACAAAACAAACACAAGATGAAAAGAAAAAAAAATAAAACAAAAGCACACTAAAGGCAGGGCATGTGTGAGAAAAGGAAAGAGAAAAACAAGTTATCTCCTCTTGCTAAATCACCTGCTAAGGGGGGGTCCTGGATGTTGGTGGTACCTGCCCTGCTCTCACCCTTCTGAGGCAGCACATGAAGGTGCGCTGTGCCTTGACCTCTAGTGCCTGACCCACTTGTATCAAGGCTGTGCTCTGCTCCCTCTCTCCAGAAGGAACAGTCCAGGCCGGTGTCCGGCTGCAGGTTGGGTTCTTCTCGAGCACAGCCACCAGCCGCTTCACACCAGCTGGGAACCTGGGTGGCCCAGTCCTCACTTGCCACCCCAGAGGGGTTCAATAGGCATTAGAGGCCAAGAGAGACAAGGCACCGCGTTGCCCACAAGGCTAGAACACAGCACGGGCTATATCTACTTTGCACCGTAATGTAGCAAAGAGGATCTCCGTGCTGGGAGGCACTGGCATTCACATACGAACCCATTACCTCCCCAGACCTCCACCCGCACTCTCACCAACACAAGCGTCCCGGGCTGTGCCCGCACACCGACCCGCACCACGCCGGGCCGGGCCGCGCTGTGCGCCGTCCCCACCAGAGGGCGTCACGACCCCACGTTCGTTCGGGCGGCACACCCGGCCCGCCACCGCCCCCCGGGCGCTGCTGCCTGCCTGACCCGGCCGGGCCGCCCCTCCTACCGCCTTGCTGTGGTATTTCGCCCCCGTGCGAGCCCACACCGTCCGGCGAGCCTTTCTTCCCCACACCGCGGCCTCTCCGCCTCTTAGCCGCTGCGGCCGGGAGAGCCTCCCTGCCGTCCCGGCCCTGGAGCCTCGCACCCAGCAGCCCTTCCTTCCCTATCCCACCTTCCCCGCGGTCCCAAGCAGCCATCGGCGGCCCTCGGTGGCCTAGTTGACGCTTCTGCACAGTGTTTTGGGCCCCAGCTGAGGCTGTACGCTGTTGGACTGCCCTGTGCGCGGGCTGTTGATCGGTGTGTGCATACACCCAACACCCCGCCACACCACTGTGGTTTGTGTTGTGCAGGGAGGTGCTCCCTGTTATTTCCCAGATTAAGGGCCGGTATCCGGAGGGTTTGGTGGCCGGGAGATTCCCTCCAGTTACCTTGAGGAAACTCTCGTATAGAAGAGTTCTCTTCCAGCCCACAGCCCACATTCTGCCTTCTGAGCAGCACTGTTTTTATTGTACATGGGAGCCAGTGATTGGTGTAGTCGGGCACGGCTGATAAAAGAGTTATCAATGTGAATAATCTGAGCTGATTCTTGCAAAGTTCACACCCCACGAAGCTGCAGAGCAAAGCCAAGTGGATGTGAGGAGGGGTGTTTCATAAGAATGAACTGGCTGTTGCAGAGCAAGCAGAGGGAAGAGTGATCCCCTCAAGACAGATAGCATTGCCAGATCATATTGGTAAAATTGCAAGTTACAAATACAACTGAAGCCAAAGCATTTGCCAAAGGGAAAAGGAAAAAAAGAAAAAAGAAAAAATACAGAAAACAGATGCAAAACAGAAAGATGCCAGAATAAAATGAATCCTAGGCCAGCACTGGAACACACTGCAATCCCTCCCCATTCAGGATCATTTAAATGGATGGAAAATGGATTAAGGTCTAATCCAGCAGTCACTCTGTTTGAATTAATCTCATAGGAGTCAGTCAGGATATGTATATTTAGAGAGGGGGAGACAGAGAAAAAAGCAAGCAAGAAATTGCAGGATCAGGCCCTGAATGTAATCTGAAGAGACTTGAAATAGATCCTTGGCCACACTGGTTTTAAAAGCTGATTATCTGACCCAAACCCACCCAGATATTTCAAACAGAAAAGATGGCATTGCTAAATAGGCAGTTCTTCCTGAAATACCAAACCCCAAGTCTCCCTGCCAATTTTTGGCTGCAGCAGAGGCAGTAGCCATTTCACTCACACTGGCTGGGGCACTCTCCATCATTGCAGCGCCTTCCTTGGCTGTGATCTTGCTTTCAGATGCCACTGATTTTCTGGGACAGTCTCAACTACAAGGAGACGGTCCCTCTGGGTCTTGGGTTTCCTGAGAGCCTGAGTGATTAAAGAAATGCTTCTTCCTTTTGAACTCAAAACATTTTCCAGAGCTGCCTGCTCTTCCCTGAGTAACACTATCAGTCTGAGGCATGGCACTGAAATATCTACACCAGCACTGCCAAAAACAGCCTTGCATAATTCCAAGCAGTTATGCAGCCTTTAGTAAATCACCTAAGCACAAGCAAACTGCTTTAGGCAGTTCAGAAAAAGGCGCATTCCAAACGCTGGGGACAAGGAGTACCCAGGGAGGCTTGTGTGGACAAACAGGAAGGGAAGACAAAGTACTAGCCCCAGACCCTAACACACAATACCAGCAACTTGTTTCTGTGTGTGTGTGGGGGGGGTGCCTACATGTGCAGGTGGGTTTATCTGAGACAGGAACCAGGTTAAAAGAAGGGAATCCTATAACTCTCAGCCCAGTGCTGCAGTCCAAGAGCTATGTACTCATTTTAGCAATTCTGGCTATGAACAGTGCTGGTTTTATAGTCCTCTGGCAGCCCTCAGCATCTCCAGAGGGACTGGCAGTTCCTTGCAGAACTGAGACCATTCTCAAGAATATTATATTAAAAAACAGACAAACAAGCAACAACAAAAAACAACCAAGAAAATAAAAAAGTAAAAAAAACCCAAAAAACAACCACCTCTAAACCAAATCAACATGACAACATTGAAAGCTGAGCTTAGTTCTTCTTCTTTTCCAAAGTAACAAAGTGACCTCCTTACATTTCTTACATTATTGCATTAATATAAGAAAACCACTATAGACCACAAACTATAAGAGAAAGAAGTATTTTGAGGAGTCAGAGAAATTCAGATTACAGTACTTACCAGTTTGCTGGGAATGGAGCAGAGGGACTCAGTGGGACCACTCAGGGACAGATGAAAATTACAAGGAGAAAGTGGCTAGGCATATGAGTTTCTCTTTCCCGTGTCAGAAGCAAACCAACAAATACATACTTCCTGCCTTTGTGGTGGTAAAGAAAGAGATGAACACTGAATGGCAAAGCCACCCTTTCGAAGATTTGTAGCTCACGGAAAATGAATGAAAAATTTCAAAGGCCCCTAAAGTAAATGCTTATCACTGAATTATCTGAGCTGGGCTTGTGCAGTATACCCACCAACACCACAGAGCAGGTATGGGGACCTTGGGATAAAGCCAGCTAGTGATGAGAACAGGTAATGCCACTTTGCAGGCAACAGGGGCCACAGCTGGGATCCCAGACCTCCAGCACAAGCCAAACACTGCTCTTCAGTGCTATTTTGAGCATAAAAAAACCACCTACCTTCAAACATCACTGTCTGCATTCTCATTTTTCCAGGAAAACGTTGGCAATTATATTACCCTACCAATATCAATTGTGCATTTGTGTGTTTCTCTACAGCTTGTGCACTGGAAATGTGTTTTGGCTTAAGTTCAAATCCACTTCAGTGCCCCCAAAGAGATCTTTGTTGTTATAAAGGCTTGCTGAGATTGTTTCCAGTTTATACACAACTGTTTCTCAACCCTGGGACCTATGCTTTTTGGTTGTCTATCACAAAAGAGTGGCAAAGATTAAAGAAGTGCATGCCTTTGGCTGCATACTTTAAAACAAAACAGCCGTGGTTTTCAGAAACCTCTTTTAAGGTGTAATAAATCCGACTTTCTAAATGCCCAAGGCTGTGTTTATCTAAAAGTATCTTGGGGGAGATTGCCGTGTCTATTAATCTGTTTTCCGGTTTCCTTACCTCAGGGCTTAAAGGCTACATAAACCAACCAGCTAGAATGCTGTTAGAGAAAGTCTCCACAGACAAGTATCTCCCTCTGCCTTCTGTTCTTAAGCAACACACTCTTGATACAGGGAAGTCATTAAAGATTGTTCTAAAGCAGGAGCAGTAGATGAGGGTGATACAATAGGGACAAATCAGCATGATCTGCCTTGGAAGAAACCTCAAACCTGTTCAAGACCTTTAAAAGAGTTAACAAAACAGTGGATAAAGGACAACCAATGACTGTATTTTATTTAAACTTTCAAAGGCTTTTGATAAAGTTCCTGAGAAGAGCCTGTAAAGGAAACTTAGTAACCACAAGGTGAGAGGTAAACTCCTGCAGGGGTGGTAGGAGAGGAAAGCCCACAGTTGAGAGAGCAGAAACAAAGAGGAGGAGCAAATGGTCAATCTTAGCATGGAAAGGGGTTACAGGTAGGATGCCTCAGGGATTAAAAGTAAGACATGTACTTCGGATGTTGGTGAAGAACAAAAGTGATGAAGTTTGTGTCATGCAAAATTAGGTATGTGGGTCAAATAGAAAAACACGAGAAATTGCAGAGAATGAAAAAATTAAGAAAATTGATATAATACATGAAGTTAACACACACAAGAGAAGAATGATGTGTAGAGAAGAATACAAAGTACTTATGCACACGGGTAGGTTTTGAATTTCTTTTAAACATCCCAAAACACATCAGGCACCAGTACAGACAACTCAAGAAAACTGGCTACTGACCATGCAGTGGTGGTTGAGAAAGAAATCATCAGTCTTTATGAAAAAGTTAAAAACCCCAAAACAATAAAGGAGTATAATCCTGTGATACCTTACTAGCACACAACATGATATTTTTTTGCCTTGGCCACTATATTCAGGTTCAGCCCACCTTGCACAAAGGAGAAGCAAGGAAATAGGCTGCCAAAGGACCCAGCAATTTTGGGTTACTTTTGGCTCTTCCCCCCATGTTCATGTTCTCTGGGGACTGGGAAGGTGTAGGCTCTGGCAAAGTCTCTCCCAAGACAAAGGTAGCGGACAACTGTTTTGCATGTGGATTCACTGTTATCTAGAAGAGATGAGCTCATACCACAGTTTCCTGTCAGCAGACCACTGACAGCTGCCTGGTTTGATTAAACTTCTGGGAAGTTAGTGTATGTGAGACTTTTTTGCTTCCAAACAAGTTAGAAATGACCAACTAGTTCAAAGATTACTGGCCACAGTGAAGGCAGAAAGGTGAACACACACATGTATAGGGGAAGCCAGGCTGAAGAAAGCAGCACTAAAAGTTCATTAAAAAGGGCGAGGAAAGTGAAAAGCAAACTATGGCAGAAATACAACACACTTGGCTACATTGATACAATATATATCAGACAAACTTAATAAATATCTCTCTAGATATATTGCACCTATAAGGCCAGGTAGATTCTCTGTCTTTCCATGTTACACTATAAAAGCTTTGGCATACCTTTAAACTAGAGTTATGAAATACATTTTATTGCACTATAATTGGTTTTGTTGGGCTTTGACATCTATCTTTACTAAAAATTGACACTTAAAATCAATATTTATTTGGGGCTGACAGTTATCACGAGTTATAGGTTTTGCTCAGTCTCAGGCTTTTGGTCATTTTAACAGCAGGCAGAGAAGCTTTGCTCTACATCTGGGAATGTAGGATTCCTGGCCAGGGAGCATTGAGGCTTAGCCAGTAGAAGTATACTCTACAAGGACAAAATACACGTCACTAACCTCTGGGACTCAGTGCTGAGGAAAATCATGAAAAATTAAGATTTAAAATTACTTTGTTTACTGTATGTACAGGTTAAATGATAAGCTATATCAAACCTGTTACAGGACTGATGACAACTACACTGATAGCTATAGCATTACAACCAATACAGAGAGAACAGGAGAAAGACTCAGGGTTGAAGAATGAAGGTCATTCCAGTTCACTTCAGCTATTTAAAAGCTAGGTATTGAAACGACTCTCCAGTGAAAGGAGAGAGCCAAAACCACATCCAAGTGATCATTCTCTGGAGGTGCCTATCAATTCTAAGTCCCCTGTATAATCCTCTCTGTTGATTCAGAGACACTTACAACCTTTTCTGAAGTACCTTAAACAAGATACCAGAACTGGTTGTGGCTGGGATGGAGTTAACTTTTTCCATAGCAGCTTGTACAGTGCTGTGCTTTGGACTTGTGTCTAAAACAGTGCTGATAACACACCAGTGTTTTGGTTATTGCTGAAAAGTGCGTGCACAGCATCAAAGCTTCCTCTTTTCCCCACTCTGTCCCCACTTCTTGCAGCAAATAGGTAAGAGGTAAACAAGAGATTGGGAGGGAACACAGCCATGACAGCTGACCTATATTGGCCAGAGAGATATTGCATGCCATATAATGTCATGCTCAGCAGTGAAAACAGGGGTAGAGAAAGAAGGATCTTTTTGGCTTCCAAGACAGTGGCTGGTGCTTGGAGACTGGCTGTTCTGTTTGTAGGATGTAGTGATTGATTGCTTGTGGTTTTTCTTTCCTCTTCCCTTCACCAGTTAAACAAGTTTTCTGGGTTTTGTTTTTCCTCTTCTGTCCCCCATCTTGCTGTGGGGGCAAGGGTGAGTAGGCAGCTGTGTGGGAGTCTGGCTGCTGGACAGGATCAGCCCACCACAGTAGCAGTTATCCTATGTTCCTAAATGAAACAGCTGCACATGCAAAAGGCATACCAAGCCAAATGTAAGTCTCATAAAAGAGGAGTAAAACAACACCAAAATGTGTACTTTTGAGTAAATCATAGAGAAATGAGGGTTGGGTTAACTGAGATTTCTGCAAAGCACCTCAGCAATATTTTGCTGATTCTAATGATCTGTGTCAGATGACGCTTTGCCTATCTATTCCACATGCATAAAACAGATTTCTGTCCAAAGTTACTTCAATGAAGCAGTATTTAATGTGCTCCTGAGCAATCTGAGTCCTGTGCCTGTGGCAACATCACAGGAAATGCCAATGCACAGCACAGAAAATATCAGCCTTCCACTAGGCATTCCATACTTCTTTTCTGATTTAAAGAAATGCTATCTTTTTATGCTCTTGTAGTTTTCTTGAAGGTAGGTATTTCTTGGTTCATATTTGGCTTCCTGAAGGTTTTGAAGCTGGAGCATATGCTAACCTGCTCCACAGCACCATGGCACTTAGTGGGGTCAAGGAGACTAATGTCTAAGGTTTGATCTGCTATGTGACCACCCCACCATTCTGTGCTTTATTGTCTCTTTCTTTCCTTCACCTATCTTGATTATTAATTTTGATGTAATGTCTCTAGGGAGAGACTGTCTCGGGTTTTTCAGGCATGATAGCAGAGATGGCTCACCTCTCCAATTTATTTGGAAGTGCGTGGTTGCTGACACATACACAGGCAGTGTACTGCAGTGAGCTGTGGTGGCAGGAGGTCTCAGAGCTGTTGACCTCCCCTATCTCTCCATAGCTAGAGAAGACTGAGTATGCAGCTGGGTCCCATGGCAAAATGAGGTTTGCCTGCACAAATGCTCCTGGTTTTATTTTCTCCCCATGTCTCCACACCATCACAGCCTTCTTACTACTAAATTTTTCACAAACCCCCTAAGCCTCAGAAAAGGCAAGCTGGGGACCATTGGTCTCCTGGGGAGCTTTCAGCCCCATCAGGTGTACTGCATAATTGTGGTTAGCCATTAATGAAGACAACTGTCACAGGCATGCTTTCCATTTCTTCAGTGATCTGTTGTGCAGTCTGGAGAGAAAAGGGGAGGAGGATCTAGGGACTGTCAAGCTGCTGTTAGCAGAAGTCTCTTTTATAAAGGTGAAAATTAAATTCTGTTGATTTCAGACCAAAAGTCCAAAGAGGAGAGGGAGGAGAAAGAGGAGGATTCCAGCCCCGGGAGCAGCCAAGCGGAGCAGCGTGTCTCTGGCACAGGAGGAGCGGAGGACATGCCTTCTGCAGGGATTATGCAGAGCTGCTGGAAGTGAAGCCTGAAAACTGGCAGAACGGAAGCTTGGAAACTGAGCCCTGGACTGAAGCAGTAATTTACCTTATTTGAAATAAAAACAGCTTAAGTTGAAGCCAGCCGGAAATTCAGCTGACTTGAAGCTGCAAGCAGAATTAGCATAACACTCTGCAGGTTGAAACATGGAGAAAGCAGAATAAGGGGTTGAGCTTTGACGGCTGACAGCAGAAAGAATCTGCTGCTGCTTCTGCAGTCCTATTCAAAATTATCCCTTAAAGCTAATATCATTGCAAGACCAAGCTAGAAGACCATAAAAGTGCCTGCTGGCCTTAACTGCAACAAGCAAAAAACGATGACTGCAGCAGAATCACCATTAAAAGGCATAAGAGTATGACTAGCCCCCAGATTGGTAGAGCATGGTAAGTACAAATGACAGACCAAAACATCTTGGCTAGGAGTCTGTCAGTGTAAATCAGTGTAGATATGCCACTAACTTCCACTGTAAAGCTGGGCCAGTTCATTCCATGAAGAATCCAGATCTTGAATGCCAAGTATGTATAGCCTGTGTGCAAAGTGCACTGTGCTGGGTGGGGGCTGCAGTCCTCTGCGTCATGTTGAAAGACACAACATGGCTCTTGTGACTTATCTTCAGTATCAGAAGCTGTCTGATCATAGTGGTAGCCAGATAGGCTAACTCAGGCATGCAAGCTAATGTATCCTGTCACTGCCACTAGTTCCAGTCCCCAAGCTAATTCTTGTAGAGTGTGCTTGTATAATGCAGCACTACATTGCATTGGCAAACCCTTAAGAACCATGGCTGCATGCGTGTGCAAGCAAGAGACCACAGTTAAGTGATGCTGCACTCACAGACTTGTGTGTATCTGGGAATTTGCCCATGTACTGGCAAGTAAAGACCCAGTTCTTTTTCTAAAATTCACAAACAAGCCTCTGTGTCAGTAAATGGCTTAATTTGAAAGACATAGTGATTAGCCAGCTATAATAGAGCTTCAAGGATTCTGCTTCTTAGTATTTTCCTTGCATTTACACTAGCAGCAATAAAAGTAACCTCTCCTTAATGTTTGAAACACAAAGTACACTCTCAAGCATAGGGATTTTGCATCAGTGTGCCAGGATGCAATCCAATGTCATTGCATGCAGAGTAAGGTAGTTATGTGCCCAAGCAGCGTCATGTTCTTACTGCAAGTAATATTTTTCCAAGGCCGGGTGTAGATTTCTTGGACTGCAAATACCACAGGAGTCTTACAGAAATGATCCCTTAATAATGGATCTGGAATGCGTGTTTTCATACAAACCATGCAGAGTAGTCAGTGTGCCATTACTGTGCCATCTATCACCATTTTATTGAGTTAAACTGAGTTTTGATACAATATCCCTGTCTCTCTGCTGCATTTACAGGAAAAAGCAGCTGGGTGGAACGTGTGATCAGCATGTTCACCAGTGTTTTCAGTGAAGCATAAACATGAATGAGCCTAGACATGCTTGAAAGCCCAGGAAAGTATTCATAAAACTTGCTCAGTGTTTTTAATGAAGGTGCTTGGAACAGTAAGATCATAGAAGTCATCTCCAACTTGAGGAATAAACACACATCCATGTTGAGTCAGCTGAAGAGAGCAGTGACAGCAAACACACATTTTCTAAAGGAGGCATTTCTGTGTGATTATCTTCTGCCTTTAAAAAAGAGACCCTATCTGGAATTTTGAAACAAGTCATCTTCTATATATCATGGATTCCATACACATAAAAAGAGCAAAAAATACACAGTGGGCTTTTTTAAAAGTCTGGGTTTTTTCCAGAAAAAAATACTGTTGCAGACATAAAAGTTTTTCCAGGCTTGCCCTGGGCACTCCTTGAAATATGCTGTATGGACAATACGCATTCAGACCTCTGGCTGTCTCTAGGAGGTATTCATCCTGTCTCTCCTTGGCAAGCTGGGTTTCCTGTCCAGCCCCGTTGGATTTATTGCCTCATTGTGGTGGAAAAAAAATCGAGGCTAGTGACAGACCGTATATGGGTATGGAACAACCGAGGTGAACTACAAGGGGAAAAAAAAGAAATGTGGGTATAATTACAAGTCAATTAAATATAAATCATTACAGGGATAAGAGGAAAGGAGCAGCATGCAGAAACCTGCAAGAAATACAGGTGTTCTCTGACTTTCTCCCTCCACCCTGCAGATTAGGAGGGCTGAGGAGCAGCGCTTGTACTGGCACTGGGAGCGATCTTTGTATCTGCTGGGTGGGATTTCCAGTCCTCAACAAGCACAAAGTAGCTTAATGATGTAGCAGCACTATCAAAGAAAGAAGCAACAGGAGGCGGAAATCTTTTGGCTGGGTTGTTTTGTGCTTCCATTACTGCCTAGTAACACATAATTCTTTATGAGGGCATAAAATTGCTCTTTACTAATGTTTTTCTCATTCAAAGGTCAGCAAAGCCACAGTGAAAGTTAAAGAGGAGGAGTGCATGGCTCTAATGGGACTGCTGAAAGCAGGCAGGCACCTTTGGAGAAGAGGGATTTAATTTGGTATCTCATAAGGAGTAGCCTGTGACTTCTTTGTCTGAAGCATGGTTGTCACCACCAGAGGCTGTGAGCACATGTGGCAGGCAGGATGACAGCTGGGGGGCTGCTTTTGCCACGCTTCAGACTTGCCCAGCTCATGCAAGGTTGGTAAAAAGCCACAAACCCTTCCTTATTCAGACCAGAGTATGGGCGAAAATATGACAGGCCAGAGTCAAACCAAAGCAGACCAAGGAAACCTAGTCCCATTAGGAGTGGAAAATGGCCTTGGCTCATTCAAGAGTCACGAGCCCAATGAGCATTTTTTTCAGAGGCACCATTCCAGTTCTGACTCAAAGGCACAGGCAACGTAAAGCAGTGTGGCTCCACAGATGGTTCACACCAAGTCAGCTGCTGGCCAGCATGTTAAAAAAAAAAAAAAACACACTCAAATTGTCAGTCAGTCAGTGCTTCATTATTTGCTTCTTACCTGTTTCTAGTGATTCTGTACCATCTCTGATAGGCAACAGTGCCATTGAGAATCTGCTGAATCAAATCTCTCCCTCCCCAGCAGAAAGCCAGTGGGAGCAAGGAAGAAAGAAACCTAACTCGACATTCTATTTTTCCCCCTTCAAATAAAGCCTAAATTGCTTCTTTAATGCACTCGAGGTTTTGAGCAAGGTAGGAAGCTCCGATACAGAATGGGGCTACAATTTTGTTAAAGACAAGCTCTGCAGCAAGCCTGTGAACTCCAATAAATTTGTAACTCTGTTCCCAGTCAGAAACAGAACAATAGCCTCTCCTGTTTAATTGTGGATTGCAGTGAGTGGTTTCATGCTCAAACCCTCTTGTAATGTAGTCCTTTCCTTTTAATCATCAAAGGTGATCTCTGCCAAAGCAGCTGACAGTTGCATTTGATCAAGTGTAATAGGAACAGTCAGATCTTCCAGGATCCTTGTAGTTACCCATTTTCCATGTGTAATTCCAGTCTATTTCATACAAGTTTAATATGACAACTGTATTACAAAATTAGAGGGAGGATTTGGGGTGAGATGACTCACAGGATTTTTTATTATAAAATCTGATATCAAAACAAAAGCCATTTTTTATTCCCAGCCCTGCTCCTGACCCCTGCATGACCTCGAACAACCTTTGATGTCTAGATCCCTTCTTCTACTTGCCTGTCATTGCTATTTAGACTGTGAGCTGAGCAGAGCACCAACTGCCTGGTTTGAGTTCCCAGTGTAACAGCTAGTGCAAGGCAGTGTGCACTTAGAATTGGTGATACCTGAACATTAACACCTCTCACATATATGTTAGTAGGTATATAAATGTTTATAGTTATCACAATATATATGTATCTATATCTGTACCCACACAAATGTGCTCCATATTGGTTTTAAATTTAGAATGAGTACTTCAGGGGGGAGAAATCCTGGTTTTAAAACCAAGGAAGAAGACCCATCCTCCATCTTTCAATACAACTGCACTTCAAATAGATTTGCCAGAACTTCTTTTGGACTTTGCCCTGCTGTTTTCATAGTTCAGTTTACACTGGCCCTGGCAAGGCAAAGCAAAATGTCTGTTGTGTGTGCCAGCTGCTATCTAGACCCAGCAGGGATGCTTAGAGGTGTGTACTGCCCGGATGTAGACCACGTCCACTATGCAAAGAGGTCCATTCTTTATTCTGTTGCACCACAGGTCGGGAGGAGCACCAAATCACTCGCACTTTTGTCAGCTGTCAGCATTTGGGAAGGTGGTTGGTGGTGGGGAGGGGAGGGCGGAAGTCAGTCAAAATGAAAATGGTTTGGTTAATTAATTGCAAGCACTGCTTGAAGGACCGGCACGTATATTTAATCAGTTGCCTAGTAACAAACGGTGTATGATGTGAATGCTATCAGCCCGCGGCGTGAGCAAAGGATGGTCCCTTTCTGTTTTTATCAGCTGCCAGCATGCATACTCTGGGTGTTTCACACTCTTGTGTGCAGAAGGGCTGCTTTGCCACCTCACAAAAGCCGCACAGTGTCAAGGAGTTCCCCCCATTTTGGCTCTGCCATTTCTGCTCCTCCCCCAGACATCTCAGAGGGAAGACTGTCTCTTCTTACAGGGAGTGACCTTTTCAATGGTGAATCAAATGACAAGAAAAATTATCCAGATCTCCCCTCCACCCACCTTTTTTTCTTTATGAAGTTATCTACACATTGGGAATAGAACACAGGCAGTGCTGCTGCTCATGTTCTGTTACTGACACCAGTGTCACCATTAATGGTATATATCTTCTTTAAAGCCTGTGCAGAGAAAACCAGAAAATCGTTGGCACTGGGGCAGAGGCAGAAATAATAAGAAAGTGGGTTTGTTGGTTTGGTTTTGGGTTCTTTTCTTTGCAGTGACCTTAAAGAAAGAAGGGCAATGAACGGATAGATGCTGGATTGCAGCACATAAAACCAGCCCCAGATAAACTGCACAGTTCTGTTTCTTGTAGGTGAAAAAAATAACTCATGACCTGACAGACAACTGAACATTGAGTACTCCTTTGGTGCTACTTTTAGGAGGGAATTTGACAACCAGAATTTGCTTGTAGTTGTCCACCACCCATATGCCATTATGTTAAGCTGGGCCTGATAATGCAAGGACACAAAAAAAAAAACTCTCACCTCTTCTCTGTAGTGCAAAGGAGAAACAAAAAGGGAACATCCATAAAATAAAAGCACCCATTTATGTTTTAACATGCCATGACAATGTTTGTGTGTCCTTATCAGGGCTTCCTCTCCTCCCTTCCCCTTCCCCCCCCTCCCTCCTCCATTTGTAAATCCCACTGGGTAAAAGACTACATCTTCCATAAAGAATTCCCACCAGAAATCTTTATAAATCCTCCATCAGTGAAATACTCTGCTGTCATGCTGAGCAGAAGCTAATCTAATTAAGACAGGATCTGCTAAATTTAATAGCCTGCTATGAATTTTTACGGACATCTGGTAACTGGAAGGTTGGAACAATTCTGACACATCAAATACACATTGCCCAAATGGCCAGTATCAGGCCGATTATTTACCTTTTTTCGGTCACTTGTAGCTGATGTAGGATGCAATCACCCCCTCAGGATACAGCCACAAATCCACCTCAAATTAATGGGGATTGAGGTGCATACATGTTGGAAAGCAGAACTAGGTCCCTGATGCTTCCTCCAGTATTGTTTTTCCTCAATTTATGAAGGGTCAGGGTAGACATGCATTATATTTCATTGTTTACAAGTACTGTAAATGGTATAGCAGGAGTTGCATTATCTATTCATACGTGCATACAGTATCTGCAAGTTATGAACCCAGACTTGACTGGCACCTTTCCTCAAAGCCCTACATCATGGCTTCTGGCTAAGCATAGTATTCCTAGTGGGGACCAGAGGCACTCTACAATTTTAATCATCTATCCCTGGTGCAGCAGTGAGTTGTTAGCAGGGGAAGGCAGAGGATGGAGGGTAAGGTTGCTGGGGTCTTTGTCCCTTAAGCTTATAGTATGAAATCCAGTTGAAACCCTCTAGTAGTCCCCAAGAAATGGTGAACTGAGCTGTTACAAGACCAGTCCATCCCATGAGCCATTATTTTGAGAAGGGAGCATGTTTACAGAAGTTCACATCGTTCTCCCTGTCTTCATGAACCACGGTCTGAGAATGCCACATTAATGAGGTCCTGGTACTTTTGTGGCTTACTAACTCATCAACAAGAAAGTTCATGAACATTATTTCCAGCCAGCAGATTCCATTGGTGTTCAGCTTTCCCAGGCATCACTCTGAGCTGCTTATAATAAAACCACAAATACACACATGCATACATAGTTTACACTCACAGTTATGTACTTTTCAGACAGGGCAGACAGCACACAAGGCACAATGCCAAACGTTTCAGAATAGAGAATTTATAGTTTAAAACATGTATTTCCTTATTTGCTGTCTTGGTAAAGAAGCCATTTCTTTCAAAATCCCCTCAGCCATCTCTCCCCACACCCATAATAAAGGACTCAAGTAAATTCAGCAACAGTGCGAGCTATGTCAACCTGGTGTGATGAGTTGGCACTTGAAAATTTAATCTCTCTACCATCCACCAGCATTAAATCTGTGTAGTGTGAGTTCTAAACACATGCCAAAGAGCAGGGAAGTTACAATGCCGGCTTACAGATTACTTAGGCACTGGCTTCATGAAATGGGAACAAAAACATCTGGGGCCAAGTGGAAAAAACTGGCCTCCATCTAAATAAAAAAGCCTCACTGAAGTAATATAAATGTTGGCATAGTTAAGTTGGGACATCTGTAGTGAGAAGAGACAGGAAATGCAGCTGAAAGTTTTGGGTTATCAACTGGTACATGCACAAGCCTATGCAAAGGATAGTCTTGTGGTGGTCAGTGCAAATCAATGGGCCAATCTGCTGCACTGATTTGCTCCAGGCAGAGCTTTTGCCATCAACTCCCTGACTCCTCGAACAGCAAGTTGGGCACTGCTGTGTTCTCTGAAGAAAAGGGCAGAATAGCAGGTCTACCTTCCCACAGGTTGCCAAACTTGCTAACTTTGTTCAGCCATTCCTAGACACTTATTGCCTCGCATTATAAATGCTGGGGCACCTCAGTCACAAATTTGCAAGCCAGTTCCCAGCTTCCCTTCTTGACATTGTACTGCACCGCTCCCTTCCAAACGTAGAAATCTGTACTCACAGAGGAACAACCTTACCCTAAGGTTAGGACATTTCATACATTCTTACCAAGACAGAGGCTTGACCTGCTGTCTATTAACTATCTGAATGAACAGATACAGTACAGTCTGCAGAAGGGTATCTATGACTTTCTTACAGAGTGACACTGAATCAATTGTGTGGACCAGGCTAATGTTGGTTATTCTTTCTAGGGAAAATGTGAAATTAACTTATAGTGGTGTAATGTGATTCCACAAATGAGGTATACATCTCGCCTGTAATGGCTTTTGATTATCAATATCCATGTTTGTTGTTATTCTCCATTCAGAAAGAAATGAGAATGTGCAAAGGGCAGTAAAGGAATACAAATGTTCATTTTGTTGATGGTAAATAAAATGAAATTTTAAGTAACACGATCAAAGCATTAGCTAAAAAGTATGTGTAGGTATTACAGTTGGAGCTGATTTATGCACATTCTAAAAGTATCTTAAAAAACACATGAGAAGTAAGAAAGTCATGTCCATGGCTTGTAGTTTATTCTTTATCTTAAAATTTACAATAGATGATGATTATTTCCTTTCTCTATGATAGATCAAACAGTAAGAGGGGCTTGCTGCTTTTTAAAGTTCAGTTTGAGTTAGCATTTACAGACATTTTTGGAAGTGCTTGTGTGTACCCTTAAAAGCAAAACAAGAAGGGAGGGAGGGGGGCAGGAAGGCAAGATACCAAGTAGGCAGTTTCTGAGTGTGCTTATAGCTGGACAGGCTGTGTAAACAATTTTGCGGGACTTTGTGTCCAGATTAATAGCAACATACTAAAGATGTTCATTTACAGAGTGCATAAATCACATAAGTTAGAAGCAAGTGTAGCATGAGGAATATTCATGGCAGTCTGAACAGGCCACAGATGATAGCTGTTACTCCAGACTATGCCTATGCCTACACATTCAGGATATCAGAGCAGCTGCTGTAGTAATAACTAATGCAGTGATTTTCTTCAAACTGAAAGGCAGCAGCTTACGTAGGCATTTGTCTGCTCCAAAGACTGCTCCCTCCACCCTACCAGTGGACAAAAGCAAAATAGTGAAAAAGGTTGAAAATTATGTGTGAGAGCCACAGCTTCTGCTAACAGCATGGCAAACTTCTCTTGCTTCAGGCTGTAGGAGCTCATTTCCTCACCCCAGTGTTTCCCCAGACTCTAGCACAAAATGATTTGTCAATCTCTCCCTGCCGCCCAATCCTGACTTACAGCACACACAAGTCTATAAAGGTGAACCCCACTTATCTCCATGCTGTACATGAAAACCTGTCTACACACACTCTTGTCTTTTTGCCTCCAGACTTGTTTGTGGGCATATGTACTTTAGGGTAGGCCTACATGTCATTTTTGAGCCCCTACTAAGGGAAAACAGTTTCCATAAGCTGTGTTTCACTCAAGGAATGAGCAGCCTGGCTGGAAAGCCTGACCAACAAGGCTGCTCCTGGGAGCAGCTCATATGGTTCTGCATTGAGCTGGGTAAGTGTGCCCTCAGCATTGGAGTAGGACTTTAGCCCTAATTCAGGGAATAATTAGCTTTACAAACAAATTCACTCAGAAGCCTATATTTTCTTGGCTCTTTTCTGGGCCATTTTCCATCACAAAAGAGTGCCTTCTCACAGCATTTCGGTAATGTGTACAGCAAGGTATAGTACACATCAAGAGGCATGATACAGAAAGGGACAGCTGTCAAAAATCAACACATCCTTCTTTTCTGATACCCTTTAACCAGAAAACACTTCAGATGCCTGTGAAATCACAGGTCAACCGTTCAGACATAGGGAGCCATCAATTGGCAGCTCTTTCCATCCAGCCAGCACCTTGTCCTCCCATGCAAGGAGTCACCACGCTTTTTCCAGAGCAGCTCAGGCAGATCTGAAGCACGCTGAGAAAGTTCCAGGCCACCAAAACCCTTCACTTCTACTTCCATCCAGCAGGGCTTTCCTTCATCTGAAGTGAGACCCTGGCCTATGTGCATTGGCCATTGCCCGTGTTTGTTGGCCTTTCTGCTCTGTCTGCATACTCCATATTAGCCCAGAGACCCTCTAAGAGATAACTTGTCCCCAGTTTCTCTAACCTTTACTCTAGGCTGGGAGTTTACAAAGGTGAAAGAAAATTTAAGCTGAGGTTGGTGTGCTGCCTTAGTAGCCAGTAATCTTACTTTATTAGCTAATGTAGGTAAATCTCAGTGTGTACTGTTTACACTGGCCTCGCACTTAAGACTATGGGTTGGGGAAGCCTGCCCTGATAACCTGGTGCTGGAAAGCCAACAGCTGCCACCATGGTGCCAAGGAAGAAGCAACCTACAGATGCTATTAGAAGAGTAGTGCCACTGAGAGACAGGCCAAGATCTCTGAGCTTAGAAACAACCATGAATCCTGATGGAAAAAAGAAAAATGCAGACAAGCCAATGTGAAGAGCTCCAGCCAGAAATTGCACCTGCACACTGGTTAGGGCAATGGTGTGCATTAAACGCACTCTTTCATCTCCATAGGAGCTAGCAGATGTGTTGGCTTCAGTGTCCCTGAGTGGAGTCAAAAACCTTTGAAGTTCTTTTGTGTTGAAGAACAGCTGCAGAAAAGCACAGCTTAAAGCCCAAGCCTACCTAAACTAGCCAGGGCTTATATAGAATCACAGAGTCATAGAATAGTTAGGGTTGGAAAGGACCTTAAGATCATCTAGTTCCAACACCCCTGCCATAAGCAGGGACACCTCACACTAAACCATGCCACACAAGGCTTCATCCAACCTGGCCTTGAACACTCCCAGGGATGGAGCACTCACAACCTCCCTGGCCAACCCATTCCAGCGCCTCTCCGCCCTAACAGGAAAGAATTTCTTCCTTATATCCAATCTAAACCTCTCCTGTTTAAGTTTGAACCCATCACCCCTTGTCCTGTCACTACAGTCCCCAATGAAGAGCCCCTCTCCAGCAGAGAGAACTGGAGTTGTTTAGCCTGGAGAAAAGGAGACTAAGAGGTGACCTTATCACTCTCTACAGCTTCTTGAAAGGAGGTTGTAGACAGGTGGGGGTTGGTCTCTTTCACCAGGCAGCAACGGACAGAACAAGAGGACACAGTCTCAAACTGTGCCAAGGAAGGTACAGGTTGGATATTAGGAAGGATTTTTACACAGAAAGAATAATAGCATATTGGAACGGTCTGCCCAGAGAGGTGATGGAGTCACCATCCCTGGATGTGTTTAAAAAAAGACTGGATATAGAAGTTGATGACATGGTTTAGTGGAGGTGTAGGGCATGGGTTGGACTTGATGATCTTAGAGGTCCCTTCCAACCTGGTGATTCTGTGATTCTGTGATCTCTATAGGCCCTCTTCAGATACTGGAGAGCTGCTATGAGGTCTCCACTCAGCTTTCTCTTCCTCAGGCTAAACAGCCCCAACTTTCCCAGCCTGTCTTCGTATGGGAGGTACTCCAGTCCCTTGATCATCCTCGTGGCTCTCCTCTGGACTTGTTCCAACAGCTCCATGTCCTTTTTATGTTGAGGACACCAGAACTAAAGACAATACTCCAGGTGAGGTCTCACAAGAGCAGAGGGGCAGGATCATCGCCTTTGACCTGCTGGTCACACTCCTTTTGATGCAGCCCAGGATACAGTTGGCTTTCTGGGCTGAAAGCACACACTGTCGTTACAGATTTTACTGCAAAAGAGTTAAGGATAGTGGCCAACTAAAGACTCTGAGTCTGCCTTGTCTCTAGTTAGAGTTTTCCAGAACAGTAGTGAGCATATCACAGAATCACAGAATCCTAAGGGTTGGAAGGGACCTCGAAAGATCATCTAGTCCAACCCCCCTGCGAGAGCAGGGTAACCTAAATTACATCACACAGGAACTTGTCCGGGCAGGCCTTGAATAGCTCCAACATAGGAGACTCCACAACCCCCCTGGGCAACCTGTTCCAGTGCTCTGTCACTCTCACAGTAAAGAAGTTTCTCCTGATGTTCACACGGAACCTCATATGCTCCAGTTTACACCCATTAGNCATCACATAGGAACTTGTCCAGGGGGGCCTTGAATATCTCCAACGTAGGAGACTCCACAACCCCCCTGGGCAACCTGTTCCAGTGCTCTGTCACTCTCACAGTAAAGAAGTTTCTCCTGATGTTCACACGGAACCTCATATGCTCCAGTTTACACCCATTAGCCCTTGTCCTATCACTGGACATCACTGAAAAGAACCTAGCTCCATCGAAAGAACCTAGTTCCATCTAATATCCATATATTCATGTCCTGCACTATATAAATATGGCATCACAGCACTAAGAACAATTCCAGCATTAGGAAGAGAGAATGAGGCCTGGGTTAGTCAGTACATGTGGCCACAGTCATGAAGGGAACCCAAGGGCAATTGAAAACAGCTAAATCCAAAGAAGAAAGAAGATTCTGCTTCCCAGTACCAAAAGGTCCAAAATTAGGTTAGAAAGAGCCAGCCCTAGCCTAATATTGATTGCATCCCCTAATCTAGACAAACCTCTGAGTGTTTCCTTTCAAGTCTTCTGTTTTACTCCCTCAGGACTCGGGGTTTGGTTTCACAGCTGCTATTTTCTACATCAGATATAAAATGCAAATGCATGGGAAGGCACAACAAAGTTTGAAACTGGCCCAGAAGGAGGCTAGAAAAATGGAGAACTCCTTGTCTCTGTCTGATGAAAGGAAAGGAATCAGTAATGCTGAATGTAGGCATAGTAGATAAACACTGTATTAAACAAGCATATCCATTCTTAGCCCCTAAGCTAGCAGAGCACAGAAGCACATGCAAAATCAGAAGTGTTTGAGTAGTCCTGTTTATTTCAATGAAATATTTCAACGAATTTCAACGAAATTACTCCCATGCTTAAAGTTATTCACATGTTTAAATGCTCTGTTGCTCTCCAGTCTTAAAATGCAGTCACTTTTTCATATCCTAAGTGTCCATAATTTTAACGTCCAAGAATGTTGTGGGGTTAAGTATTAATTTTGCCATTATTACAAATAAGAAACTGAATAAGGAAAAGACAAGTCACCTTATTACATGAAATAATAGCAATGAGATTGTCATTACTAAGTATGCTGTCTTGACTCTTTGAGTTTGCTTTCTTCATTAATACAAATACTCCTTTCTACTCATAGGGTGCAAAGTTAGTTGCACCATGGATAATTTTGTTTGCATTTCATTTAAATACTTCTACCAATAACTAAGAGCTAAACCCCCAAAGCAGTTCTCTGAGGAGTGGAAATGAGATCCACATTCTCACCTAAAAGCCAGCTTAGGTGATGGCATTCTAGAAGTGCTCTCTGCAATTTGGGCACACTGATTTCAATCCAAAGCCTTGTCAGCCCTTGTATATCTAACCATTTTACTGATCCATGCAAAAGCAACGAAGCATGGGTAGGTAAAAATCTCCTATGTATGGTATGCAGGACTTACCTTTGTTTCATGGGCATGCCTGGTGGAATTATACTGAAGTAGTGAGTATTTTTAGTTGGTTGAGATCTTGCAAAAGAAATGCACAATATTTCTTGCAATCATTCAGATTGTTATTTATTTACAAATTTACCTTTATAACCTGGGGTGATGCAACCCAAAAAAGCTGTCAAGTTTTAGTATCAGTTTACTATGGTCTTAGTAGAAGTTTTGAAGATCAGCACATGGAAACTGGAAGTTTATAATTGGCTGTTGCCAGCTGAAACAGTTGATAGGAAAAGTCCACTAGCCACTGTGCTTGAAAACTCCATGACATGCTGAACACAAAGAGCCAAACCTCCTTTTCTCTTTGGAGGTTGCTTTCCAGGATTTACCCTGACACTTGCTGAACAGACTGCGTGAAAGACGTGTCTTGTCTTGTTCTGCTGGTTATCATTCTTGCATTTTCTTTTCCCTAAGAACGATTTCAGCGAAGACCATAAGCTTGTGACAGAGTGAATTTGTGATCTTATCCAATCATCTGGGCTGTTTGCAAAACTTCAGTAGGTGGCAGCGTTTTGTTGATAAATGTTTTGTTATCCAAGTGATCTCATTTAGTGCAACTGTTGCAATATTAATAAACTGAACTTATGATTGCATTTGCCAGGACTGAAAATATTGCCATCCTATCTGGCATTTGCTCTTATCTGAACTGACAACAACATCCATTGTATTTATAAAAGGGAAAAGTCTCTGTGTTTGTATGTGTTAGGGGCAGAGGGGAAAGGGAAAACAAGAGAAGAAGCAAAGGCAGATTAAGATTAAAACACTGATGTTGTTGACCACCTGATTTGTGATTCTAATAGAGGAGTTTTCCGGAAATTTTGTTAAATTGCTGCTGCTGGGGAATATATGGCTCTAAAGAATAATCACTAGGCTATTCCCTCACATCTAGCTCACCAGTTCATATCAAGCCAGTGTTAATAGCACCTGAAAGTTGTTACCACTTGCTACCTCATTTGGTGATCTACATTCAATTCTTACTGGATGGATGAGTATATCAGGGAAAGATCCCATCATAACTACTACTTGAGTAACCCTGCTATAAAAGACATCAAGACTCAGCCCAAGAAAGAGTCCAGTAAGGATGAAGAGGGTAAGTGCTCCTTTACTGTGCTGTTAGAAAAAAAAAAAAAAACACCCATCATTTAACTTCATTCAATAATACAGCCCCGTATATGTATATATATATAAACACATATTATTATTATTGGACCTTAATAGAAATAGATCATTATTTTTATAGGTAGGTAACATGTTGCCAGTTTTGCCTCTTATGCAAATAACGTCCTTCTTATCCCAAAGTCCAACACACTATTCTAAACATAAAGAACAACTTGTGCAGAAGAGGATTGTCCTCACAGTCATCCACCTAGCATGCAGTTACTTAAAAGTAAAAAAAAAAAAAAATTGAAGTCTCTGACTCCCAGAAAAGAAGATCAAAGTCATTGGTTTAACTACAGGCTCTTCAGATTAAAACTGACTTAAATACACCAGGCTTTGGGCTAAATCCCACTACCATTAAGATTTGTCACAAAAGTGCCATTGACATGAACAGAAGTTGGATCAGGCCTGTAGAGAACACATACAGACTAATATAAATCCTCTACAAATTAGATATGATAAATAAAGCCAGGGTGCTGAAAGAGGCCTTAAAGCCACATATGTCTGTATGGACATAACTTTTATTGAGCAATCAAGAAGGGAAAGACAGAATCAATGTTGCTAGATATCAGGGTGATTTAGACCTTACAGAGGAAATTGCATAAAGATTAAAAGGTCTTTCAGCCTTATGAGTGAAAGAGAATTGGAAGGAAGAAAGAGACAACTATGCTGTGATAATGCCATCATGATCAAACATCATTTAGGTATGGCTCAAAGCCTACACAAATACCTGCTCTCAGCTTTCAATGCAGATTCCAGTGTTGATCCTAGGGGCAAAAATACAAATGACAATATGGTACTAAGACATCAGAATAAAATTACACATATAAAGTAGAAGCAAAACCCTAATGGCATTAACAGCAGATGTTTATGACAGTTTTCCTTCTCACCATTAGTTCATAGGCAGAGTGCAAGAAGTCATTACTCATTGTAGACCACGGTCATCAGACATATTCCACAACTGGCACTGAAAAAGCTACCAAGGTTTTAAACTCTCATGCTAGCTCTGGGTTGATAATGAATGGCAGTACCCCTGTTTATAAAGGGAAAATGTAACCTGGATAACTGAAAGAACTGCAAGGAGGTTAACAGTCATGTTCAATAGCTGCTAAGAGACCTGACTGAAACCAGACAGACTCACCCTTCTCACCTGTGAGGAAAGGGAAGTAACAGGCTGCCACTGTAACTGGCATGACCACCTAAGTGCAAAGGCAAAAATTATTAGAACTGAATCATGGATTTTGATGTCACTGAAACCAAAGGTGAACAAGGGACTTACAAAGGGGTAAGAATTTCACACCAAGTGTTTCACTGCAAGATGATGAATTTGTTACTTGTGATACACACCTGAGAAAGGATGCCAGTGTGAACCCATGTGTTTATACCAATACAGATCAAGTCTAAGAAGAGCAAAGATTTACAAGAGACATCTGACCACTTAATCAAAGGAGGTTGGAACTGTGCTTGAGGTGTTTGCACAATCTCCATTATATGCTCCATATGCAGCAGCTCCATACCCTGCCTCAGATAGCTGTGGTGGTGCCATCCTCCGTCTGCCATTCATTACGTCTCTCAGCAGTCTTCTACCTCTGTGACTTCACTTACACTCCCTGTCACACTCACAAAGCTGCATTCTTCTCTGTCTTCAAATCTGACCTTAAAAATGCTTCCTTCAAATGAGGCCTGGCAGGCCTTTGGCAGTGCCACTTGCAGAATCATGTCCACCATGGCTGGGCATGAGGAAAAATTTCTTCACTGAAAGAGTTGTCAGGCACTGGAAGAGTGTGCCCAGGGAAGTGCTTGAGTCACCATCCCTGCAGGTATTTAAAAGACATGTAGATGTGGCATTTACATACATGATTTAGTGGTGAAAGATACCTCAGCGTGGAGTCAAGAAAGCTAAAGGTACAGAACTGAAATTCAAATCAAAGTAATTGAAATATATTATGTAAACATACACTGTAGTCAAAGGAATATAAACCCAGAAATTCCTAAGGATATGAAGAAGTTCAGTGATGGAAAAGAAGCAGTCATGTTGATAATGATGGAATATGCAATAACAGGTTTGGATTTCCAATCTGCAAGACACTTAAGTGTGTGATTATTTCTATTGAATTCAATGGAAATTCTTTTGTTCAAGTGCTTTGTTTCTGTTGAAATGTCTTATTTTCATGATATAAGAATAAAGGTTATCTGTTGAAGCTGAGATGGAGAGGGTAGATTGTTAATCAGCCTAGTTCAACAGATACTTGTTGCACAAACAAATTATAGTTGCTGTAAAAAGGGATTTCTTCCTCATGAAGATGTGAATGGCCAGTGGTATTTATTTACTTCCATTAGTGGGAAAGTTAATACTCTGTATCAGCACTTGGAGACTGAAATGCTTTCTATCTGCAACAAGTTGATTACTTGTGTAAATATGCAGTGTGTGATTACAGGTGTTTGTGTGCACATAGGCTTCAGAGAAGAACACAACACATGAATGGGAGAATTTTTCCCTGAGCGAGAAAGAACACAGTATCCATAGATGGCCTCTAAAGAATGTGCTAGTCAGGTCAGACCGCTTCAAGGTATTGCTCTTCAAGGAATTTGCATCACTTGCTATGCCTTGGAGTGAAAATAAGGTCCTCACAGCTTGTTCTGATTTAGTTTGCTAACTAGAACTTTAATCATACTTGTATGAGAAGACTAGTGTTTACTATACCCTATGGCTGCTTGTCGTGGTTTAAACCCAGCCATGCAACTCGTTCAGTCACTCAACCCCCCTTTCTTGCCCTCCCCTGCTTCCAGAGGGATGGGGAGAAGAATCAAAAGAATCCAACTCCCACAGGTTGAGATAAGAACAGTTTAGTAACTAAGGTATAACACAAATCACTACTGCTACCATCAGTAATAATAATGATAAAGGAAATAACAAGGGAAAAGAATACAGCATCTCACCAACCACTGAGAGATAACTCACGACACTCCACCCCAACTAAGCATGGACCAAATACCTCCTACACACACACACACACACACACCCCAGAGCAGTAGCCCCTCCAGGTAACTCTCAGTTACATCCTGGGCATGATGTGCTATGGTATGGAATACCTTTTTGGTCAGTTTTGGTCAGGTGTTCTGTATCTGCTTCCTCCCGGCCTCCCCTCCTCCCTGGCAGAACATGAGACTCAGAAAGTCCTTGCTCAGAATAAACATTACTTAGCAACAACTAAAAACATCAGTGTTATCAGCTATGTTCCCAGGTTGAGTCAAAACACAGTGCTGCACTAGCTACTAAGAAGGAGAAAAATTGACTGCTGTTGCTGAACCCAGGACACTGCTGGAGTCTGAGCAGAGACCAGTGCATTGTCTTTCCTGTGGTCTTCCTGAAAGCCTTGGAGATAATCCTGCTATCTTGCTTGCAAAAGGAGAAAAAGGCTTTCCTCTATTTTATTTCACCTGCACCTGTAACAGTAAGTACAGGCTAAGACAGGTGAAGCTGAGGCAGTGCCTACCTATGATATTTGGTGTGCAAAGGCAGTCACTTCGAAGAAACCAACACACTTTTGAAATAGAGGGCTAGACTTCAGCTACTATAGTGTAAACCAGATTAGCTCCAGAGAAGCAGGATTTATCACCATCTCACAGCAGTGATGTAGTTCTGAGTCTGGCCCACGATGCTGTAAGTACCCAAGCTAAATTCTGTCTCTGTATCAGTGTATGAATACCAAAAAGATTTTACAAAGCTTCAAAATAGCAGAAGGGCAAAGAGTGCTCAGTAGATAAGCAATAAAATAAGAGTTTGCCACTTATTCTTCATTTTGAAATGTCTAATCCAGGTCATGAAGAACCAGGCTAAAACTCACATGCTTGTTAAGTATGCAATGCCCTAAGGTGTGTGTCAACAATACATAAGTGCTTACTGACTAATCTCTTGAAAAGGAATGGAGGTTGAGAAAAGCTCTGTGGCTGAGAGAGAAATGCAAATGCAGATCGACCCCATAATGAAAAACCTTCTTATTAAACTATGTTTTATCTTGGAGTAGTCCTTTTTCTCAGATCATATCCAAGCAGAGATAAAGGCATTTTACCATACTCATTAAACTGTGCATGGTTTGATGCAATCAGACTCAGACCATTTGCATATGGATCAGTTTAATCTAGTTCTTCCTGTCTCAAACCTATTGTTAATCATACCTAGACTTCCTCCCCCCTTCCTAACAGTCATCCTCCCTCCTCCATTCCTTTGATTCAAATAGATAGATGAATAGGCATAAGGACATCAACATCTTTCTGAGTGATCATCTGCATTGTATGCTCAGAATGTCCTGTATTTTGCTGATTATGTCCTGGTTGGCATCCCATATGCTTCTGATAGTCTCTGTCTTTGCTAATTTAGGAAGACTGAGGACGTCAGAGGAAGAATATAGACTCAGTCTGTAAACCCCAGCTTAGGTTTAGCTCTAGCCAGAAATTAAGTGAAATTTGTGTTCTCACCTTATTCAGCATTATTAGAAGATCTCTCTCTGAGTAGCATGTTAAACTGAAAAAAGTGAGTCCTTTTCTTTCAGGGGCTGAATATTATTTCTGCATTTAACCAGCAGTGGTGATAGATGCTTTCATATAGTCAATCTACAGTAGCAGGGTGACATGATATTTGAATAAGTAGATAGTTTTATCTCTTAGGTGTAATACTGTTTGGGTCTTTTAATAACAGCACTAGAGCTTTTTAAGACTTTCCCTCTGAATGGCTGAGTTTGTGCTGCTTTTTCAGAGAATAATTACAGCCACAGGTAGAATGGCTTTGCCCCAGATTTATTGTCATGAATCCCCAACCTTAGCTTTGTTTTTTACTGTAGGGTTTTCATTTCATTGTTCAGAATTTTCTGACCAGCATCATCATGATTATGGCCTTGGGGACATAATAGGCTTTATGATTGTGTGAGGAATGTGAGAGCAACAGATTGGGCAGTTTACACAAAATGTGGCATGGTGATTTTTCCACTCAAGGCTGATGCTGTGCAAGTCTGTGGAAATGTTCACACACCTGTATTAAAAACATGATCTTTATTTTCAGTTGTTTTGTTGTATTCTGTCCATAGCTTTTATATAAAGTCAGCTTTTCACACAACCAAACTAAACAGGTTGTGTTTGACTCCTGCTGCAACTGGAATAATATGTCCTCTGAACAGTGAAGGTCAGGGTCCCAGGAGGATCTGCCTTTCAGCAGCATAGCTTTTTCCTTTGTCATAACGACAGTGATGTAAGTGCAGTTGGATTCAGCATTCATTCAACCAACATTACACAAAGTGAGCCTGATCTTCCTTTGGTAGAGATGGTGACCTAGGTGAATTCACCCAATCTTGAGGGGATTTTGTCATGCATATAAAGTGGGTGCAACAAATGCAAGCGCTGAGTAAGGAGGTGAAGGAGAGCATCCATATTCCGTGTTCTCCAGTATAACTCCAAAGGTAGCATGTGTATGTTGTGATTAAGACTACTTTGATCACAGCAATTCATCCTGATTCTATGGTGCACGGGAAAGTGTGGGCCAGTGAGATCTCAGCAAAATGGGACAGCTTTAAACATCTAATAGAGAAGAACATGCATGTCACATCCATTAATATTCAATTTCATTTCTGCTGATTATATTTCAGTTTAGGATGATGCATTATTTATATTAGAAATCCTTTTATAGTATCTTGTATGTAAGGAAGTTACAGCTCATGAGGTGGAGAAGATGAGCACCCTTTAGCAAGGGGCAATTTGTGCTGTGTCTTCATAGCATTTAGCACACTAGGCTGTGAGCTTATTGAACACCCTCAAACAATGCTGTAATTCCAGACAATCTAAGAAACAAAATGTAATCTCTGACAGCTTTTTACACAAGACATGGAGAACTTCATTAACTTTGCCTGCTTTGCTGGAAACAGGAAGGAATTTAAAAAATCATGCTAAAAATGTTAACTGAACAGTTTGAAACCCCTGGAGGGGAAAAAAGGTTATATACAATTTTGTTTCCTGGGAAGGACTAAGGACCAGGTCAGCAGAATTTTAGACAAATTTGATGCAGTTCTCCCTTGTTAAAATTTTGTGCCCAAAACTACAACAGCCTCCATATTTTTCCCTTGTTTGAAGCACAAGAAAGGTTCCTTTTACAGAAGTTTCAGCTTCTACAGGGGATTTCAGCTGGCTGAATCCAATGATTCACTGTCAGCAAGAATATAAAGGTGACTGTGGCTCCACTAAGCCCTTTTCTGCTGCTAAGGTAGCAGTTTTAGATTCCTTGTCCTGACATAAGTGAAAGCAGCATTGGAAAGCATGCACCAAAAGAGGCTGATCTAAGGTTTAACAACCTTCAGAACTGTATTTGCTAATTTGGAGTAATTGATTTTTTTAATCTTCATGTTCCTTTTAATTTAATTTATTTTCAGTGTGCAATTTTTTAGAGAGAAGAGGCAAGGAGAGGAAGTGACTTTCGATCCCCTGGCACCATATTAATGAAGCAATATTCCTACACTAGCCTCCATTCCTGCAGCTAGTGGAGTGCCTGAAAGCAGTAGGCAGCTGTCCCTCTGTGCCACAGGCACAGAACAGCATATAAGGGTGCTAGTGAGCTTCACAGATGTTAAAAAGAAAGGAAAACTAAGGCTGCAGTACCTTGAGCTTGCTTCATATTTTCGTGGGAGTGCATAGGTTCTCATGGGTATGGACTCACTTGTGCCCCTTTCTCTTCTAGTCTGTCCCAAGCCTGCTCTCTGATACCTAACACATCTGCTACCCAAACAGCTGAAGCTCTCATCTAGATCTATTAAACATCTAGATCTATTAACCCATTTGATGCCAGGGCACAAGGAACAGGCACAGCAATGGGACTGCTCTTTGCTTTCAGTCTCTGTGTCCAGAGTCACATTATCTGCTGGGACAACTGCTCTGTGGTCCTGGGATAAAGCCTGCTCAGGGCAAATTGCATCTCTGGGCAGTTGTTGCATGGCATAAGCAAAACAGAATAGTTTCAAAAATCTGATATTTAGCTAAATTTGACTACAGTTTTACAATTATGTCAACAGAAAAAGCCTTTGGTACCCCGTCATACCTCAGAGAATTCATAGCTTTCCCTCAGAGAGTGGAGGACCACTTGATAATCTGCAGCCTGTGTACTGCAGAAGCAGGCTAAAGGATGGTGAGTGAGTGGAGTTGGAGCTGGGAAAAGTGAAGCAATATTAATATCATTTTTACACCTAACAGCTGTCATCTGCACATAAATACCAGTCATTAGTTAAATTCTTCATTCGCATGTGCAGGGAGAGAAAACCCAAGTGTAAATATTCAGCCTGCAAATGCGTAAGGATTACATGAGAAACTATTTTGTTACTATAACTTTTATTTTTTATTCCTGCCACATGCTGTATGTTCTTAGAAAGTCTAAGAATTCATTCTTCCTAGTGAACTTCATGCTAGAATCAAAATATGATGAGCTTGCATTTTTTTCTGCTAGGGAAGTACCTTGAGACCACAGCATCACAGTAGGTTATGTGATATAAAGGTTTACAGTCATGTGTCTTAAAAAACCACTTCCAACAAAGTTCCCAAGCCCACCTTCTCCTCTCATCGAAATTTTACAAGCAAATTCAAACAAAATTATTTTTTTATGGCATATGAATGCTTAGTACAACTGTAGTTTAAAGGTGCATTCAACTGAAGAGGATCTCTTTCAATGTTATCTTCTATATATCAATTAACTAAGGGAGTCTGAATCTCATTAGTAAATGGACAGCCTTTATAATCATCACTCACTAAATACAGATTAAATGGTTTGAAGATAATAATCATCCTTCTTATCTTACCTTTACAGGGGTAAGACTTTACACTGTGCTTTGTGCTCAACATATGTCACACACAATACACACTATTGAAAGACAGGTATCTATTTAGCCTGTCTTGATTCTGAGGTCATCACTGCAGTATCACAGCATTTCACAGATGTGTGGCTTTAATAATGGTGCTTTCCTTTTTTCCCCTTCTTCCTCCAGTCTGGAGGAATGCTGGGCATTGACTTCAGTGCAGAATTCCTGGCTTTAGTGTAGGAAAAATATGTCATTAACACCGTTTTTGTCATTTTCCTCTGAGGCTTGCTCTCATCCTGGCTATGTTAGAGTGTTTGTTCTGGAGGTGTAAGGTTGTGACAGAGCAACTTGCATTTCTCATAACCAAGAGCCTTCCTGCTGGACTGTGCTTGCAGTGGGGAGAGCCCCACTGCAGTGTCACCAGACAGAGCAACCTGGGGAGGGGTCTGGGCACAGGGCTGCAGGCTGCCAAGTCCATCCCAGGTTGTGAAGCATGTACAGCTACTTCTTCAGAAACAAGGGTCTTGCCAGAGGTGGTATATGCAAACACTACCAGTTTATTTGAAGCAACATCCAAGCTAATCAGCAAATTAAGAACATAGCCAAGGTCTCTGATCGAACATAAGGACAGTATCATTAAAAGAAAAAAGGTTTGGGGAGGGTCTCTGAGCCAATTTTTTGAAGTAATGGACAGAAACATTGTGTAAAGTACTTCACAAATTAATCCAATACATAATCAGCTTGGTTCCTCTCACAAACTGGGCTTTACAAGTCCTGATCATCCTCAGAGAGATGCACTGACTCTGGTTTAGATTGATATTCATGAAAAGCAGATACAGTGTTGATTATCTTGCACTTCCTTATCAGAAATACTTTGTGGGAGACATCTGCTACAGCATTTGCCTTTCCATAGCTATATCATATCACATACTCATAATAAACTATCTAGTACACAGAGGTTTTTCTTCCCCTCTGTCATCTGTAACCAATGAACTCCTATATAAGAATTTTTCTCTTTTACTTCTAAAGTAAATGATCCTTCTTTTTGAACTATAAATGCCATCCTATTTCTTTCTGGCAGACTACCAAAGTCTTTAGCTTCTTCTATGCTATCATTTAAACCTTTTCTGTCTTCACAATGCCCCCCAGCCTCGTACCAGCAAGAAAATGCATTAGCACACCTTTATTTTTTGTGCCAAGGTCATGACCAAAAATAAGGCTGGTCCCCAATTCTTTCTTCCTCCTGTGAAACCTCACAGACTATGGCACTTAAGGGAAACAATTATGATGTCTTTGGTGAGAGAGATTGGCCATTTTATCTGTGAGCACATGTCATCTCACAGGTCGGTTAAATTAGAAACTTACATATTTGCATGTATGTTCCACCTATAACATGTGTTCCTTGTTTCACTGGGTATCCTAATGTGTTGAACTCCTGAAGGAAACAAGAGACTGGCCACAGCACAATAGACAAATCTCATAAACCTCAGAATAGCTTCTTGTCCCAGAGCTGTAAATGAACATAATGGAGCTTATTCACATGCAGAAAGTGCTAGAGAACAGTAAGTAAGGAACTCTGGACTACAAAGCATACATTTCACTGGCCAGTGACTTCAAGTGTGTATATCTGAAACTGAAGTGAATAACGAACAGTTTGTCTTACTGGTGTTCACACTTTCTTCTCTAGCTCTGTGAAGAGTAGGCTTGTGTTTGAAAGTCATAGGAAAAGCCCTGTGCCCTTGTGCAGTTTGAATTTTTCACTTACAAACTGATATTTGCAGATTACACCTGTAACTGCACTATCCTGTAGGCACATAAGAGGGAAAAAAAACCCTACTTTTTGTGGAAAGAAGATTAATAATATACACTCACCCTCCACCAACTTCAATATACACACAGCCATTAAAAAAATTGGTTTGGAATCTGAAGGAATTATTTCAAATGATGAGTGCCAAGAAGAGGTCTTATTTAACAAGGACAGTAAATCCCATGAAGCATGCTATGAGTTTATTCCAATCATGAAGCAGTATCTTGGTGGTGTTCTCTTACCAGGAGCACCTGCATTCTTTCCATTCTATGTAGCCCTTAACACATGGCATAATTAAAGAACATCCAGGCTTCACTATATAACAAAGTCTGATTTTTTTATGTTTGTTTTTTTGTTGTTGTTGTTTTGCTTTGGTTTGGTTTTGTTTCTTTTTTCTTAATCCACAGTCATTCTTCTACAAAGTCAGAAATAAGTCTCCTATTGAACTAGGATCTATCTACATGTGTGGATTGGACTTTTGGTATAGAAGATATAATACTTCCCAAATTTTTTTTTCTGAAAAGCTGTCTTCTACTGACTTCTGCATGCACTTTTCTGCAATTCTATAGCTAACACAAGCTTAGCAAGGCCAGACAAGGTCAACTGCTGGAAGAACATCCTTTAAGGTAAACTTGTGTAGTAGAGAAAGGAGTACTGGTAATTATAGATAAGATAGACCTTTTTTGACTTGGTAATGATAGAGAAAGTGAGTAAGGGCAGTATGAAAAGCCAGTGTACTACTAGACGACCCAGTAGCTAGAATATTTGGAAAACAAAGGGGGTTTTGGCTACTTGTGGTAGTAGGAGAGCCCTGGGTATGTAGAGGGGCAGTAATGTCTTAATGTGAGCATCACATTCTTCCTTCCCCATGATCTTAGCAGTGCTGCATAGCTCACTACCACTCATGACTCGTTACTTCCATTCTAGCACATTTGCTTTTCCATTAAAACTCTCTCCCAGGTCTACCCTGAAATGCTGTGTAGCAATGCAGAGCAATATTAGAGCAGTTGCCACATTATACTATGTCTGCAGCCCTTGCAATGGATAACATGGTCAATGCATGTTCCCTTCAGCCTGTCAGTACTCAGGTACCATTTGTACTTGTATGGAATGAAGAGCACTAACAAAATGTGGGATGCTATGAGAAATGCATTAGCCTTTTCACATTTGAAGTCCCATACAGTATGTATTTTAAATTATAAAACTGTTCCATCAAATATGTACAGTTTCTTTTCCTCTCTAATTTGGCTGCTACTGCTGCTACTGTTCAGTTTAGCCTAAATCATGAAAATACAAAATCATATTCTTGTTTACTGCCACCTTTTCCTCCATCTCACCCCTCCTCCCCATTTTTCCCTCTAAGCTGCTTGAAAACATTCAGTTACCCAGCCCTGGAGGTGAAACTACTCAGAGAACTTCAAGGTTATGAGATGCAAAAGCTTGGCTTTTATTTGTTTCACAGTCAGAGCACAGGATAAAAACCTCCGTTGTGCAGCTCTGCTAACATATAAAGGAAGCTTTAATTGAGTTTAAATAGCAAGTGTATTTTTACATAATTAGGAAAAACACCCCCCCACCCCTCCCCAACAATGTTGAACAAATAGTGGTGTTGTTTTTATCAATTTGGTAGAAAGTGGAAAAAAAAAAAAAAAGGCAAAAAAGGCAGCAATAAACAGCATTCAGGGTGCTACTGCTATGTGAGATAGAAAAGCAAAACCATTGGTGAGAATTAAGTACTCACTGCAGAGAGGGAGAAACATTTGAAGTTATCAAAGANTATAAATTTTGGAAAAAGGGGAAAAAAAAAAAAAAAAGGCAAAAAAGGCAGCAATAAACAGCATTCAGGGTGCTACTGCTATGTGAGATAGAAAAGCAAAACCATTGGTGAGAATTAAGTACTCACTGCAGAGAGGGAGAAACATTTGAAGTTATCAAAGAGAGAAGTCTTGATGTCAGAAAGAAAGAGGAATCTTGGTTTAAAGGACGGTTAAAGCTTTTACTTTGGAATGATCTGAATTTTGAAAAGTCACCCAGAAGAGGTAAAGAACAAACCAGGGAGTTCAAGAGCTAATAGCTGTAAAAAAAAAAAAAAAA
>NDXB01010691.1:93578-107294 GCA_002631895.1 Agapornis roseicollis | reverse complement strand
AAAAAACAAACCAAGGAGTTCAAGAGATAAAAGCTGTAAAAAAAAAAAAAAAAAGTGAATAATTGGTGGGATGTGAGCAATAGATAGGAATGTTTTAGGGAGCTGAGCTCAGAGATCTGAGGTGCTTTGCCTTGAATTGCTGGTTGTTATTAGGACTCCCACTATTCTTTATAAGTCATGTAGCAGTTTGCTCAGACATTGCAAAAGAAATTAAAATTAAAACTCCACATTTCTATTTGCCTGGGTGGTGCCTGAAAAACAATACATATTTATGTGTGCAGAGTTGTCGACACGTTACACAGCACTTGTAAGCACTATCCATATTCAGTGTTATGGTAGCACAATTATAAAGCACAAGTGCTTGCATCTCTCTTGAAGATGTACAATAGGAAGCTGTTTGAAATATTCCCACTGCTGTTACACCCAAGTACATTTTTACGTGACCATCTTTGTCAGCAATTTGTCCTCATGCTCTGATAGTGACAACAATCAGATGCACTGAGATGTACCAGAAATTACACATCTCCAGACAAACTGGAGATGAAGACAGGGACTGTTGGGCCAGATCCCCACAGTGCACCTCTTGCAAGGTGACCCTGGCTTCTGTGTGGAGGGCTGGGGGCACTCAGCTCTCTAAGACCCCACAAAAAATTGAAGCCATTTCAATGCCCACGGGCAATCACATTACAAGCTTATTACTTGTAATTGCCACCTTACACCCCAACTTCCCTATGTACTGTTCCTGTTGGTCCCCAGGCGTGGGTTGCCTCTTGCTTCTGCTGTAGAAGATTCTGGCAGCACAAACTGCTCCCTGGGAGCACAGCCCTCCTCAGGAGGCAGCTGCTGGGGACTCCCACAGCACAGGCAATAAATAGTAAAGACTCATTTGGGGCAGATGTACCAGCTGCTGCACTTGAACAGATGTGGGTGCAGACCCTGAACTGCACCAGACTGCCAGGTTTGGATGAGGGCAAAATAAAAATCAAAGCACAGACATCCCCAGGACAGTGAAACTTACAACAGGGATGATATAAAATGGCTGCTAGCAGTTGCAGAAGATTGGACTGGAGCCAGGATACATTATAATATTTGTAGTAGTCCCATAAAAAAGCAAACTGACTTTCAGAGGATGGAAAGGGGCTGTGTTTTTGTTTTGTGTGTGTTGTGGTATATGCATGTGTTCAATTTTATTGAAATCATGTACTTCCATCATTTCCTTGATGGCTCGTTTTTGGGAGGATTTCCTGATAATTTGTGCCAAATGAAACTTCCTTTAGTTATCTCCCTGCTGTATCTTCTGATAACTTGCCCTGTTTTCTAGCTCCAGTCATGGCTGATGAAACTACATTAAGCTTCCAAAATTACACTGCAGTGAATCAAAGTTAGAGAAAATAGCAAGGAAGAATTAAATATTGTTCCTGTGTTGTGCTCGCACCTCCATGGGAGCTCAGAACCAACGTATATTTACGATTGTATTTGCTGTTGCTATATACTGTACCTTGTGATACTGAATGCTTGTGAGACTTAATGCTTGAACTTCTTTGTTTCATCACACTGGGTCGAATTCCTTTTTGATTTGTTCGGGAGACTTGTTTTTCAAGCAGTCCATTAGACCCATAGGATTGAGTGCTCCAGAAGGAAACTGAACTCCCATTCCAATGTTTCCCATTTTTGGCATCAGCATTAATGCTCTTTCTGCCCTGGTCTCTGAATAAGAGTGGTGTTGTCCTTGTCCCATGATGTTCAGGAACAAGGTATTGCTGTTCCCAGGGCTGAACTATCCCCATAAATGAAATTCTGTGTTTTGTTTCTCATCTGTAAAGGATTCCTGCTTTGAACAACTTACAAAAGTAAATTCAGCCAAGCTGAATCCAAATCACTGCAGAAGCAGAGCTCTCAAAAAGCCATTTTTAGAGTGAGTGGAGGAAATGCCATCTTCCCACCATGTAGTGGTTTTGGTCAGAATGGAAAGTAGATGTCTATTTTGAGACAGTCTGTTTTCCTCATATTCCCAACTAGATGGAAGAAGGAAGCTTTGCAAGCACATGAAAATCTCTTGCATGACTGCCAGCCCAGGAGTGGTTGGGAAAGGTACCACATTTGAGCCGCTTTATGGGAAATACAGGAAAATGCCATGGAGTTGAAGAAAAGAGCTCAGACTTCACCTAGCTGATTTTGATCAGATTTTGGTTGTGTTTATGTCTAGTAAGGAAATTAGGTTCCTTGGATTAAACTGGTGGTTGCTGATTCAGAAAACAGTCATTGCTTAACACTTCTATCCACATGGTTCCACACAGTGCCCTGTGGAGACATGCTATCAAGCTTTAGGTGAAGTAATTTAATCACCAGAAGCAATATTCTCACCTCAGGACAGCTTTGCCCCTCAGAGCAGGTAGCCTTCCTGGCAAGCAAGGTCTTTCCCTTCTGCTGTTTTGTGGAGGGCTCAGAAGATGCCAAAAACATCCCTCAGGCTGCAACACAATCTAAAGCTTCCTGTGTGGACTGCTGTGAGGAAATATCTTTTTGTGTCCACAATCTTACTCAAGAAGCTTGTAGATGCACATAATAGCAATGGGAAGCTGTACTTCTCCTGGAAAGCCATTATCATATTGCCTGCAGGTTGCTTCTTGCACTGTTTGGGTACCAGCCCCATCTGGTGTGGCCACCAAACACTTGTATACAGGCAATCTAGAGCTTAAGGTTTTTGAACTGGTATTAACACGCATTGTTAGTGCTATTTTTGGATTCTCTCCATGTGGCTATTATTGTCTTAAGGGTTTACATTAAGCATTTTAAAATACCTTAGTGAATCAATGATGTTAGCACAGAAATCAATTGCTGAAGGGTATGTGAAGTCTTTAGTTCTAGTGGCTTTGAAAAACAGGTTTCACAAATGTCTTTCGTGTGTAGTTTAGATGTAGTGCCCAGTATAGATGGCATCTAGAGATGCCGCAGATGTAACTGGTACCAAAAACCATAGCATTTGTACATGTGTGAGCATAGCTCACCAGCAGTTTAGTCATAGCATCAGTAAATGTATTTATTTGGAGGAACTGCAGCTCACTTAGGCTAAATCAACACACACAGCAATGCAGTCCGGGGCCAAGCAACAATATGCTGCTTATATCTATCAATCTGAAAACTCATACCACCTACATGGAGAGGCTGTGAGGTGTTCTCACTTGCTCCTGGCAAGCCACCTCCCCCTCTCAGGGTGCTGGGGTGGGCATAAAGAAATGGCATAGTCCTGGGCTCTGGGAGGATTATCCCACCTTACCTTCAGCTTCCTGGACAACTTGAGCTGAGCAGGAAAGTCCTGCCATGTGTTTTGAAAGGGTTAAAAATGGACTTTATGCCCCTGCTGAAAGTTAGCTGCCGTGCAGTGGTACCGCATGAGTGATATCTGGGGTGGGTCTCCCTATCTGGGCTATCTTTGGTGTGCAGTTAAGTTTAGAGTCAGGATGATGTCCAGCAACTATCTGAAGCCTTAAACTCCATTTTCTTTAAATTTTGCACTCCTATCAGGAAATAAATCCCTCTTTGATTGGGGGTAGAATTGAAAAGCTGGCAGGTCACTGTCTTCATTGCTAGGCCTGCAGATACAAATTCAGTCAGTTACTGCTTAACTGTGAGTGACACAGTATCACAGGCCAGAGGCCAGTTCAAAAGTGAGGGAGTCACATAACTCATAGTAAGAGTGACAATAGGCATGAACTTTCTGGTGATATGCTCAGAGAAGATAGGGGGAACAGAGGTTCAGTGGCAAGTACTTACTCTATCTTGGCCGCAATATTGATAATGCCTTCCTATAGCTCCTTCCTTATGTAACTGCATCATTCACTTAATACTGGCCACCATTTTCTTAACACCACTCTTTCTGACAAAGGAAAACATTTTTGCTTTCATTATGTTACGCACAACAGAGTTAACAAGCCCCTTAGACTGCAGCAAATCATCTTTATGTTTTGTGGGGCATCTAGTACAGCTATTGGCAGTGACAGAAACAGCAAAACCTCTCCATATGGCTAAAACTTTCCTGCCACCTGTACTATGGGAGTGCATTTGTCTGATACAGCATCCTGGTTAGCTTTCAGTGAAAACACGGCCATGACACACCATCAAGCCCACAGTGCCCATGTTTGGTTTAGCTCACTAACAAACAGCTGTTTCCAGTTTCTGCTCATCTAGAGACTATAACACTGCCTTGGTATGTATCCCACCTACTCCAGATTAACTACCAGCTAAGAGGATCCTTGGAAATATTCAATTACGGCTTCCTACTGTACCATGACAGAAGCTAGAGATCTTTCACGTGTATTTTTTTTCCTACATCTCTAGATTATTCAGAATTGGGATTCCAGTCCATACTTAGTTCAAGTCGTTTCAACTATGAAATATACATAGATTAGTCGGGTATCTTGGCAATTGTTAATCACTAATTTTTATTTTTTTTTTTTCCAGTCCATTCCACTTCTATCAATGTACTGAGTGAATTCCTACTCTGGTCCACTAACTTCACAAGAGAAATAACACTCATGAACAAGCTCATAGCTTGTTGGGAGCAAAGTAGGACAATGGGATAATACTGTACTTGCATAGGACAGATGGCAGGAGACCAGCCAGCTGTGAAGAGGTAAATTTAGAAAGGAACAGTTCTTTGCAGTCACATTAGGAAATTCAACTACACTTGTTTAAAGGACTTTTAAAAGAAATCAAGAGAAACATACAGTTGTAAGCAATGAAGCTGAGGAAAGAAAAGAGTTTCAAACCTAAATGTATGTCAAGAGGACAAGGAAAATGAAGAAAAATAGTGTCATTGGTGACCATTTACATACCTGCCTCTTTTCATACAGCAACAGATCCTGGTGGATCACAGCACTTCAGAAGCTTAAAATGCCAAGAAGTTTTAGAGATTTCCCACAAGCTAGCTGCCAGTGTATCCAGAACCAATGTTACTCATGTCAATGCACTACAATGCAGTTGAGCAGTATGAAATACTATTACAAGTGAAAGCAGCAGTTAGTGAAGTGTAGCAGCTGCTCAGATTTTCTACTTAAAGATTTATGATTGAGTCTTCTTCATTAAGGAGTTTGGTGAAGTTGGATGCTTTTATTACTGTATTACTTGCACTTTTTCAAGTCCAGCAAGTCTGATGAAAAATATGTGAGTTTGAAGAGTGCAATGTGTCTCTACAAAATTAGAGCCTATTTCTCCTCCATGTTTTCCCTCCTTCAAATTTATGCTATGTTCTGCCTCACTTAAAAGGATGAGACAATGATCATTATCCTGTTTATCCTCATCAGACTACATCAATATAGAATATCAATACAGAATTTTGTGGCAAGAAGGTCATGCAATGTATTTTCTTTGATTCAGACTCAAAATCAAAGAAGAATCAACTTACAGGAAGAGAGGAAAAGAAGAGCACTTTTCATCCCTTTCCCTCAGCACATAAATAAATTGTGCATCTTTGGAGGAACATTTGCAGGTGCTTGGGGGTTCTATGCTATCTTTTTACTTATTTGAATATTGGTTTTGTTGAATATTAGTCTTAATAGTCAACAGTTTCATATTTTCTTGTAGCTACTTGGTCCCGAAGTTAGCTCAGAATGTTTCATGTGCAAGGAGGACCTCAGAAAATTTCCCACTCTAATATGCTGTATTGACAAATATGTTAAAAACGTCAGAATGTTGGGACCTTAATCAGGCAGAACTTCTGAATCACTAAGTTTCTTCTTGTTCCTGATTAAAATGAAATAGCTTTTTTCTCCTCATCCCCTCAACTTATTACTCTCACTACTTTAAAGCTTTTATTGTCATTCTTGTCTCTCCAGCATGATACACATACTTACCCCATGTTGGTAGCATTTGTATCAGATTGAGAAAAGTCTGGCAGCACCTTTGGCTTTCCTAATTGAGCCTAAGAAACCCAGCATCCAGGTACTTCTCAGAGTAGAGGTTTTTCACTGCTTCCAGGATTGGACCACACCAATCTCAGCAGCCTCAAACAGCATCTGCAGTCGGTATGTAAAAATCTGCCATGGAAAGCTGCTTGCTGGAGTAATTTGTGTCTCCATGTGCCATACGTTTAAGCAAAAGAGTGTGACAATCACAGCAGCACACTATCCAGAAGTCATAAGCAGTTAACAGAATGCAATGTGATTGTTGGCAGGCCTGCTGGTCTGGGTCATATAACCAAAGATGAACTTACAAAACACAGTAAATGGGATGGGAAGAGAGGAAAGGCAATTGGCATTTGAAACCATGCACCAGCTTGATAGGAATGCTCTGCAACTGCCTCCTACTTTTGCGTTTCCATTTCTTAATGCCTGGCTGGCTCAGACAAGGACTCATCTACCTGTCCTTCCACCAAAGCATAGGTCTTGAAGAGTGAATCAAGTTTAAAGAGTGGTACTCCAAATTTTTATTCTGGCAAAGTTCCTACATCAGAGGGATATATAGGATGTGATAGACTTGCATGCCAGAAATAGCTCGTGTCTTTCACGGAAGATTTAAAAAGTGACTTACAGGAAAGGTGGAGTCCCTTTCCAATAAGGAGTACAATGCCACATTTTCACGTGGTGGTATGTGGTGGCACAGTCCCCCATCCAGTCCATGCTAAGTCGCCCCTGCAGAAGATAGGGTCTATTTTCCTATCCTGGGCAGAAAGTGCATTTGACAGCGCTCTGATCTCTGCCAAAGAAAGGAATGGATTGGGTGTTTTGTGCAGGGAGGAGGGAGATGTTTGTATCCATGCTGCAATTATACCCTGAAATCCAGAGGCTGACGGTTGCTGCTCCAGGGCAGCTGACTTTGCTTCCTGCAGCTGGCTGCTTAATACTGCAAAGGTGATAAAACCTGAAGGGAGGCACTGAATAGGTGGTAATTATGACTGACACAATGACGGCTTGTGCAGACATGTAACTGTGGAACAAAACACTGCAGTTAGCTAACAAGAGATCGGTATAAGGTTTTTCACTGGCACTGTGTTTCCTGTCTGACACTTCTGAAATTGGAGGAAAAAAAGCATTGTGAGCTTCAGCATTCAGAGACATAATAGGCCAGACGAGCTGAGGGTGGAATGCCAACATCTGTCCCTTTCAGGATGATTATAGCAGGTTCTGTTTCCATGTTGATTTCTGCAAAACTGCTTTTCTTACTTGCAGTTTTTTTCCTTCAAAATCGTCTCTTCTGGGTTGTCTCTCTGTGATACGGTTGACAACACTACACCACCATCTCTCTTAAGCACATGATTTTCTGAATAGTTTTAAACTATAGGGATGCATGTGTGTAGCCAAACCCATATGGTCAAATTATTCTCTTTCCCTTCCTTTACCTATGGGGAGAGAGAGGCTTTCTTGAATAATTATGCTTTTATACAGGGGGCTGAGGAAGGGATATTGGGACATCCTGTTCAATCAGCACGTCTTTGGAACTTCTTCAAGTGTTAATGGACAAAAAAAAAAAAATAAAAAAATCCATTTCCTGCCTGGTGAAAATATCTGAGATAAACCAGAAATCTCCTAGGTTTCTATAATAATAGCAGTAGCTAGGAAACAAGAATAAGGACTCAGATTCATCACTAACTGCATAAGCACTGATCTATAGAACTTCTTTCTTCCCACCTTTTTGAAGTGGAACATAGAATTGCCCTGGCAGAAGACCTGCTATTAATCAAATATGAAACTGACAACCAAAGTTCACAGCTGGGGTGGGAATTAGGCAGAGCAGGAACCTGTACCAGAAAAGAGCCCTAATAGCACATGTGCTGAGCAGGGCAAGAAGAATCATTTCTATCACCCCAGTGTGAAAAAGAGACAAAATAATTCCACTCTGTTGTTGGGAATCTTATGCAATGGAAGTTTTATCAGAAGTGGTACAATTCCGCAGGAGATGTCTGTCTCAATCCATCTACATATTTTAATGAAAAACACTTGTGTCAGAAATTTTCCAACTGTTTGCTGATTCTGCCAACAGTGCATTTGTGTTCCATGGAAACTCCACAGAGTACTCTTCCCCAAGGCACTCTGATGGGATTACCCAGTTTATACACCTTTTACACCTCCTTTTCATCTTTGGATTTCTTCCCATTTAGAAAAGTGGAAAGCCCTTGTTTCACCCAATAGCCATGCCATTTTTAGGACAGAACCTCCTGATCCTCAAACCTAGCAGTCAAAATTTGCTGAGTAAAATCTGTAATCTTGAACACTGTATTAAACATAGCAGGCATATAAAAGTCATCCATTTTCCTCATGGCCACTGCAGAATATCTGATATTTTATCTCTTCCTATTCCACTTGTTAAATTTTTCTATGGTTGTCTAAACAACTAACTCTACACCTCAATGACCATACTTTCTAATCTGTTCATAAAGGGCCTGTGAATTAAAGTTGGCATAATATAGCTTATGTAAAGGTGAATGGAAAATAATTTAATTTTATGCAGCTATAGCTTATTGTTCAACAGCCAGTGCTTTTTTCTATATGATTTCATTGAGAAGATGTACATATGTTCCAGATTTGGAGCTAATAACTATAAGGATATGCTGTTTAAAGAAACCTGTAATCCAATCTATATTTTTTCAATTATTTCACTGTGTTGAAACAACATGCTTCATCCACCATTGATTTTGGGGCCAGAAGAGTGGCCTATAGGAAGCGGTTACTGTATAAATCAACATGTAGACTTGTGCTTCTGTACTTCTGTGTCACATACTGGCATTGGTTACTAGTCATTTGTTTCTCCTGCTGTGCACAGCACTGAGGACACTAAGAATGAGCTATAAGCAGGTTCTGGATTTTAAGAGAGAAAAAGCAGCAAACGTGCCTCTAGGGCTGCTTTCTAAATTCTACTTTGGTTTCAGTTCTTATCTACATCTTGATTAAATGTATTAGGCTGTCACTCCACCTAGTTTAGCATCTTGTCTTGGGCAGTGGCCAGTGCTTCCAAGAGGAGCTTTACATGCCTGTGGGAGAAAGAGATGGTAGGAAATTAGCAAGGTGTATGATCAGGAAGAAGAAGGGTCATACATCTAAAGTTATTTCCTCTTACTCACAGCTCTCCTTACATCACCTGGAGCAAGCAATATAACAGGTGCATGTAATGTAAAGTCATGGCACAGAGACCACTGGGAATGCAATGCCATAAGGGATATGTTGGGATATGTCTGCATAAGTCATCAGAAGCATTTAATAAGCCTGAATATCTAAAAAGGCAATAAAATCTGCTGTTCTAGGTTGAGTTCCAAGGTAAAAAAAAAAAGACCACCATGCCTAAGAGTTACAAGGAAGTGTGATATGGCAGGGGGGTTGGAACTACCCTAACTATTCCATGATTCTATGATAACCTTTTAGCTCTGATTCAGAGAAGCTAGGTCTGCTGTCTGCTTCCTATAAACCATTTCTGAAATGGCTTGAGTATCAATATTCACTGTCACACCACAGCACAAATGACAAAAGACTTATGGAATAAAGGAGATATGAAGGGGCCTCCAGAGGTCTGTGGCCTAGTACTCTGCTCAAAGCAGGGCCAGCTTTGAAGGGCAGAGTTAATACAAAAGATTAGGCAATCAGTTGCATCCTATCT
This sequence comes from Agapornis roseicollis, assembly GCA_002631895.1. NCBI lineage: Eukaryota > Metazoa > Chordata > Aves > Psittaciformes > Psittacidae > Agapornis > Agapornis roseicollis. The sequence goes on along the minus strand of NDXB01010691.1, from coordinate 97,709 downwards.
TGTCCAGTAAACGCAGTGTCAGAAATCAACCTCACCATGCTTGAGGAGAATAGCATCAATACGGGGAACCCTGAGGACCACAGGTCTACAGTAATAGATGTTAGAGAGGTTGACTGATTATCAAGAGTGGGGATAGATGTAAGAAACAACTTCACAAGCTTGAATACCACTTACAGTGACATTGCATCTCCAAAAGGGAAGGACAGAAAACATTACTGTCATAGGAACTAACAGAAGACATTATGTGCAGTGCACCATTAATAGCAAACATGGGTGTTTGGTTTCTTTGCTTGCTTTAATTTCTGTACATGCTGGATAGATTTTGATGACATTATCAAATTCTTCATTGTAATCATGGAGGCTTGAATTTCTTGGTCCTTCTTTTTTAATAAATATAAAATTAGATTAATACATAATCCTAAAATTCCAGAGTAAGGCGTTTATTTGTATGAACTGCATATATAATGTATTAGAGTTCAGAAATTAACCGCCAGAAGTTAGTGACATCTGAAAGCAGGCAGGGAATCCTAACAGGCCCTCAAGAGGGTGTCTAAGGAGACACTTTAGCAGAAAACTATGCTGACTTTCTACAAAGAGAGTTCAGTGTAGATAATTTTAACCATGTATTATGCCTAATTAACTCATTATGCAAATATGTACATAATAAGACACACATCCAAGGGTCCAAAAATCCAGCAACCATGTTCTGAAAGATCACATCCAAAACCTTTAAATAGTTCATTTTCTTCCTTGAAAAGGAAAAAGGATTCAGGAAAATGAAAAAATCCCTCATATAAAAGGCTTTACTGCTGGAAAGAACAACAGCAGGAGCCTTTCAAAACATAACCACTTACCTTTTAAAAGAAAATAAACATGTAGTCTGTTCTGACTCTTCAGCTGTGCTTGTTCTGTCTCTTTCTCCCACACCTACTCATCTCCTTTCAATTCTTCCCTCTAGTCCTCTCTTTTAATGTTTCCAGCATGTTTTTTTTTTTCCCCTTTCTCTCTGGGCCAGCTGAAGACTTCAAGACCTTGAAAGAAGGATGACAGCGCTGTAGACCAAAGAGGGATCAAAGAGTTGCAGAAAGCAGAGGTGGGCTGTCAACACATGGAGGTGGAATCAGGATGGAAGTGGGGAGAGCTTGTTTGGGGTTTCTACCTGGCAAGAGCTTATTAAAAAGTGAGAACTTACTGGAAAAATAAAAATAAAACATTCTTACTTTCACTGTGTACATCCTAGCAAAAAAGTCCTAGAGCACTCACTGAAAGAGTTGATCACAGTAATGCCAGATAATCAGTCCAAGGAACACACTGGAAAATCATATCCAGCAAATACAGGTTCTTTTCCTAAATGTGCATGCTAGCACATCTCCCACTTACTCTTAACAAGGAGGGTCTCACCTTTTTTATGAAGGTAGGCCACTGTGACCCATACTTTGTTTTGTTAGGGTAGACTGCCAGCTAACAACATCCAACTCTTTCTGCTTCTCTTTTCTTCCTCTTGCTTTGAGGAGCAAAAACCAGGGTAGTAAGGCCAGATGTGTCACAACTGCATATTCTTCAGAAGGTATGTAGCCCTGCAACCAGCCTCAGTAAGCAACATTTTAAGTCTTGTATCCATCAACCCCTCACAGCTCTGGCACAGTTCAGTAAGAGTGTTTTCTGTGCAATATTTCCAATTACCTTACACATTTTTCCCCAAACCTCTCAAGCCTATAATATATGTTGAGTATCCTACTTACTCTGCAGTCTCACCAGAATAATGGTGATAATGTTTTATCTGTCCAATGAAGCTTGTCTGGCATCATATACCATCCAAACAAGGTTTTGAATTGTACTTCCATTGGAGATGATACCATCACACTTTTGACCTAGTTACAGGTACAGGCCCAAGTCTTATCTGCCAGATCTATCTGCAGTTCCCGCTCCTGCTTCTCTGTATATTTATGTTCATGTGCTTCCTCTGCATTCCTTAGAGCACAATAAATCCCACCTGCCAACCCCTTCATCACCTCTGCCTCAAAAAGGATTGCTTCAAGGTCAAGCAGTTCCCTTGTAATGTACAGTTTAACCTGATTTGTGGAGGTAAAGCTTTGAAATTTTTAAAATAAGGCTAAGGTAAAGTTAAGCTTGCAAATGAAACTGACGGTAAGCTGGAGTGTTTCTCTCTCCAAGGAGTTCGAGCAGAGGGCACTGTGCCATCTGAAGCCATAAGAGCTGGAATTACGTTATTTATTACTCTACACATAAGATATGCCTCAAGTAGAAAAGAAAACAAATGCTGACAACAGAAAGTGATCAAACCCCCATCCACGTAAATCAGCAGGATAGAGGCAGAGGGACAAATTCTCTCCCTGTCTGTCTGCAGATTCATACCAATGAATACCAGCATTAGTCCAGGCAGTTTTAGATACCTTCACTATAGAAACTAAAAGGACAAATGTAGGATGGAAGCCTTAAAAGTATCAAGAGGTGACAAATAATTGCAGGGTATCAAAATGATCTACAACAGTTTGCCAGTTTTCTCCTGGATTTGTCTGCCACGTAAGTGCTGCTCCACTGGGTGAGATATTGGATATTCTTTTGAGACAGAAGTAATGAAAATCCCAGACAATATATTAATATAAGGATTTAAGATGTGGAGATAAAGTACAAATGCAAACACATAGGTGTCCAATGCACATTGACCTTACATACCTTCATTGCCAACAGTGGATGCTTTATGCTTAAAATAACAGGGTGGTAAACATGCTGAAGTGATATAGCCCCTGTCATAAAGAGCTAAAATTATGTAACACTATGGTGTAGATCAGTAAGATTTCAACAGTAATGCAGATATAAAAATAGCATGTTATTAAAATTGTTACAAAATCGAAGTATTCAAAAACCTTTGACCGGACTTTGTAAAGTCGTGGGAATGGCTTAAAAATTATGACTTTTGGGAAAAAAAAATAAAATAAAAAATTGCATTCTGCTTAAAATCCTTTTGAAGCCTGAGTCTCATTTTCAGCTTTCTTCTGTCCAGTTGATACAGGGGTAGTACAGAGGGGTTGTACAAGAAGGTTAGAGAAATTCACTTGCTTAAACAGAAGTCTTGTCTGTTGTAAGTACCTATCATGCCTACTATTGATGAGGGGAGAAGCAGATACCGACCAGCCCTGAGGGCATGCGTGAAGACTAGAAGGTGGGAAAAAGGAAGAGGAAGACTTGCATTGTCTGTTGTGAATACCTATCATACCTACTATTGATGAGGGGAGAAGCAGATGGTCTATGGTCTGGACACCTGAGGGCATGCATGAAGACCAAAAGGTGAAAAGTATAAGAAGAGGAAGACTCATTTACTTCATCTTGAAGACCCCTATTCAGAGGAGGAAGACTCATTTATTTCATGTGGACACCCCTGCCCATGACCACAATGGGCACTGCGCAGGTGTAAAGGACCTTCTAGTGCATTATAATATGAAGCAGGGATAAATAATGAATATGTATAGGCGTATTTCGTAACCTTACGAATATGTATACCTTTAGAGAATAAATGTAAAGGGAAACAACACTGAGGTGTGCATGCTTTGAAGGAGCTATCCTCATGCACCTCAGCGCTGAATAAAAAGCATACCTACTTTACAACTTTAACGAGTTGTGGAGTCTAACCGCGCATCACAGTGAAAACCTTTATTTTTTTAATAAATGCTGCAATTTTCATGTACTCACCTGACTCTAGGAGTCAAAATTTAAAAAACAAATAAATTTCCAAAGTTCATGAGAAAGGGCATAAGAACACATTAGGACCAAGTGGAAATATCTCTTGAAAAGGATGAGATTCCAGCAAGTTCAACTTAGCATTAGCTAAAGGGATTAAAAACTGTCAGTCAGCTAAAGATCTACGAACAGATGCCCATAGTGTATATTTTTTTTTTTAATTTTAATGAATAGTTCCAATGATAAATAACAGATTTCCCTATTTATAGAAAACTGGTGTTGCAAGAATATCAGATTGTGCTATTACACCCCCACATGCATACGAGTTTTCTATATGAAAATTTATGACAATAATCGTTGCTTTTAGAGATCTGGAAACAGCAAAAAGGAAGGCTTTTTTGTTGTTGTTAGAAAGCAAAAAAAAAAAAAAAA
>NDXB01010691.1:82647-93436 GCA_002631895.1 Agapornis roseicollis | reverse complement strand
AAAAAAAAAAAAAAAAAAAAAAAGGGGGAGAATTTATTTGATTTTATTTTTTTTTAATTAATCAGGAACATGAGGGTATTTTTTTAGCCCGTGGCAAAATTGAAATGTTAAGGACAGAGCATTAAAAAAAAATTAAAAAATGGGAAAAAAGCCCCAAAACTTAAGTGAAGACTGCGCTAAGCTCTATATTTTCTTTGGTGCTTTGAATTTTTACCTTCAAAACAACAAACCAAACTAAACAAACAAGGAAAAAATAATCCCTTGGAAAGTTTGTAGAAATAAAAAAGAAACAAATCAAATGTCCTTGTAATTTTCAAATTTTCAGGTTTGCTTGCTTTCCTCACACATTTCACAAACTGTGTCACAGTATTTACTAATATGATAAAAAAGCACCAAAAACCTAACATCGCACTGTGTTAGGAAAAGTGCCCAAAAGAGGTGGTATCGAAATATCATGTAAAATTCATGTGCTAAGAAAAATTCCATTCAGCCTGAGTCACAGAGCCTCATGCTGTATTTGTAAAATTCTCAAACATGATATGAGAGCATTATTGCCTTCGGGCTTGTTATTTCATCCCCTGGACACACACAGAAGCATATCATCCTTTCATAGGATTGATCAGCAAATATCCTCCAGAGCAGTTAGATAAGAAAGCATTCCCTTCCGCTGGCTGTAGGTTTTTGCTGTGTTGCATTTATTACTGTGGTGTGAAAATCTCCCACTGAGTGCAATACCTTTAAACACTTCTCTGGGTTTTTTTTGTTGTTGTTGTCATGAGGCACTTTGCCAAGTGGTGTGTTATTTACCTTGGAAAAGAATTGTTGCAGCATAATTTATTTTGGTCTGGGCAGAAATTAGCTATGGAAGAAGTTCTGAGACCTGCTTTCTCATTACCAGCAGGTCTTCCATCTGCTTAATTAGAAGTGCAAATATTTGGAAATCTGAAATCCTGCAGCAATGTCTCAGATAGCATTTCTTTGTTGCAAGATCTGAAAAGTGATCACTGATAATTGTTGATTTTGCTCTGTGTGACTGTAATTACATGGCATTGATCTGATGTTCAGACACCACAGCGATGAGCTCAATATAAGAACCTAAATAGACTAGATACAATTAGACCAGTAATCACCAAGAAGAGCTAGTTTAAAAGGGCAGAGGGAAATCACAAACAAATGTGAATGACTGAAAGGAGGAAAAGTAAAACAAAACAAAAACCCACAAAAGCCTGACGAATATTTTATCCAGCAAAGTCTACTCAGTCATTTAAGCTGCTGATCGAATACCAGACACTTACACCTTTTTGTGATCAAAAAAAGACTAATTTCTTGCCTGACTGGAAAAATAAAGTGACTGCAGCAAACCTGCTCTGAACTAGGCAGCATCAGGCTGCCTGCAGATGTGGGTGGCTGGCCAAGTACTTTAAGGATTGTCCCTAAATGCCAAGGGAGGATCCTATCAACCAGGTAAGGAGGTGAGAAAGTAGGAGACTAAGGTGAGAAGGGCGAATTCATTTCCACAAGAATGTCTGCTTGGCACTGGATAAAGTACTTTCACATTAGCATTTAGCACAGCAGCCACACAGCTGTAAAAGGGTAGAAACCTGAGAAGGAGATGAGATAAAAGGGGAATATTGCTTCTTAAGTGGCCTGTGAACTTTCTTGCTCTAATTGATCTCTTACCAACCTACGCAAAGGAAAGCAACTGGCATGTTCTGCAGACAGATCATTAATGCACATATACAGGAAAAGCTTTCTACCCCTCCCTACCACTGCTGAAAATCGAGTTCACCCTCAGGCCTGCACGGGCACAACTGTTCTTGTTTCTAGGGGAAGGGGACATGAGTGCTGATGGCATGGTGACAAAATATCCACCTGGCACGTGGGCTAGCCACATGGCTAGTGCCTCCGCTACAGCATCTTCTCCTCATATTGTACCATAAGGGAAGGAACAACTTTAGTTCAGTTGACAAGGAGGAAAAACTTATTCAAATGCTTTCTCCAGGATCAGCATGTTCGGTAGCTCGTACATGCAACTCAAACCAGTATCTAGTCCCCCAAGGGTATCAGAAACCTCGCAAACCGTTATTCATGGTAAGTGTAAAGGGTTGATGGAGAAATGAGTGATTAGAAATGGTGTGGCTGTGGCTGCAGAGGCTAAAGGGCTTCAGAAAGGCACAGGCTGGGGAAAGGGAGATTATACTTCTGTCAGAGCAGATGAAATGGCTGGAAAAATAAACAATCTTTCAGGCAGAAGACTTTTCGGGTCACTGTCATGAAAGGTTAAAGGAGCATTTTCCCCCTGGGTTGGCAGAACATTAAGAAACAGCATGGTCAGAAACTGGGACTTAGTGCCAAACATGCTCATTTAGCTCTTCTCTGGGAAGCTGCTCCACTGGAGAAGAGCTCAAGCCTTCGTGGAGCTCTGTGGAAGCAGATGGGGACCAGAGAATGCAGCATCCCTCCAGTCAGCTCAACAAAGTGGGCTCTGTGGAGTTTTTGTCAAATCAAAAGCATACCAACGTTCTACAATTTAAATTCACAAACAGCTTAAAAGAATTGTTCAGTAAATAATTTCATGTAACAAGTGAATTTGAGAAAACAGCAATCTGGTTTAGAATAATTTCTGAAGAGATGAGAGGAAAAAAATTGTTGAATAAATTATCCATTATAAATTATTCTTCCACCTGCACTTCCAACCATCCTCCTTCAGTTTCTGCTGTTACTTTTCCCTGTTCTAAAGTACAGGGAATATTCAACTTTCATGTGCTCAGCAGTAGGCAGAATACAAAACTGTATAAATAATACAAACTCAGCTCATATTTTGTTCAGTGCTCAGTGGCTTTTTACTTCTTCCGACGTTTTCCTACCTTGCATCATTTTTTTTGATTTGGCAGATTGAAATTCATGACCTCTGTTTCAGCACATATGTTGCATAGTAAGGAAAATAATTATAATGAAGAATAAGAATTAAAAGATATCTTAACACTGGCATCATGCAGCACTTTACATTTGTACATTTTCAGTGGTTTGCAAAGGCAGATGCATTTCATTATGCCCAACTTCACAGATGGATAATCTAAGGCATTACATATATGTGTACAACAAAATCTTATGCTCGCTTCAAATCCACATAAGTTTTGCCCAGAGAGGTTATCAGTGCTTCCCAGTGTGAGAAAGGTGACAGCTATGCCATTGTGCAGAGCTCTGGGCAGAAGCAGCCAGGCTAGCACTGAGCAGGGAGTGCCAGTGCCATGTCAACCTGCTACTGCACCTGCACTCGTTAGAAGCACCACTAATTAGCTTGACACAGCAACATGTTTCCATACCTATATTGCTTCCAGGACCCAATTAGTATCTCTGCAAGGTACATCACTAGACGATGTAGACACACAGCCTGTTCAGAACTGCTCTGATACCACCAGCCAAGATTAGCATTCATGGCCAGACATGCCCAAGACAGGGCACTGGTAAGGCCACGTAGATCCTAAAACCTCCCAACATTTGCTCCTGTGTTCCACTCCCTGGATTATGGAGTTTTACCCACCCCAAAGGCAGGATACAGCAGATACAAAATCACCTTTTTTTTCGGTTTCTTTAACTAAAAAAAAAAAATAATAATCATATTCTCTGCAAATACAACCCACAAGGCTGTGTGTTTGCTGGGTTTGGATACTTCTCTTCAGTCACTGTGTATCTTGGAAATTTGCAGTGAGCTGATACAGAGATATGCCAGATGAAACCAGAAAGCATAAAATCCTTCTCCTGCCACCTTTAAATTGTGAAATGAAACAACAGGTTTCTACATCTGCCTGGGGGAAAGGATTCTGCAAGATGTACCTGGGTGAAAGATACTGATTTCTCTCTGATAAGAGAGAAATGCACCAGCATTACCTGAAGAACAAAGTTTAGAATGAGGCCATGGATGTTCATCAAGTGTGAACTGGAGATGCTTTTGGGATTTTAGCAACAGGGTTTTCCTGCCTTTGCTTCTTGCTTTCTGCATAGTGTCCCTATAACAAGCATTATCATGACCAGTACTTGCCCCAGCCTTCACATGGACTGCAGTCACTCTGACTTCTTTAGGGGCAAAGTCAGTAATTCGTCAGTAGTTTTCCAGCTTGCAGACCCATGAAGTTGGATTTTGTTCCAGGAAAGACACCCCACACAGACTCCATGGACCACTAAAGCCACTTTTAGAAGTGAAATTCACCAGAGCAGAGTCATGGAAACCCATTTGCTCCCTTTTCAGTTCTTTTTTCTTTCCTGGCTGGTATGCAGACAAATGTGAAGGTCAGCTTTTGATTCCCCCAGCTGTTGATCTTTATCACAGACTAGAAGGGACTTGTGGAACAACTCAAGGCTCACACTGGACAGGTCTGGCTGAGGGCTCTGTTGTAACACAAATGACAGTGGGATTTCAGCCTCACTGACCCTGTGGTCTGCTTTCCCCTTCGGCTGGGAAGCTGCAGGAAGGAGAAGCACTATGCTACCCATGTGATGGACTCCTTGCATAAGACCAGTTCTTGAACTGCTCAGGAGTTGCAATTTACCCCCACCTCTCTCTTCACTACCTCTCCATTTAGATTTTCAGGGCCATCTGGTGTTCTAGGTGGCTGTTGTCCAAGAAACTACATACATAACATTTAATTAAAAATCATAGAATCATAGTATCATATAATGGTTTGATTTTGGAAGGGACCTTAAAGATTTGGCAGGGACATTTTCCACTAGACCAGGTTGCTTAAAGCCCCATCCAACCTGTCTTTGAACACTTCCAAGGATGTGGCATCCATCCTGGCAACCTGTTTCACTACCTCACCATCCTCTTAGTGAAGAATTTCCTCCTAAAATCATAGAATAGTTAGGGTTGGAAAGGACCCTAAGATCATCTAGTTCCAACCCCCCTGCCATAAGCAGGGACACCTCATGTTAAACCATGCCATCCAAGGCTTTGTCCAACCTGGCCTTGAACACTGCCAGGGATGGAGCACTCACAACTTCCCTGGGCAACCCATTCCAGAATCTAATCAGATAAGTTTTCTTCTCTTTAAATTGTCTTCATGGGAAAAACTAGGACTTCAGAGAGAGCTCAGAGCTCACTCATTGTTCCAGTCTTGCCAGTGTTCATATTCAAATCATTAAAATCAGTAGGGAAATGCACACATGGAACTAAGTATATCTGCAATGTTGGCTGGATCAGTACACTCCGGGGCTGAGAGATCATTTCCATTTTCTCATGGTAAGCGTGGAGTCTTACACACCATTTCTGAGAGAGCTGCAAAATGGAAACAAATTTTCAAGTAATTAGATTTAAAATACACTTCTTATCATTTTCAGGCTAAAAATTACAAGTAAACTCACACCAATATTGTGTTGTCGATTCGGCTTTTTACCATGTGTTTTTACTATTTACTAAAGCCTTTTCTGTTCACCTTTTAGAAATCTCCCCTTGATTCCACTTCCTTTTCTAATTACAACCCCATTTCCTTCATAAGTCCTTGAAAAAGCTTCCCTCATGCCTCTAATCATCTCTCCAGTTATAATCTTCAAAATTGTGTTCCATTCAGTTTTCAATTTGGCAGTGCCCAAAGACATATCTCCATGTGGTTAACAACCTTTTATTTGCTGCCAGTTAGAGCTGAGGTTTTTGATTCTTCTCCTTTTTGGGCTTCAGTGATGTACTTGATGCTGTTTAATACATCCATCTTCAGCACACTCCTGTTATGCAGGTGTTGTCTTTATCATGGACTTCTGGGTTTCCTTTTTTTCATGGGTGCAAATTTATCCTTTATAGAATCCTGTAATGCAGCCTTTCCTCTTTATTTCTTTCATATTTCTTCAAGGCCTGACCTGAATCACAAAGAATATTTTATTTTAGCCTTGATCCAAATACAAGAACATACTTTTCAGGACTAAAATTTCTTCTGAAAATCAGGGTAACAACACTAAAATTAACTAAGCTATGCTGACTTAGATCCACGAAGAGCTCTGGTCCCTGTTAATATCGTATGGAGACACTTAGCTTCCTGCTGCAATTAAAAGGAAAGCTCCTGTCCCGTTTCTCCTAGGATGACATGGGATTGATGCCAGGGCTATTTCCTGAATTGTTATCCTTGGTGGACCTCTCTCTTCAAGCACATGAGCCGAACCAGGAGCCTGTGGCAGATATCTGCATTCCCTGGTGTGACACACAAAGCAGCACGATTAGTTGAGTCCTTCTACAGAGCTTGCCGTGAAAGAGACATGTTGAGCCATCAAGGGAGGGGCAGAGCTTTTTGCAGATATCTAGGAGCAGAATTTTCCCCTTTCTTACACTTCACCAAATTGAACTTTTAAGTGGTGTTTCTTTGCCCAGTCTTTATGTCCGTTTCAGAGAAATAAAAAAAAAAAAAATGAAAAAGAATGATGGACAGAAAACTGTCTCCTTCCTCTGGTCACTTGGAACAAATTCCAAAGATTATTTTTTGCGCTTATTTCCCCTAGAAAGACAGGCAGTGGCTTTCTAGGAGCCAGTCACAGAATCCAGAGCAGGGTGCAGCCTTTCTTTGAATACCTCAGACTGTAACATCTGCGGAGCAGTTCAGCTCTGTGGCTGCTGGCTATGAAGCTATGACTCTGTCCGAGTCCATCCTATCTCATGCAGACTAACCTGCTCAAGTCCAGTGCTAGATAAATATGCCTGCTTTTGTCATGTAACACTCATGCCTACGCAGTGCCTAAAGCACCATCGGCAATATGCAGATGAGCTTGTCCCAGGAGACAAAGGCACTATCAAACATTTGCTATTTTATATGTATAAATACATTTGACAACTTTGGAACTGTGTGAGCAAGTAAGTGTCTGAAGTAGAGGGCAAATTCATAGCAATTTTCTCTCCTTGAATATCTTCCCATGGGAGGGAACTTTTTGAGAGGCTGTGTTCATTTTCCTGTGACTACAGAGAACAATAGAAACCAGAATGATCTTTACAGAGCCCCCACCTCCTTCGTGGCATTAGCATGCAGAGAGCTACTCTGCGGACAGGAGAAAGACACACATAAAGAGTCCAAGGAAGGTGTCTGCTTTCCTCTTCTGAAATTACTGTTTAGAGCCTGTGAAGGACATCACAATTGGCAGGAAGACGCTAAATACAGTCTTTTCATATATTTTTTAGCAGCAAGGACACAGGTGCAATTCCTTTCCCCTCCATCACTGATTTGGGCTGTTTTAATTTTCAGGTAGGGTCTGAAATGTCTCCTTGAATTTTAGGCGGGAGTCACAAAGTTTGTATGTCACATTCAGACAAAAAGAGAATGGAGGTGCATGTTGCCATCTTCACTTTGCTTTGTGGTACCTCTGTACCTAACCTAGGTATACAGATTAAGAGATAATGAACCATTTTATCACTGCACTATTTTTCACAATGAGTGTTGCTTTTCAGAGATCCCAGTACTGGTGTAAGAAATATTAGTATTTTTGTGTGCAAGGCACAGATGTGTTAGCTTCCCTGTCCTGGAAAAAGACATGCAAAATGTTTAATTATGATGAGGAGATCCCCTTTGGTCAAAGGAGCATGACTGCAAGCACTGAGGCTTAATCTAGCATTTTTTAAAGGGTAGTGTATCAATACAACATATGAAAGAACTGAGAACAATGGCAGAAAGAAATAGGAATTAGCCCATCTCTGGCAACACAATACCCTGAAATTTGCCTACCATTGTTTGTAGGTGTCACCAGGAAATACCACACAGGGTGTGTTACTTCCACTTAATTGTATAAAGTAAAAGAGTAATATAAAGCAAAATAAGTAGGTACACAGACACACATCTATATATCTGTATGCACACACACTAAATTGATCATACACGAAGCTCCATGCACAACAGTGCAGAGTTTCTGTTGAATTATTTAATGTTCCCAGCACTGTTGCCCTGGGTTTAGCAGTAGCAGTCATTTTTTCTTCTTCATAGTAGCTGGTACAGCTCTGTGTTTTGACTTTCAGTTGGGAACAGAACTGGTAACAGGAATGTTTTTAGTTACTGCTCAAATGTTTACTCTGAGCAAGGACTTTGTGAGCCTCATGCTCTGCCAGGGAGGAGGGGAGGCCGGGAGGAAGCAGATACACCTGACCCANCTCTGAGCAAGGACTTTGTGAGCCTCATGCTCTGCCAGGGAGGAGGGGAGGCCGGGAGGAAGCAGATACAGAACACCTGACCCAAACTGACCAAAGAGGTATTCCATACCATAGCATGTCATGCCCAGGATGTAACTGAGAGTTACCCGGAAGGGCTAGTGCTCTGGAGGTTGGAGGAGGTATTCGGTCAGTGTTGAGTTGGGTTGGGGTGTGGTGAGTTATCTGTTGGTGGTTGGTGAGGTGCTGTATTCTCTTCCCTTGTTATTTCCTTTATCATTATTATTATTGACGGTAGCAGTAGTGATTTGTGTTATGCCTTAGTTACTAAGCTGTTCTTATCTCAGCCTGTGGGAGTTGCATTCTTTTGATTCTCCTCCCCATCCCTCTGGAAGCAGGGGAGGGCAAGAAAGGGGGGTTGAGTAAGTGAACGAGCTGCGTGGCTGGGTTTAAACCACAACAACTGCTATATCATCCCTATATAAAATGTTTTCTTAGCTCCAATAAGCATCTCATAATAAGTTCACCAATTTTATCTTTCTCAGATTAGAAATTACCAGGCATGAAATATCTATTTTAAAATAAGTAAATAAGTATTTAAATGTGCAATACCTATATGAAAATGTCCTGTGGCCATCCATATTTGCCTTAATTATGTGAAAAAAAACAGAACTACTAAAAAAGTCTTCTGTTTAGTGGCCATGATATAGAGTGCTTTTCTACACTATCAATCAGGAGTGAGTTAGGAAAGTGTCTGCTCTGTCTTCCTACATCCGTGTAAATCAGAAGCAGTGCCACTAAAATTGGAAGGCTAAAACCTGTCTGACAAAAGAGCAAAACCCCTTGATGTGTAGGCAAAACACCAGTGCCTCCAGATTTTTGATGGCTAAAAGACACATTCACAGACACTGGGAAAATGCTGTGCTCTTTCACACCCACAAAATGCAGACACTTTCCTTTCTGAGTTTATTTTCCCCCACTATTTTACCTAAGCTGTCACTTCTGTTAAACTGTTCATTGTGAAAGTTAAGCTGTCTCTAGAGATGCATCCAGACTGCTGCCTTCTACAAGTTTCCCAAAGATAAAAAGAAAGCTACAGGTACAGATTACTAATGCCTTTCCACCTCACAACAGTTGCTCCAAAACACAAAAGGCCACCTGAGTTGCTTTTAGTTATGTCCTTGGCATTTCTCAAGGACCTGGAGTTTACTTTTACTGGATTTCAGCCCAGTGCAGATCAACATAAAAATTCCCCCCATTTCTCTCAAAACTGCTCTCAAAACTGTCCTTCTTAAAGTGTATTTTGATATCTTTGTTGTACCCTCTCTCTCTTCCCTCAGAACATCAAGCTCATTTCTGCAAATCTGCTCACTCCACATTTCCTGATCAGACATCAGCTGAAGTCAAGGGAAGCTTTTTATCTTCTGCCACCAAGATCAATGCTGTTTTGATACCCTTCTGTACAGTGTAAATCTGAAAAACCCATTACTAGTAGTTCTCCCTATTATCAATAATCTCATTGCAGAGGAACAAGCATAACTACAGCAGTATGTGAATAGCCATTCTGTGTCAGAGTCTATCATGTGATGGGTCTGTCTCTGCCTCTTTTGCTTTCTTTCTCAAGTTTGTAGGCAGATAACAACTGCTACTTTCCAGTGAGAACCCTTCAGGGCATGTTACACTCTAAACTCATCAAGGATCAGTTACCTTAATTTTTTCTCCATTCCAAAGCCGGGGAGGTGTGTGGGGGTCTCAGTGAACACTTAAAGTACAACACATACATCCACAGTTATTAATCAATATCTGAGCTGGCCCAAAGTTCATGCCTTTTTGAGGCATCCCATGGGTTTACTCTGTGGCTCTGTTAAGTTCATTCTATTGATGACATCTGGCTCATGGGCTCCTGTCTACTTTCTTCTGAGATCTGGCATCAGTGTCTTCCTGCCAAGGGAAGAAAGTGCAATGCCTCCTCTTTGACCAAAAGATCTGTGCTTGCTCAGTAATTCGTGAGAGAAGCAACTGCTCATGACAGCAGCTTTTTGTGCCACTAAATATATTTCCATTAAATGCAGTGTAGCTGTCCTGGGTTGCAAAGATTATATTCCTGACATCTGTTGATACAGTACCTTCTCTAGTTGATATTTTCACAGCAGTTAGACATCCCTCAGTTTAATGTCATTGGCTGCATCATTGGACAGTCTTAACCTAAGTCTGCTATTGGACATGTTTCAGTAACCAGAGCATTGCTCTGGAATTAAACAATTCTTAAATGGAATATGAGTGGAACCTAACAGATTGCTTAAGCATTTCTTCCCACACTGCCATCAGGCTGTGGATATCCTGGATCAGAAGTAATGTGTTTAAAACTCTTTTAGAAAATGTTTAAATTACTAATACTTCAGTTATGGTCCATTATTTGGCATTGCCATGGGTTGTATGTTATGGCAGATAAATACCATCTTTATATGTATCTTTATATGAGATCACACATTCAACAGAAGACTTCTGCAGTAACTTTACTTCTGGATACCAGGAATAATGATCTGAAAAAAACTGTGAATTCTTTTAACAGCAAACATGAATAAATCCCTTTTAGCTATGGAACACAAATCTCAAGTTTCTGGACTTACCATAATTTATTTCACTCTTTTTTTTTTTTTTTTTTTTTTTTTTTTTTTT
>NDXB01010691.1:68626-78641 GCA_002631895.1 Agapornis roseicollis | reverse complement strand
CTATAATATAACCCCAAAAAAAAAAAAAAAAAAAAAAAGCGTATTTGTTGACTTAAGGAACAGTTCTATTAATAAATGGTGCTTTTTTTCAGGGTTACAACCTTCTTTGATTGGCCCTCTATAGTGAAATATAACCTTCCTGATTTGAATTTGTAAAACACCTCTGTAAGTGTGTCATGACTCATTGAGACCCTGAAATCACTCTGTGACCTTCTAAGTCTCTTACAAGTACCAGGAACAATAATTTCTAGTAGCAAATATCTCAGAAAAGCCAGAGCAATAATTTTAAAGTACTAATTTGCAACATCCAGAATGACAGACTGTGGGTGAAAATGGAGATAGATACAAAAGGCTCTGGATTCTAGTAAGCTACAGAGCAAATCTGTCTGTTTATTTTGCTGAATGATGAATTATTCTTCACCCTGTGCCTGTCAGTTCCTTCTGGTTTTCTTAAATCCCTCTACTCTACATGCTGTGGGTTGCTTTTATTTTTCATTTCAAGTATAAATTACTGGGCAGTAAACAATAAACTGCCCAGTAAGTTCATATATTTTGCTTTTTATTTTGAAACTTCAGCTGTCTAAAAATGTTGGCTAAAAAATCATTTTCTATAAAGAATGAGGTTTTCTTAGGAAATGTTTTTTCATAGGAAAATATAACTTATTTTTTCTTTTCATTTTTCAGTGGAAAGGTCTACAAAGAAAGTAAGTTAAATTTCAATTTACTTTTTTGTCTTGCTTCAGCTTTATGTTTGTTTACTTTTAAAAGTTATGCAAAATAGTTTGTATAAAATTTTTCAACCAATGTTATTTAAAGAGTAAGAGGTGGTGGAAGGATTGCAGTGGCAGAGAGTGCTTAGCTCTATCCAAACTCTGTTCCCACTGAATGGTGGTTTTAAAATGGAACCTATGAAACAAATAGGGTAGATGACTGATGCATGCCAAAGAGAAGGCACTATCTTTTAGATAGAGACAGCAACCCACAGGTAGACAAAATCCCTGACAATAGCAGAGTAGCAAACTGTGTTCATGGTATAGAGCTGCTGCAGGTGCTCTACAGCACAACCAGGCTAGTGCCATGAACAGCACTGCTGGTCCCATGGGACCACAGAAGGTCTGCTGAAATATCACCTGGATGAAGTTGCCCTGGTTACCTGAGTTGTTATACTTAACGCAGATGAAAGAACAAAGACTGTGAAACTTGGATTATAACCTCTATTAGCAACTTACATTCATCCCTGCTTCTTCAAGGTAAAGCTGAAATTCACATCTCCTTGGCTGTCCAGCTCTTACAACATGAGGTGACAAATTTGCTGATGCAAGGTAATAGTATCCTTGCTCTGACCAGAGCCCCATTTCTCCTTTCTCCTTCTGTCTTACTAGGATCTATATGCCACAGTTGATCCTATGATATTTTGCTTCTCAAGTTTCTTAAAAGCAGTGAGGTGATTCTTGTGCTACTGGACACACATTTACAGTCTCCATTTGGCCATCTTCTGCTCCTCTCCCTCTACAAGGCATAGTTCTCATTTATGCTAATGTTAATTAGCACACTTCAGTGCTAATTAAAGAGAACATTAACCAGTGTCTATATTTGACAGTACTAATCACATCTATCATGTACACATGTGACAGTGCTACCAGTATTGGGAATCAGACACTCTATTTAGTATACCTTTTATATCTCTTTAGTCAAAAAAGAAGGTTCTTTTCACTGACAGCTTCCAGCACTGACAGTGCACTCTCCCAGATCCTTGAAGAGGAGGCATCATTTCTGTTCCAACCTTTATAACCCATGATTTTGGCTATTAATAAGCATGTTGTATTTCTAACTATACTTTAGAAACTAAACTGCAACACAATGAAGTCATTGCTTTACTTGTTCTACCTCTTACTACCCCTTTAAGAAACATTTTTAGCACAAAACACCAACAGTTACTAGATAGATATATTGGAGCCAATGTCTAGTTTCAGTTATTTTACAAAGACACATTCACTGAGCAGAGAAAATATGAGTGAGAAAAGAAGATTGTATTTTGTGACCTTATAAATTATTTTATTTTATAAATTTTCCACAAGTTTTTGTCATATAGAAAGACATGATCTGGCCAGGCTCATTTCAGCAGAAAATTACCAGAAATTAGGACCTGGAAGGAAAAACACAAATTCTTGGACACCCCAGGAATATAGCAGAGTCCGCTGTGACACCGGCAAAACACCAGTAGGGCAAGGACATACTAAATACCAATAGGAAGAAGTGGTGCTCCTATGTAGTCTAAAGCCTTAGACAGTCCTGAGCAAATGTGCCTTAAACGCTCATGCAGTCTGGATGCCCATCTTCCCATCTTTCTGTAAGAAACAGAACATGCATTGATTCCCACCAAATTTGACAAAGAAGCTTCAACAACTCCAGATTAAATTATTACAACTTTGGGAATTTTAGAAGCTGGGGAAAGAAAAGAGGTCATATCTACCCTTCTGCTGATTTAGAGGAGGCAGGGCTTGTCCCTTGTTTTCTTGCTTGACAGCCAGCTTGTCTGGCAGCACCCATGCACTCTGCTGCAGGCTAGCCACTCACTGCAGCTGTCAAATCCTGAACAGTCCCAAGGGTGTGGGAGTAAATACGGGATGGAAATGAAGGCAACCGATGGGAGAGATTGCTTAAGACCATGGGAGGGAGGAAGGAAAGGAGCTGAAGGACATTTGGAAGATGCCAGGAGGACCTAAGACACTGTTTGCAGTAACAGTAGCAGAAGGGGCACAGGAAGGACAACCAGGGCTGTTTCAAAGAGAGAGTCAGCATGAGTTGTTGAGCACAAATCCACAAGGACTCTCATCTTGATTAACACCACAATCACGGAGACACTTGTTTTAACATGATAAGAAAAGAAGGTGAGATAGGCAGCTACATTCTCTGTAATAATGGCTCAGAGAGAGTTCCCTTATCAAGCAAATACTCAGAACAGTACAATTAGCTTCATTCAGCCTGAGTCACAGGGAAATCATAAGCCTGTCCCTGGAACTAAGAGTATTTGAACTCTGAAAGTCCACTTCCTTGCCACAGGCAGGAATTCAAACTCAAGAGCAAGAATCTGTAAAGGAATCCAGAAGATCATTCATGCCAAGTAAAAGGCAGGATGTTGGCCAGAGGTGAAACAGGCATACAAGAAAACTGGAGCTTCAGCTTCCTCTAAACCCATGCCATACTAGTACCCTCTGAAGTACCGGAACCCATTACCTATCAGATAACTTCTTATTGAGAGCTTGCCTTTGTGTAGGCATAAAAAACACTTTCAAAAATCTGTACTCACAGGATGATCCTTTCCATTTTCATCCAGTTCCAGGGCAGAGGCCCACCTAATTCCCAGGAAAAATAGGAGATAGCAGTGAACCAAGCAGCATTTCCCCTGTGCAGCAGGCTGACACAGCCAATAACACAACCAATAAACTACTGCCAGAACTGAATTTAGTGCTCAAGAGTGCCACACTGGCCTGACACCTAGTTGTGTTACTCCACTGCAGCTTCTGCCTTCAGCAATCTGCCCTGACTCTATCTTAGGTATTTCTGCCGCCAGTGTGCTTGGGCAGCTCCTACGCTCACGATGCAGCATCTGGGGTGGAGCAGCACAGCTGGCAACAGTTTAATTTTTTTCTTTAAATACTGTGTTTTAAAGTGCAGGAGTTCAGTTTGATGCTGCTGGAGCAGCTGGGTCACCCCTGCAAAAGGAATGTGGCAGACATGTAGAGATGAAAACAGCTAAGGTGTCCTGGAGTGAAGGCATCTATTTTAAATCAAACTGTTGCAATTTACACTACTTTCCAAGATATCTGGTCAACTTTTCCTTTATTCACATCATCTCTTATTTTTGTCTCCAGTACAGAGGTCTGAATTCTCATTAAGCAGCAGTTGCTCTAACCTTGCATTTCAGTGGTTTTGTAAAATGGAAGGAAAGTACAGTAGCTCAGCACAGCAGGCCATCTGTGGGCAAAGTCCATCCTATTTATTTAGACTGCAACCTTCTAGCCATTAATCCAGAAAGGAAACTGTGTAAAAGGCACAACTTCAAGACTTAGTAAAGATGTTTCCTTCCATCTTGACTCATCAGCTGACACATTCCATATGCTCTGTTTTGCTTGTTATTAATTTAACTAACAATAGAAAATATATTAAATGAATTATGATCCTGTGACAACGAATTAGCTAGACTAGAATGTATAAAGGTCTCTCTTTAAACTTTAATTAGTTTAACAATGATGTGCCTGCTGCCTGTGTTTGCATTTCAAGAAAACATGCAGCAGCTTAGAAGCAGGATGCTTTGTATTTAGCATGGAAAGTGTCTCTCAGTCCAGGCTTATTTATAAAGCAATTTTCTAATAATGACCTAGATACAGGGGAGTTCAACTGGGGATGGAGTTAGCCTGACACATATAAAATGAATATATTAAGCCATCTATCAAGTACCAGAGTATACAAATAAACATAAAGAATGGGGGAAGGGAGATGGAGACGTGAATCCTGAATTAGGTCCCTTTCTTCTGAAAGTCCTCTCCCCTCCCTGCCCCTTGCCCAAATCTGGGAAAGGTGACAGGCTGCATCACTACAACACACTCATCCTGCCTCCCCTTGAACATCCCATGGGCTGCACACTTTGCTGCCTCCATAGGTCTGAGTTCAAGAAGCACTGCTCATCATGTATCATGCAACAAGTTCCCTGTCGGTCCCTCTGCCTGCTCTCTATGGCAGAATGTGAGGGATTCTCCACACCTCCTCCTGCTTCCTCTCTCCCAGCTCCTCTCCCAGACCCATGTCTCTGTGTAGTGCCCCATCTTTTAACACATGCATGTCTTCCCCTCATTGTACACTCTCTCTGCTGAGGCCAGGGGGAAGAAGACTCACCACTGCCCACTTCCACTCTTCCTAACCTCCTTACTCACCCTTTCCACATGGCACATACTACTCTGCTCCAGATTCCCTTTGACATCAGCTCTCTGAGGCCCTTTTTCTCTCATTTTCCATGTTGGCCCTCCCTGTTTCCCCCAACACACCCATGTGCCCCTCTGTCCTGGGTTCAGCAGTAGCAGTCATTTTTCTCCTTCTTAGTAGCTGGTGCAGAGCTGTGGTTTTGACTTTCAGCCTGGGAACCGCGCTGATAACACTGATGTTTTTAGCTGTTGCTCAGTAATGTTTACTCTGACCAAGGACTTTCTGAGTCTCATGCTCTGCCAGGGAGGAGGGGAAGCTGGAAGGAAGCAGAGACAGGACACCTGACCCAAACTAGCCAAAGGTGTATTCCATACCACAGCATGTCATGCCCAGTATATAAACTGGGGGCAGTTACCCAGAAGGGTTAGATCACTGCTTGGTCAGGCTGGGTATCAGTCGGCAGGTGGTGAGCGGTTGCATTCTCTTCCCTTGTTATTTCCCTTATCATTATTGGTGGTAGCAGCAGTGGTTTTGTGTTATACCTTAGCTACTGGACTGCTCTTATCCCAACCCATGGGAGTTATATTCTTTCGATTCTCCTGCCCATCCCTCAGGGAGGTGGGGGAGGAAGAAGTGGGGGGAGTGAGCAGCTGCATGGTTCTAGGTTGCCAGCTGGGCTTAAACAACAACACCCTCACTCCCTCCCTCCATCTCCATCTCCCATCTCTGTCCCAGGAGGACATGACCAGACCTGCTCCTAGGAAAGCAGAGGGTAGTTGTGAGGGTCCAGGACAAGCCAAAGCACCCTCTGTTTCTGGGCAAGTCCTTGTGCTGGTAGCAGGAGGTGTCTGGTGACATGAGCTGTAGTCTCTTTCCTCACTGTGCCTTTCATGCAGCTTTCAAACAGGCACCTCCTCCTAATAATGCATGAGAAAACTTGTACCAAACAAGCCTGGAAGAACTTTCATCAGCTCAGTTTTATACATGGCCTAAGAGCCCTCTTGTGCCAACAGATGCAGGCTGGGCCTTCAATGCTTGCAGTGACCTTGAAGCCAAAGCATTAAATACTGAATGTTTTATATTGCTAGAGAGATGTTGGTTGGAAGGGATCTCTGAAGGTCATCGAGTCCAACCAGCCCCCTCTGAAATCAGGACTGTTGCGAACATTAGATGAAGTCTCTTCAAATCTCTACTACTAATTTGAAAAAAGATGTTGGAAACATTTCTGAAAGACAAGCATGAAGTACAAGGTTGCACATTATCTGTCGGAATAACAGGCTGCATTCTCTGTCCTTTGCAGCTGGTAGCCACAATTCACACTCATTGACCTCATACAAAGGCAGAAGTTAACTTCTTGATCACTGTAAAATATCATCAACAACTTTTGTTTAGTTTATGTTCTTTGATTATGGCCCAACATTTCGGAGTCATCAAGCTTTCTTTTTAGCAATCATCTAAAAAAAACGAAGAGTACCAGCTGCTGTTTAATCAACCACACACCAAATCAATAATTTTCTTACCAACATTTTAAAAGTCTCACACATTTGTCAGGTCTTCAAGGGTGTGATTCATCTGACTGAAATAGTTGTATAGTACTGTTTCAGATGTATAGCATTTGGCAGCCGTTTCATCTGCCTCTCCTTTTTTCCTCACACAGAACTTCAAAAGCTTGAGAGGCATTTTTGCTCACCAGGCAACTGCACTTGGATGACCAGACACAGAAAGACATCTGTATATTTCCTCACACAGCTGTATGGGAAACCTAGTAATCTAAGTACTCTTGTGATTTGTTTCCTGTTTGTTCCATTTTCACCATCTTCATGCCAGGAATATGACTTCACTATGCTGGGCATATTCAGAAAATGGAATACCACCCCTGCATGCTTCTCCAACTCCCACCCGCTAGGCAACACCGGGAGAAAGGAGGAAGCATGAGGGAGATTAGATTTTCTGTTGGAGCACCAAGTCAAATCAGTTTAGTTTGGTGATGGAATAAATTAGATAAGCACTGGGAGGAGACAAAGGTGGGTCTTAGGTATAGTTAGGAATGCTGTACATAGATGGGAGTTTGAGATCAATAGAATAGAATAGACTATGTCAGTTGGAAAGAACTTACAATGACCATCTAGTCCACTTGCCTGACCAGCTCAGGGCTGACCAAGTTAAAACATATTGTTAAGGGCGTTGTTCAAAAGTCTCTTAAGCATTGACAGACTTAGGTCATCAACCTAAGGAAGCATGTTCTAGTGTTTGACCACTCTCTCAGTAAAGAAACGCTTCCTCATGTCCACTCTAAACCTCTCCTAGTACAGCTTTGAACCATTTACATGTCCTATCACTGCATTCCAGGGAGAAGAGATCAGCACCTCCCTCTCCACCTCCTCAGGAAGTTGTAGTGAACAATATCCTTTTCTCTAAACAAGACAAACTCAAAGTGCTTAGCCATTCCTCATAGGATATTTCTTCCAGCTTACAGTCCTTTCACTAGCTTTGTTAACTTTCTCTGGGTGCACTCACGGACCTTAACATCCTACTTAAATTGTGGGGCCCAGAACAGCACACGGTACTCAAGGTAGTATATCCCACTGAATATAGTGGGATAATCACCTCTTTTGACCAGCTGGTTATACTGTGTTTGATGAGCCACAGGAACACTTAACACATTGCCCAGAAAAGACAGCAGGAAAGTATAGGGAAGAGATAGAATAAAAGAAAGTAAATGCAGGTTAGGAAAATCTGGGAAAAGAAACATTCATATTCATGTATGCCATTTCCATACACTGTGGAGGAAGAAGTAGGAAGGCACAACCTAGGCACCACACTCCAAGACTAGCAGTCCACAGTTCAGGCTTCTGCCTCACCAGTGAAGCTATTACCAGGAAATTCAGCCCCATGTCAAAGCTTGGGATAGTGTCTGGGACAGGAACACACTTCCATATGCAGGCAAGGTCACCACCATCCTCTAGATATGTGTGAGGATAGAGCTAGCAGAGTGCCTGCTATACCCTGAAGAAGTTAATCAGAGCTAGTGGAAAATAAACAATTAATGCACTTTGCTTATGGCCTGGGAGCCAGAACTGAACTATGCAGGGCTTCTGCTTGAAAGCTGATTTCCCACAATTAATAACATCTTTATTCCTAGTCTTAAAGCTATGCAGAAACAACATCACAGAACATGGGCTCATGAATGTCACAGGTAATGGCTCCAATCTGTGTACCAGAGGTCAATTTTGTGGACATAAAATCTCCAAACCAGGCACAGATAGTATTTTACCAAAAGCACAGATGAGTGATTTCTTCATAAACGCTTTAAAAATCCATTCATCTTGCACATCACATCCATTTTTATTTATGGACCAGGGACAGTTCCCACCAGTCCATCTTGGCATGATTTCAGCAGCCAGTTTTCACAAAAGGTCTTAACAGAACACCCTCAGTTTCTACTTTCTTCTCTCTCTCTGTTTCATTCCTGCCTCCTTGGACCTTTGCATCTCACTTTCTTTGGGTGTTTACCACCTGTTTCGTGGCAATAATGCAACAGTGCTTGCTGCCAGACCCACATCACAGCAGAGCAGGTGCTTGGCATCCTTAAGGTATGGTACTGATGCTAGTACCATACTAGCACCACTGGAGTCATGGTGTTCACCCCACAGGCCAGACGAGCGGGCAGCCCTCAACACTATTTCTGTGGCATGTTGCATCCTCCATAATATAAGGCAACTTCCTTCTGCAAATAAGAGGAGCCAACAAGGAGAGGTGCCATGCTCACCAACAGGGAGGAGCTGGTTGGAAATGTGACGCTCCAGGGCAGCTTTGGATGCAGGGCTGATATATGGTGCTGGGAGAGGTAGCAGCAGAGAGGCCATGTCATAAATGGCAGCCCCATGGCATCCTTCAGGACAGCATTTCCTCAGTTCAGCAGGCTCACAACTCAGCAACACCCATACCATCTTCTTCACCCAGCCAAGAGAGGCTTAGTGTATTAGGGGAGACTGACTAAGTGAAAGAGCACAGAGAGCTCAAGTGGAAATAAAAAGGAATTGACTGCATAACACACTAGAACAAGGAGAGCCATCCCAGAAAGGTTTATGTGTGGGCTGATTTCAGCATTTCCAGATCATTTTAGGTGTGTTATCTCATCATCAACCCCATCACTCCCAGCAGGAAGTTTCTCCCAGGGAAAGCAGACACATTGAGAGGAGCAGAAGTGCAAGTGCCAAGTCTGAGGAAGGTACCTAATCGAATTTCAGCCTGGATGAATCTCAGCCAGAATCACTAGATGAATTCCCTAAGCCCTGGCAACATAAGAATGCTACAGCAGGATATTGTATAGGTGCTTAGTGGCCCCTAAAAGAAAGGGAAAGGGCTATTTTGTTTGGTTTAGGTGGCTGAGAGTTTATATGAAGGCTGGGAGCTTAGTTTAAATGCTAATTGACTCATAAACAAGCCTGAGTTAAATAAAAGAATCAACTAGCATTAGCTGAGCTAGATCAGTTTGAAAATGAGGCCTTTTGTTAATCAGATGGAGTTTGTTTTGGGATAGGCCAGGCATTGCTCCAAAAGCAGCATCAGATTAAACCTCCTACTCGAAAAACACTCATTAAAAAGCAACTTCAATTGAAAAAGATCCCACTTGTCGCTACCAGCCATTGTTAGGTACTGAAACAGTGACAGATATTTTTGAAGACTATTATGGGGAAATAAATATTTATTTAGCTGTCTAAAGTAATTAATCCCGGCTGTTTGCTTTTTATGTAAGCACATAGAAGGCAAGACTGTCTTTGTACTTGAATTTTAGGAGACAAGTCTGTGTACAGGCTCCCGTGGTTTTTGAAGGCAGCGACAAATTCATGCCTAATACTTTCTGTGCAACTTGAGAATGCCAGGCATCAAGCAGTAATAGACTTTTCCTATCCTTATTCAGTTGCAGCAGGAATGAGGTATATGAAAGGGAAAGGACAGAAAACAGAAAGGTGAGAAAGTAGAGACTGCAAGTGACATGGAAGGTTGCAAGAAGCTGGCATGCTGCTGGTGTGGGATCTGCTGAAGGAAATCGCTTTCACAGAGTATCAGCTTGAGAATCACAAAAAAA
>NDXB01010691.1:58445-68500 GCA_002631895.1 Agapornis roseicollis | reverse complement strand
TAAGAAAAAAAAAAAAAAAAAAAAAAAAAAGGAAAAAGAATGCAGGGGGATTAAGCTGTAAAAGCACAAGAAAAAGATCAATAACCATCTTGGATGTATTTTCTGGGAAGCTGGCATGGACAGCGCAAAGATGTTACTTAGTGAGTATGCTGGCATCCCTCCCATTTAAAAGTTATAGAGCCAAAGTGCAATTAGCACATTCAGGAGAACAATAATTAAACAATACCAAATAGGCAGTCCATAGATTGATCAAAGCATATGTAAAAAATAGAGACATAGACCTTAGCTCAGCTCTTGTGTAAAAGCCTCTCTGCCCTAAGAATCACTTGAGCAAGGTATACCCTCACTTTAGCATATGAGCTACAGATGATAGCTACATATGAGCTTGATAACATGCAGATTGTTTTTGCTTTTCAAATTTTAGCAGGTAAATGTCATTGCTACATGTTTAAAATCAGAAGCAATCTTTTAAAAAGTAGCTCAAGTGCTAAGTTCCATATTTCTTTTTCCCCAGAAGTATTTTATTGCAGAGTAAAATGACAGATGCAATTAGATAATGTTGAGCAGATTATAGTTTGAGAATGTTATGCTGTGTTACATATTCACGAGTGAACAATAGTGGGGTGGGGGGAGAAGTGATGGGTATTTTTTCTTAGTACCTATTTTTAAAGTTGGACTAAGAAATGTGTCTTTTCTAGGTAGGCAAATATTATGGGGCTCTATGAATTCAGTTGTGTTATCTTGTCTCAGCTACATGAGGAAGCTTTTCTGACTCAGTTTAGCTTTAAAATTCACTCTGGTATTACTGGAAAAATTTCGAAATGACCAAAAGCTGGATTCATGACAATCTGACAGTTGGACTCAGACCCACTGAGCTTGTTTTCTATTGAAACCAAGAAGCACCTGCAAGCCTACACACTTTACTTTTTTGACCTATGTCTTAAGTTACCTACCAACAGCAAAGGTATCTCCCTTGCACTGTGGAGCAGGTACCCAGCAATAAAAACATTATTCCTTTAAACTGAGCCCTTCTGGAGACGTCCATTTTCCAGAATAATTAAACAGGATAAGAGCTGGTCCTTATTCCTTGTATATTTCATTTAACTTTTCTGCTTAGAAATTAGTTAGCTAAATCTGAGTTACTCTAGTCTTTATACTTAATGGCAAGAAGGATGCAACTTCACAGGATGGGTTTTTTTGCTATCTTAGACCAACCTATTAAGATTATATGCTTTATCCAAAGAGGAAAAACTCCTTCTAATTTCTTTCCATTGACTATAAAAAGAGCTAAGGATAAAATTTTCAGATCTGAACAGGTATAATTTTGAGATACCTAAGTGAGATGTAAAAAGTCTGATTCTGTGGGAAGAGCACAGAGAAAGTACATTATGCCTTCCCTCCTCATTTTGTACCCACACAAGAACCAGACACAATTAGACTTCTTTTTTAAAAACTATTTTAGCCAGAAGTGCTGTTTTACCCAGTTTTATCCTGCCAATAGCCTGAAAGATCACGCGAAGATAAAGGGTCCCTCCCCATCCTTTGCATCCTTGGCAGGCTCCATTCAAGGTCAGCTTTTCCAGGCTCACACCAATGCACAGTGGGATTAGGCAGAAAGAGCAACCCTTTTCTTTAACCAGCCCTATGAAAGCTGTACAATTTTCCTTCCAAACCATCCACTGTACCATCACATTGTGTTAGGTCTGCTCTGGCAAGGGCACTTCAGGGCAAGCCAGAGAACCAGCTTTCTTGGAGATGGTTTTAATCTTATTCTTTCATGGTGGAAGTGTTCTGATTACAGTCCTAGCAAGGCAGCAGAAACCAGGGGTCCAGATCCTTACCCTCAATGAACAGCTAGACGCAAGGCCATGAAAGTCACCTGTACAGGAAACAAATGGAAAGGGCTTCATAAATTAAATATGGCAGTGTTCTACCCTTTCCTTCCACAACTGAAGGAATCACTTTACTCAGAGACTTAAAAACCCAGCTTCTGAGTCACAGACATAAACATGAACGAATTTCAATTATGTCTGCACATGTAGGTTCACTCTTTCATTCCCAGAATAAGATGCATTATAAGTAGCCAGTTCCTCATGTTTGCTGCTGTCATGTTTCATTTTGTCTGTAGACCCATGTTATTTTCATTAGCTGACCAGTCAGGCACTCTGCCACCTGACTTAACATGACAGCCGTTCAAATCTGTCACATTCTCTGGAGTCATTGGATGTTGTTCTTAGATTAGTAAACAGACGTCATCAATACCCCATAACAGGCAGAGAGTGTGCAAGGCATCTCATTTAGAAAAAAAAAAGAATGATTTAAATAGAACTTACAGAAATTGTAAAGAATGCTGTGAATACGCTCAATATTGAATTCACTTCAGTGTGGGAACTGAATACTTTAATGCACCTAAAGAAAAATTACCTGCTATAGTTACAGTGGATTTTCTTCCTCATTTAATAGATTTTGACTTTAAAATGACAACCAAAAAGTATTTCATTCCCATCCACAGGTTTTAAATAAACACTTTATAAGCTCCACTCCACTTGGAATCTGTAAGAGATGCACTTAGACTTCGAGGAGAAAATTCCTGTTCTGTTTCAGCCTGTACAGCAAACCTGTGACAAGTCCCTTTTTTCTCTTTAAATTTCAGTGTCCCCATCTGCAAAATGCCTATGACATTACTTGCTTATTGTTTAATTTCATCCTCTAATTAATTTGATGAAACCTCTCAAAATAAGTAAAATTTATTCAGAAAAATGCAGCCTCTATTTTGATCAGTTTTGATCCCTTTCAGCAGGTAATCCTTGATAATGTTATCACTGGGTATTGAAGATTTCATTTAATAATGAAAGACAAAAATTCTAAAAGAGAAAGACAGGAGGAAGCTACTGGAAGACTGGAGTGATAATAAAAGATGACTACAACCCGAAGTTGCATTACTTAGAGATTATTATTGATATTGCAAGAGCTACCATATGCTTTGCAAGCTGTGACAGTCACCCTTGTAGTCACATGGATGAAATGATCAACTGCTTCTTGCATTCAAAGTGATAGGAACAAACTTGATTCAAGCAGGAGAAGCTGCTAACAAACAGCACAGGGACATCATGTAGCTTAATTACCATTTTGGGGAAGGAAAGTCACTTGATTTGGTTCCGATCTTCAGCTTAAGGTTGTGCATGCAGTTAAATGTAACTTTTATTTACTAATATTTTCCAAAGAAAAAAGGCTAAATGAGTGCAGGAAGTTGCCATTTCACTATTTCATGCAATCATGCTTATGCATCACAGCCAGGTTGGATGGAGCCTTGGGCGACATGGTCTAGTTTGAGGTGTCTCTGCCCATTGCCAGAGGGGTTGGAATTAAATGACCTTAAGTTCCTTTCCAACCCTTATTGTTCTACAATTCTATGATAACGCCACACATTGAAGACCATTAATGCCAGCAATGTCTTGCCTTTAGCACAAAAATGATAACCCTGGTCTGAGTGGCAGACAGGACTAATGTAAGTTGTCCAGGCTTTCCGAGTGACATGTAAGTCAGACACTCAATGCATATACAAAGGTCTTGTCTTCTTATACCTGCTACAGCCCTGATCCTGCATCCTTTGTACCCTTGTACAACTCCAGGGAAGAGGCTGCAGAACCACTTCCAGATGGGATATTTAATATCATCAAAGTGGTCCTTCTTCTGCAGTGGCAAAGCCCCTCCAGAAGGCACCAGAGTGCATCTAACCTCAACACACCTGACTGCACCCTCAACAGATCCTGAAGCATGGATTGAAAGGTATGCCTCAGAAATCTCCCACTGACCTAATTCTGACTCAGAATTTTAATCCCCCCCGACAGGATTTTAATCCCCCGTACNTAAAACCTTTTTAGGAAATAAATCTAAAAGTGTAATACTTTCAAGAAGCTATTATTTGCAAACAACAAAATCCTCAAGTCTCCCTCTCCCTCCTCCCCCCCCCCCCCAAAAAAAAAAGCCATGCATGTGCTCTCAGCAGAAATAATACACTCTCATTATCGGTGGACCTTCAGATTCACATAACAGCATCGATCCTGTCACTGCACATACAGAAAGTCTCTGTTGGGGAATCTGCATGGACAGTAACTCATGTACACTGTCAGTCCCAGGGAAACATGAGACAAATACTGTTTGCTGTAGGACTTCTGGTCCTCCTCCCTAAAAAGGAAGAATTCTTTTGGGGTAGAGACAGAGAAAGGAGATGAAGTTGGAATATACCCAGCTTCATGGCTTGACCCCAGATATTACAGCATGCGCAGCAAACACACTCCTCTGACAACAGACGAATTGCTGGGATTCACTTCCTCACCTGCTGGACCTTGTAGCTGAAAACAGTGGCAGCTTAGAGGGACTCCTTGTTCCATCGCCATTGCAAAGTGTGAGGCCTTGAGCAACTGCATATTTCTCCACAAATCTTGATTTCACACTTGCAGTAGGAATGGGCCAGCCCCCTTCAAAACAAGATATCATATCTGTTTTGGGAACATAAAGTGAAGGAGACTGTATTTCACAGTGCAACACATACAGGCATGTCTTCTGTTTACTCCTTTTTTATTTATTTACTCCTACACGAGGTCATTGAAGCTAGCAAGAGCTTTACAAGTCATTTCTTTTTTTACCATTGCTTATTGGTCATTAAATAAGAGTTGTTACTTCACATAAATAGATCTACGCATCAACAGGAGCTATAAATGGGATTATATCAATACAGTAGAGGTAAGGAAACAATTTTTTAACTTCCCTCAGTTTAGTCAAAGAAAGCAGCATCAATGGCTTCATTTTGTCTATACAAAAGTTTCCTGTGTGACTCCCATGCACAAGGGCTGTTTTGCAGCACAGGAAGGATTTGCACCTGAAGTATTTTGGCTTAAGTTTTCTTCTTTTTATTAAATCAGAAACATTTTCACTAAATTTAGGTGGGGGTGTGTGTGTGTCCCCAAAAAAAATATTTACTGTTGAATGCAATCTGAATTTGTAGGCAAAGGTGATCTAAAAGTCCCACTGTATGGCCTACATCTTCAAACAATTAACAAGAGGACTAAGACAAAAAGTAGGCCAACTCTTTTTTCTTAAAGTATAACTGCTCTTTTTTGTCAAGCTTGATCCAGTGTGGAAGTTTCATCTAAATGTGACCTGCAAAGCAAAAATGAAAAGCAAGCACAAACTTCTGCACTGAATGTCTCCAGGCTGTGGTGTGCAAGAAAATGCAGTACAGAAACAACTGTAATATTTTAGTGTCTAGTTGCTGGGAGGAGGTTCCTGGGGTAAACCCTGCCACTTGCTGCAGAGACTCCAGAATTCATCTGATGTTGACTCTAGATTGACTGTCTCAGTTGAAATGAGAATTTTTTGGAGTCACTCTGTGAATGTCCAGTGTCACATGCTGGGATTTTTCCAGTGAACTAAGCATGAAAGGAAATCTCACTAAGGAAAAGGAATTCAGAGCTCTTAAAAATATATCTGTTATAAATGCCTTTTATGCATTATCTAACATGTGGCCTGGGGAGCCCTGGGAGACCATGGACTACATGTGAAAGGTGTGTGAAGGAAAAGTGAGTAAAGCAAAACTACTGTCAGTACATTCAAATCCGTTACCTGAAGTCTACATCTTTACCAGGAAATGTGTAGAAGCTTCTTAGTAGGAAAAGATCATAAAGCCTTGGTGTCGTTCCTGCAGGTGCCAGCAGCCAGTACTCAGTCAAAAATGCTGAAGCTGGAGCAGAGCATTTCACATTGGAATGGAGGAACTTCTTCAGTTCCTTGGGAAAAAAATGCAAGCAGAATTGAGCAGCAGATGCTGTAGGTAGAAGAAAAGTGTAGATATTAACAAGTATTGCCTGTTTCAAAGAAGGTGAGGGAATTAAGAGTTAAGAGGCTGAAAAAGAACCCCACTCATATATGGCTTTAAAGTAATGTTTCAAAACATCTGGGGCAAGACTGACAAAGTTAGGTAATGCAGCATTAGCTATTTGATTGTTAAATGGGTTGACACACTGTGTAAATGAATGCTACAATGCCATGCAGGTCTCTAGTGGATATCACTTGCACATGTGTGATGTAGGGAAAGGAACTAACGTCTGTGTCATTAGGAGCATTAAACAACGATTTCTATGGACAGTGTACCTCCCTTTTTTCCCCATTGAACTTGGCTCTCCCATCCCCCACCTCAAAATCAGTGTGGGTAATGCTACCTCCACTGAACACCCCTATAGTATTCACACCCATGTCATTTGCTGACACTAATTGAAAACAGGGACCTTGGCAAAATGGTCTACATTGAGAGAAAGAAAACATTAGTGTCATTGTGATGCTAATAGAAGATGCTATAGTTAGGCTGTGAGGAAAGGGAAGGGGGTTATGTGTATGCACCTCTTTCTATTATCCATGGTACTTCCATACATTTTTCATTTGTAGGAAAGAAAAACGTTCTTTTTCAAATTACCTTGATAATGCCAAGAAAGAAGAATCAGGCATATGTTCAAATGTTTCAGGCTTTCCACAGTTAAAAGAAAGCTGAGTTACTAAGGAAAGGTATGAGTGGGTTTTTTTTTGTTTCAGCCTGTCCTTGAATAATTTTTTTTTTAACCACCAGCTCATTATAGTCAAGGATCCTAATTTTGAGAATGTCAGACTCCATAGGGGTTTCATCAGCTCCTTGCTATTCATTTCATGAATGATCTGGACCTTCATTTTGATCAGCCAGGGAGTTTTGGGAATGAACCTTGAGGTGAAGGTGGACATACATTGCTTTCCAGCTATCAAGTTAGATTCCAAACTGTCATAGTATATAAGAAGAAATTCCTGAAACAAACTGCCTCAGATACCCATAGGGAATATACATATGTGATTAACCCAACCGGCCACTGGGTGTGACCATTGCACCACACAAAAGCATCTGAGACTTTGCCAAAGACAGGCCTGGAAGTACTGGGGCTTGGTAAAAAACACAACCTTTTGAGGTGTGAGTAGACAACAGTACTGTCAAATAACTTTCTGTACACAGTGTTCAGATGCTTGCTGCACAATGTGGAACCTCTCTCAAAAGCCAGACATAAAGCATTTAAAACTGTGGTGTAAAAAAATTCAGTGAAAATCACATTAATGATATTACCAGAGCCCCTTTTCCTTTTCCAAAGGAAAACTAGTAAGTTCCTTAAAGCTGCAGGTGTTTGGCACTCTGTTCACTGAAGCCACATTAATAGAATAAGAACATTCACAAGCAGAATGGCTTAGCTAGCAGTATCTAAACTACTAGTTCTCAGTTACCTACCTTGCAGCCAGAGAAGTAATATCCGCTAACAAGAAGAGGGAAAACCAAGTCTACAATAAATTATTGATAATTACTTTTATTTAAATCTGGTTTCTGTAAACGTAAGACAAAATAATTTTGTCCAGAGTAACCAAGCCAGATCTATGGCATTATGTAGTTTGTATCAGCCACTTCAAAATGCTTCCTAATTTTAAATTTTATTTTAGAAAATTTCTACCATTGAAAAGTCCCCCAAATTAATCTTTTCTATCAGATATACTGTTTTTTTAGTCTCAATGCAGATATAAATGTACATGCTAATTTGCAAGATCTGTTTTCCTGACCACACTCCGGTTCAGTAGTGAAACGTTTTCATATTCTCTTGAGTCAGGTTGAAGTTCAGTAGTACCAGACCCTGATCAAAGAGTCAATGGTAGCATAACATCACCTTGATCTCTGAAAAACCTGTCAGTCCTGAGACTGCTCAAGCTTACACTGGTTACAGCTACCTCAACAGGAAGTAACTGAACAAAAAAATCACTAAGAGTGCAACAGTTTTTTGCCTTTCTTTCATTTCGGGGTGAATACCCAAAGCCCTGGTCAGTGGGTACCAATCATGATGGATGTTACAGGGTCAGTTTTACCAAAACATGAGTTTTCCCATGCAGGAGAAATCTGAAGCTGTACTTGTGGAAAGCTTCATTGCATACAAAGTGAGGGTCTGAATTCAGGTCTGCCTTTCACATCATAGATGAATGGGAATGCCACTTCCCAGAAGTGTGAAGTACATCATTGACTTCTGAAGGGATCTGAAAATCCATGTGTGCTGTTTTTAAAGTGGAAGATAATTTCAGTTTCAGGCTTCTCTCTATACTCTTATTTCTGATTTTTTAAATATATGCTTTAGTAAAAAATAAAGCATAACAATAGTAATAATAATAATATTTTAATAATATTATTAATAATAATACTCTCAGTATGTAATAGCTCATGCTGGAAATTGTCCACAGTTCTCAGACTCACCGTGTTTTTATACTAAGTGAGACATCTGGCATCTTCCTGAATTTGTGGTGTGCTGCCAATGTTTTAATAAAGGCATCCAGCAAACATCACTTTCTGTATATGTTTGTGCTAAGCCTTAAACTGGGATTCTGTGGATTAAGGGCAATGGAAACTAGTCATTTGTTTCCCCATTTAAACAAAAATGTTTTCTCATAACCCTAGGCTAGGAAGGAGCAATTCCACTTGACAAATAAACAGAATGCTCTTGCTGGAAAGCTACACTTCCTGTCCAAAAGCAAAAACACAGGGGCTATCTTGCTAGCATAGTGCACAGTTCAACCCCTGTGTAATCTGAATGTAAAAAGAGAGAAGGTCTTTAGAAAATTCCTCATCCTTGGTGAAATCTACTGCATTCAGAAGGAGGTGGGGGAAGCACTCTCTTATGAAGTGTCTTTATGGTCTCCAGGGAGAATATTCTTTATAAGACAGGAAGATTTAGCAGGATTCAGAAAAGAGAGCAAGTGCCCTTAGAAGAGAAAACACCTACCCATCTTTCAGTTTGGCTGTAAGAGACACCTGACAGCCACACAGCTATTT
Source organism: Agapornis roseicollis (assembly GCA_002631895.1). Classification (NCBI taxonomy): domain Eukaryota; kingdom Metazoa; phylum Chordata; class Aves; order Psittaciformes; family Psittacidae; genus Agapornis; species Agapornis roseicollis. The sequence goes on along the minus strand of NDXB01010691.1, from coordinate 59,622 downwards.
CCTCAAATATCTCCTTACTGAAAAGCCTTTGTATATGTGAAAAATAAATTCAAGATTTTTTGTCACCACAGAAAACAAGCAGCAGCAGCTCCCTTTGTCAACGTGTAGCATTTCATATACTGGGCTGAGCCCCTGGGTGGGGAGCAGCTGCTCTCTTCACCACTGGCAGTGCTGCATAGCTGTGAACATGTCCCAGGGAGTATCCCACCTATGCAAGGACATCCCCTCTGTGGCACACAGCTGCCCAGCAGCACATGTGCTACCCACCAGGACTTTAGCTTCACTAAGTATAATAAGAAAGAAATGTGGTTATGACAAAATAACCTACCATCATACATCTGAATGAGAAAAGGAACTAGAACCCGAAAAGTGGCATCTGAGGGCATCCCCTTGTTTGGTGACTCCAGCACCCTCTCTTTGACCATGCCATTACCAGACTTTTTATGGACAGGGTGCAGATGGCTTTCCTCCTTACTCAGAGGCTAGTTTAGCAGTTTTCAAGGAAACTGTGTGCATTAATCCCATTAAATTAATTTTGTACCTTTCATATATCACCACTTATTTAGTACCTTATATGAAAACTTCTACAATAGGCTGGATTTTGACTGAAACTAAAAATTTGTGTGTCTCACCACCAGCCCTTAAGAGGTGCTCAGAATCTTGATTTCCTTTAGCTGTACGTTTCAATCTTTTCAACTAACTCATAGGCTACCAGGGTCAAGAGCTTGGAAAAAGAATGCAAAAAGTTGTGCTCAGTGTGTTTTCTCTCATCAGAGTTTCCATGGCACAATACATAACAAGCATTTGGTAGGATTAATGTGCTAGTGATAAAGCAGTAGCCTAAAGACACAATGATACTGTTGCTGTGTCATAGAAAATCATACTGTATAAAAAAGTCTCTACGACCAGAGATCTAGTTCTGAGAGCTGTATAATAATTGGAATAGTGGATGCACAAGCAATTCTTCTATCTTTGTGTTTGGTAAACTGAGCTTTATCCTGCCAAATCTAAGCCCAAAATGAAGGGTAAAAAACCCCCCAAACAAAACAAAACAAAAACAACAAACAAACAACCAAAACATACACACCAAAACAAACAGACAAACAAATGAACAAAACATAAACAAAATGCAAGCCACAAAGAAAAAAAAAAAAAAACAAAACCAAACCACAAAAAA
>NDXB01010691.1:38915-58335 GCA_002631895.1 Agapornis roseicollis | reverse complement strand
CAAAAAAAAAAAAAAAAGCAAACCAAAAAAAAAAAAAAAAAAAAACCAAACAAAACCACAAAAAAGCCCCAAACAACAAAAAACAATCAAAACCACTTCCCACAGCCAGGTTCTTCCCATCCTTTTCATATATGTTCCAGTTTGAATTGAGCTATCTTATTTGATACTCTTCACCAGGATCTGATGGTTTTTAATGTTTTAATGGTGAGCGATGGGAGAGAGAACAATAATTCCAAAACAAACCTTCAAAAAGCATATCATCTCTAAACAATTATTCCTAATATATTTTGAATAGCTGCTTGGTAGAATCTATTTAGTGCATGCCCTAACTTTTGGGAGATAAGCTTTCGTGTTGCCAGACTTGAGTCCTTGGGAGAAATTTTTCAAATACAGAAGTTTCATATTTCATGATGGAAATTTTGAAATATTCCTAGATGTACTGCTATGTTGGCCCTTGGAGCAAGAGGTTGGAATTACAGGCAGGAACAATGGTGGCAGAAAATTCTACACCTTGTCTCTATTTCGTATTAGTACCTGGTACTAGCCATGAATTAATATTTCAATGCTTGAGAAGAAATTGTGTCCCTTATAAAAGGTTTGAGATGCTGAGGCAAGTGTTGGTATGTTAGCTGAGATGAATAAACACACAAACCATTACCGTTAATTTCCATACAGGAAGAAAATGAGTTACAAACACAAGACTAAATAGCACATAAAAATCCTTCAACCCTTTACTATCAGAAGAAAAAGAGAGGAAAACAACAGGCTGATGAATTCACAGATTTGGAATCAAATTTTCTGCTAGTTTAACTCACATATAATTCTGTGAAGTTCTGCCATTAAAGAATTTCATATTGATGCAAAAGTTTTGCTCGACAGACAGAATTTATTCCTATTTCAGTCATCTGCAAGCACATAACTGCAGTTGGAGTGGGATCAAGTCCAAGCATAAGTGGAGGGAAACAAAATTTTGCTATTCTCTATTGTCATAGGAGGATATTTCAACGAGTAGTTATCCTGACATCTGCACATAAGTGATGAGGGATTGTGAGAGCCTTATGGAAAATGTTCTTCATCAAGTTTTCATCAGTCTGAGAGGAAAGAGCATGTCTTGCTGTGGTTTTACCCCCCACCTCCAGCAAGCAGAATGTTAGTGTTTTAGAAGAACGGTCTCCTGTAAAACACTGTGGAGCACATAGGGGAAAACAGCAGGTGAATTATATTTGTAAAAGAGGTCCTTTTTCTTTGTTACTTTCATTTTGTTTTGAAAAGTAAAAACAGAGGCTTCATCAATACTTGTGGATGGCTAAAATTCCTCATACTCCCACTTGACAAAGCATTTAGTCATTCTGACCCTCCAGTTTTGCAACCACTGCAGTTGTCAGCCAGCTGATTCACTGTTTGGTTTTCTTTTAACACACATTTCATCCTAAAAGTATCATCACAAGGTGCAGTTTCAAAGACTTGTGCTCCTTTAAAAACATTTTTTGTATTTTCATCTTTTCTGTTCTTTTGTTAATTTTTAAGAAATTTGCTTTGCCTATATTTCATGTGCCTAAGCTGCTTCTGTTACCCTTCTTAGATGGGATGACAAGAAATTAATTTAATAGCCTAGCTGAGAACATACTACTGATCTATACAATGGGTTTACATTTTTCTGTATTACTCTAATGCTTTATCTGCATTTCCAGTTATCACATCACACTAGCTGTCTGTGGTGATCCCTACTCTTTAGTCTAAGTGATCTTCGTGTATCCAACACTGTCTGTGATCATCTGAATGTGCACTAACTTGCATTTATCAACCTTGAAATTCAGCTGTTTCTCTTCTGATTACCGGCACATTTTTAAGGTCTCTGAATCATTCCCATGTAATACAAACAGACATTAATGTCTACAGCACCTCTCAATTTAATCACCTCACCACCGTTTCAGGTCAATTGTTTCAAACAAGTTTTTAAGAAAAGAAAAAGGCCTAAAATTTAGGTGCACCATTACACTTTTTGTTATCCTCTCCAGTAGTTACTTTTTCTTTCACTTTTATCTTCCTTTCACCCTTGCCTATATAGGCTTAGAAAAGTTTTCCCAAATGTTTCACTTCTCTCTTTGTAAGATTCCTGGAAGGGAAGATTCAAGATCACTGACCAGATAACACTTGTCTCTGCTTTCAATAAATCCAGCATTTTTTACCAATTTAAAAATGTTTTCCCTTTCAGCTTATATGTCTGTAGTATTTCTGATGTTGTGTAGTGTTATGAGCCCTGAAGTTCCTGAGTACTTTGAATCTGATTTTAAAAAATAATAATAATCATATGCTTAAATTTACATTTAAAGAACGTCCAGTAACATTCCAATTTCAACTCATTTGTAACTGGAAAAACTACTGAAGACTTAGAGCAAAATCTTTTCTCTTGTTTGGGTTGTAAACTGCACTATTTAATAGTGCTAAAATAAGTTATATAGTATGCTTTAGGACAGGATGAACAAAAGTCTTGTAATCTATTTATTGATTGCTGTCAAGGCAACAAATCATTTCTGAAAAATCAGTCTTGAGAGATGTAATAGTTGAAAATATTGTTCAACTAACTTGCACAAATTCCATGTAATGACAGTATTTGCACTATCTTTAATTTTAGGGAAGCTTAGGGGCATTATGAAAAGAACAGGCAAACAATTGCCTCCAGCAGGCCAGGCACTTATTCCCAGACTGAACAACCTAGGCTTCATCTCAAAGTGCACACATCAGACCACATGGCACTCAATTCACCTACAGCCCCACTGCCTTGCTTGTTCAAATGCCATTATGTTTTATTCCAAATGAAAATAGGGTTTGATTTACAATCATAATAATGATCATTTTTACAGCATTTTTCAAGTAAGGATGGCAGATCACAGGATAAACTCAGAACTATTTATATAGGGATTGTTTTACCAGTATGTAAGCCCACCAAAATGAAAGGTGATAGCCTTCAAACAACAGCTGGACAAATATTATCCAACGTACACATTATCTTAATTAATTTTTACCTTTTTTTCTCAACTAATATATCAGAGATTTTTTTTATTATTATTATTTTTTTGGAGCAATCAACCAGCTGCATCGCTTTGCAAATACTGCTCATGGAATAAATCACTTGATGGGTAATGACAATTTTCATAGAAACATTTACTTGGCAAATATTTTTTCTGATAATTGAGGAGCTCAGCTTTAAAAATCATGCAATAACATTGCATAGTCATTCTAGACAAGCATAAGAAATAACTTTAAGTGAAATTATGGGAAGAATTTTACACAGCAGGAAGTAATTAGCCAAATGGAAACAGGCTACAATGATAAGATTAACACTTTAAACTGGTGAAAAGTTGTCCACCTTCTTTAATTGTTAGATATGCTCTAAGATCTTCCCTTATATCTCATCAAAAGAATCTTTAACCAGGTCTATCTGTACTTCTAAAGAAATTCTCTCTTTTGAAAAGGCTCAGCTTGCGCAAGATTTTAGCTGAACAAATCCCATTAACAACAATGACAGTCACTCTGCTAAATCCCCCACGCCCCAGAATGGAAACAACTGCGTAAATAATGTGCAAGTTTGTACTCCTCTGCAAAGGTATAGACATGAGATGAGATAGAAGGGAAACAGCTTCTTCTGCCACAGATGCGTGATCATCTTAAAGTATCATATGCCCTCCTGAAGAATAAGGAAGGGAGGGAAAGAAAAGGAAGGAAAGGAAGAAAGAGAGGGAAAAAAAAGAAAGGGAGGGAGGGAGAGAGGGAAAGGATGGAAAAAAGAGGAAGGAGGGAACAATAAGAAAAAAGGAGAAAATAAGAAAGCAATGAAGGAAGATGGATAAACAGGAAAAGTAAAATTATAACAAAACAAAAGTCACCACCAATACCCTGTACCAAATACACCTGCATTTTGTGTTCCAAAGGAATTCTCTGAGGCTGCTGGCCTCATCTTTTTTCTTTGAAGTTCTATCTGGAATTGGCTCTTATCTAAGCAGTTCACGCATCCCTATTGAAATACTCAAAAATGGAGCAAGGTGTGAAGAGGAACAGAAGATTAAGCAAGGCTGCAGAAAATACCCATTTATTCATCTTTCAAAGGCAGTAGAAAGGGAGTTGAGCACATCTTTATTCTTCTGTGAGAGGATGCTATTGTTCATCTTGTTCTAATTATGAAATTTGAACTTAAAAGGAAGAAAAAGAATACCTCTCTGACAGTGCACAGTACATATTTTCTGGAAATAATTCTTATAGAGATATATGTCAACCCTATGTATCCAAGAATGACCCAACAGTCACAAAGCAACACACAGAAGCATTTGATACAATCTACAAAGCTGCACTTCTTGATCTATTTTTGTTCCAGACAGATTAGAGAACTGCATGGCAGAAGAAGAAAACACAGCTAATCTTATGTGACTGCTAGACAGTGCTGCAGAAATGTAATTGCAGAACCAGAATCTCCATGAAAAGAATGCCATGCCATTTACCACAATCCAAAATTAATCCAATTATTCCTTAATCACACTAAAGGGCATGTTCTTCAAGCACAAATAAAAAGAAAACTGTAAGAATAAGGTCTCCACTAAAACCCCATGCAATTTGTAGAGTGAATCTTTCCTCAAAAAAATAAAAATATGTCAAGAAAACACTGAAATGTTTCCACTCCTATGATCCATGGGTCTACCAACATTGTCAGCTCCTCCTTCCATCTCCATCCAAAAAAGCCGAACTGTTGGAAAATGCAATCATTTTTATTAGCCCAAAGTCTAAAGGATTGGGAAAGGAAGGCCAGTATTGTCTGATAGTTGTAAGTCTGAGTTCATTGCTTTCCAAAGGGCTCTTCTGAACCTCTTTGATTCAGATATAAGTGGCACTTTCATTGCTAGGTAAAGTGCTTCAAATAAGGAGAGATACAAAGGGCCTGAGGATGCTAGCTCACAATAAGGTGCTTCTCTCTTCCTCTGTCTAGTAATTGAGTGTGACATTGACAGTTTCGCAAGTCTTTCTTGTAGACATTTGGATTGGAAGCAGTGACATCTGTAGTTTTTAAAAGCCATGAAGTAAAGTTTTTATTACCTATTGCACATCCAGCATTATCTGAGGACAATGTGATTGTCAGCTCAGGCACTTCCTAAGTTTCCACAGACTAGATAGCAGGTTTTTATTCCATTCTCTTCCTCTTCCCATCCCCACCCTCAAAACAGACTGGACTAAGGACTCTTAACACCAGCTGGGCTACATCGTGAGGGTATAGATGTTATTATTTGCAACTGAATGCAAATCGGTTTCTTTATTCTGTTCCCTAGTTCCTAGCAGATTCTCACATGCAGTCACATCCTATTGTCAGTACCGCAATACCAGTCACATGCTATAGTCTAGGGTTAGATCTGTCTTCTGCACTGAGCTAAAACACTATTTATTTGCTCCTTCATTCAGAGCTGTTGTGCCATGCATATGAACTGTGAGATTCACAGAGCTGAATCCTGTTCCATACTGGGCATGTATGTTTCAATTGTGAGCATTGCACCTTCTTTTCCACAGCAATCCAGTTCACATCAACAGGGAATTATATGACCCTGGCTTCTTGTTTCATGCAGGCAAAACATCCACAGGAAGTCTTCTCCAGCAACCCTTCACCTGAAGGTTAGTAATATTCATGACCTTTCACTGACCATAGTTTCATGAGAGGAATGGTGACTAATACACACCTCAATACTTTTCTGTCTCTGAGTCTGAATATCCTCCTCCAGAAAACCTGAATTGCAAGCCTATTCCAGCTGCCTTAGTTTGGAGTCAGTTTTTCTTCTACAGGGTATGTGTGACCCATATACTCTTCTTCTATAATCACCTTCTGCAACCCCAGTGAATCAAGACTTTGCCTATCAACTGCCTGGAGAACACATTTGTACTCCCACAGAGTAAGTTGAGATAAGATAATTTGTTTTTCAAAAATAAGAGGCTCTATTATACAAGCTTTAGACAAAAGGTGTCAGGTAGAGTTGGAGTTGCTTTGCAGTAGGAACAATTTACATTTTATTGTTAATATAAAGAAAACAATGGCATTGCAAAACTGAGAAAGAAGATCTAAATTCACTCAGTATAATACAAATGTAGATTTTATCTGCCTGTAGGTAGACAATGGTGCAATATAACTAACTCCCTTCTATGGTACGTGAGTGAAAGATCTTGCATTTTAATTTATGCACAGCTCTTCTCACCTGTGTTTTTGCAGAACTGTAGCCCTCTTCATAGCAACCAACTCTAGTTTTCCAGGTGACTGCCCTGCACAGGACATGTCTTTGCAATGTGTGGGCCCATTCAGAAGGGCCTTCAGGTCTCAGAACTAACACAAAAAGCACCTAAGCCAAATTACAGAGCATTTGGCATATCTCAGGTCATCATTGTGACTGTGCAAGGAAAGTACTTGGTCACTACTGTCCTATGAAAACAATCACAAGCTGCTGATATTTGGCAGTGCTTGTATAACACATCTGAAGAATAGTTTGGGTTGTAAGGGACCTTAACTATCATCTAGTTCCAACCCCCCTGCCATGGGCAGGGACATCTTCCTCTAGACTAGGTTGCTCAAAGCTCCATCCAATCTGGCTTTATATCTTAATAAAGGCTTTTTGCATTCTTACAGATATGACCCACCCCAGTGGAGAGGCATGAGAAATCATTGTGTCCTTTCTCAAGTTTGAACTCTATTTTGCTGTGAAGGAGAGAAGATTTTGATGGGAAGATGGTTTGTTGGTAGAGATAGATCATCTGTAATAGGTATCACTAGAGTTCCAGTGATATCCCTGCCCAAGCAGCATAGCTGACCTAATATCAAAATCTCCTACCTTAAAATAGAGTTTTCCTATTCACTTTCAGAATCACCCTTTCTTTAAAATGCTTATTAAAAGCTTATACAAAACAACTTAATGAGCTTTGTGACACCAACATAAACTCTTGTCTTCTGCAGGAATAATATGAAGTATATTGTAAGTCATTATTATCCCACACACAGTTTGAATTCAGAAAAAAATTTTTTAACACAAAATTTTATTGGAAACAATTTAAAAACATGAGGTGTATTTAATTATCTAGAATATGATAGTGTCCAGAGGCCCTAACTGAGACAGAGATCTTGTTGTGAGGTACTCTGTAGAAACACATGGTAGGAGACAGTTCCCCCTGTTTACAGTCTAGCTGAACAATGTGGCAGAAAATGAGAAGGGGAACAGATTAAACCATTTGACCCTGCTCTGCAGTAAACAGGACCCAGATCCCTTGATTCCTCCTTCAGCTCTTGCTCTTTGGCCCCTTTGCCTTTGTACTGCAAGAAGGGGCAGACTGTCAGGATAGATAACATCCACAAGCTGCATGCATTTATACCTGACCAAGTCAGTGATGCATGTTACATGAGCAAATGCATATATACTTACAATTCTGGAACAAACAGCTATAATCCCAAAAATATTTGCTTGGACTGTAAAGGAATTCAACATTTCTCTTAATTCTTTCTTAATTTGGTCAATGAGAACATGAATATGAGCCAACTGCAGTGTGCACTCACAGCCCAGAAAACCAACTCTATCTTTGGCTGCATCAAAAGGAGCATGACCAGAAGGTCGAAGGAGGTGATCCTGCCCCTCTACTCTGCTCTCATGAGACCTCACCTGCAGTATTGTGTGCAGTTCTGGTATCCTCAACAGAAAAAGGACATGGAGCTGTTGGAACAAGTGCAGAGGAGGGCCACAAAGATGATCGGCAGACTGGAGCATCTCCCATATGAAGACAGGCTTGGAAAGTTGCGGCTGTTTAGCGTGGAGAAGAGAAGGCTGCATGGAGACCTCATAGCAGCCTTCCAGTATCTGAAGTTGACCTATAAGGATGCTGGGAGGGATTCTTCATTAGGGACTGTAGTGACAGGACAAGGGGTAATGGGTTCAAACTTAAACAGGAGAGGTTTAGATTGGATCTAAGGAAGAAGTTCTTTACTATAAGGGTGGTGAGGCACTGGAATGGGTTGCCCAGGGATGTTGTGAATGCTCCATCCCTGGTGATGTTCAAGGCCAGGCTGGGCAGAGGCTTGGGTGACATGGTTTAGCGTGAAGTGTCCCTGCCCATGCCAGGGGGGCTGGAAGTAGATGATCTTTAGGCCCTTTCCAACCATATCTATTCTATGATTCTATGATTAATGTGGCAGTCTAGTCAAATATCTTACAAAGTGAAGGCTAGTCAGGTTAGAACTAAATTGAAGAAAACAAAGTCACAACAAACACAGAACACCTGCAGGAGCTTTCAAGCCCATGGCACTAAACAGAACATGACATCAACATCAAAAACGAACACTTCCAAATTTCATCAGCCAGTTCCTATTGAAAAGAACCTTTCTAGCCAGCTAAACCTTTCCATTCTCAAACATGTGAATAGCCACACATTCTAACAGCAAGCATCTCCAAAAATGTTATAAAAAAAGGCAATATAACAGTTACTGGCCTACAAAGCAGCTGGACCAGATGGCATCTCTATACATTTTTAAACAATAGAATGTAATATCATATTACACATCTACTTGCAGAAGTATATGTAGAGATAAAAGACATTAACAATACTTGACACTAATTCTGAAGGAATCAGCATTGAAAATAACTTGCTTTCTAGGGGACAGCAAGATCCCTCAACAGTGATAGCAAAATATTGTTATGTATCTGTGAAAAAAAATTTCTACCTCTTTGTCTGATATTATTCTCATTGACTTGCTAAGTACTGCTTACCAGTGCACTACCAACATCAATATTAAGAAGTTGTTAAATAGTCTACATTATTTATAGTACGAAAATATGAATACCTTCTCAGTCTTGAATCCACTAAGCTCTACAGAGCCTCCTCAAAGTATTTCCATTACCCTTCAGAAGTGGTAACACTTTGTTTTGGAGGTTGAACACAGCTCTTTTGCCACTGTTTCAAAACTGCAGCCTCTATCTTGCTACCTCCCCAACTGTGATTCACCAGCTCCGTCCTGATGACATTGCCTATGGAGCCACCTGCACAGATCCTGGTATAACCATTGGACCATCCTCATGCGACCAAATCCCAAGTGAACTCTTTCAGACACTTCTGTACTTTTCTCCAGAAGAACCAATTGACAAGCATCTGCTTTGCACCAAGGGTGTGCAGCTGCCTCTTGAATAGGCAACAAGGAAGTAAACAAAGTGAGGGAATTAAGAAAGAGACCTACACAATTTTTTTGCCTTCCTAAAGACAGTAGGAGTAAAGTACCTTCAATTCCACTATGACAGCCCAGTCAAACCAGCCATACATAATATTTTTTTCCCCAATATGTGTCAATATTCAACTGAACTCATAAATCTGTCTTGTTCAATTAAGATTTCTGACATGCCATACTTAGCTGCTGGCTCAAAATATCTCACAAGAATATCAAATTGGAAAGAATTTAGAGCAGCTCCTCCACAAGCCGTATTGCACTCCTCCAAGAGCCAAATTCACTCTAATCTCGTAAAATTCTCTCCTGCTTTTGTCATCTACACTTTACTCTGCTTCTGAAGCACAGGACTTGCAGATTTTGGTTCAGTGGCCATAATTCAGACGGATGCCTGAACTCTTAGATAACAATTTTTAAGACAGTAAGTAAAAAGAACAGAAGTAAGTCAAAACCACAAAACATCAGGAGCTAATCTAGTTTCCAGATTTAAGGTGTCAGGTGCTGCACTTTGACTTTCCTTCATCACAAGTTTCATGAGAAGCGGAACACCACTCACATCCATAATAATAAAAACCTGGGAACAAAACCAATTTTATTTCTCAAAATCCCCAAACATTATAGTTCTTAGTTCAAGGTTTTGTTTGTCTGCTTGCTTAAATTGTGAGAAATTCTGTGTAAAAGATGTTGAGTTTGAGAGGGTTTGGGTTGGTTGGCTTTTTTCAGAATTCCTCTTTGAAATTAAATTCTCTTTTCCAACCAATCCTGCCTGCCAGCAAGGTGTGTCATCAATTCAATGGCAAATCTGTGACAGACCATCTTATTGAAATTTTGGCAGCTCACTGCTACATGCGAGCATTCACAGAACACCAGCATTTTCTAGGCTTCCTGCCAAATGAATGCTTGGGTGAATGTATGTATATACTGTATTCCTGCAGTCTTCAAAGGATTAGCTTTGAATTAGCTGAATTGTTTTGAGTTTGAGACATCATTAGGTTATATTAAATTACAAAATATGTAAAAATAAGAGCCTGTGCTTGCTTGAACTAGCAACTCTGTCACTTTTACCTTTGTGACTTTATCTGTGATGACATTTGCTTTTTTTGTGCTCTTCTATTTAACAATTCTTCCAGGAGTTGCTTTTCTTTTTTTGCAGACTTGATTTTCAGCTCCATTGTTTTGCATTTTACTTGGCTGCATGAAAGGTGCGTACATCCCTTGCACTCTTTATGAATGGGACTTTTTCCAAACATTATTTATTTTAGATCTTCACAACATCATTTTTTAAGGCTTCTTCATCTCTCTTTTTAAACTCAGTCTCTTTGCTGCCTCCCAGGGATGTCACCTCAGCCTCCTCCTCCTCCTTCTCTCCATTTTTATCTCTCTCCCTCTACTGCCTCCATTTCCCCATTTATATTACACTACCCTTCTTTAACACCAGCTTCTTGGAGTAACACATCTATTTTACCTCCAAGAAGCTGAACTAACACTAGAAATAAATTGGTATGAATATATTTTTTTTAATAGGAGCTGAGCCTACATAACTATTTTGAAATGTTATTGAGCTCAAAACAGTATCAAACCAACACGATTCCTGTTGCCACAGAATCCAAACTGAAACTGAACCAAAAGATGCACTGGTTTAATTGCCTGCCCACATACACATCCTCAGTCTTGCTTACCCTCACTCCCCACACTCACATGCCATCACTGCTATTATTTTTTGCCATTCTGTCATCCCTCATCTCATATCTGTGGCTGATCTCTCTCCTTACGCCTAGCTACTGCTGTCTCTGGAGTGCATCTCTTCCGCACTTCAGACCCTCTAGACCATGACTCTCACACAGGCAGAGATGTCTAATGCAACAACCTCTCCCTCTTCCATACTCACCAAGATATTCTCTGCTTCCATTTCTAGCTGTTGCTTTCTTCCCACTCTTCCTCCTTTGAATGGGGCTGCCAATTAGTTATTTTTAGTTCTCTCCCTCTATGTGTCTATCACCTACATCAGCTTTCCTTCTTCACCCAAGGTTCCCCAAAGTCTGCTCTTGTTCTCTGTAATTTCCATATCTCTTTCAGCATCATCCACCAGTCCCTCAGAAATGCACGCTGCCACCCACTTTTTCTTGGACTGTCAATTCTTCAGCTAGTAAGGAAAATTGGCAACTGTGACAGCAATGCTGAGTTCTTTTTCTTTCTTTCACTCAGATAGGACATTAGCTCTGTCTTGGTTGTATATACGTGCAAGGCAATCATCTTCCCTGCTCTCCTTTCTCATTAATACAATAGAGCAGGTTTGTGATTTGAACTAGTTGTGCCAGAAGAAACACTGTGCTGCTCAGGTAGTATCTTCAGTCTGCTCACACAGTAGCTCCCCATGTTTTTTCACCAGTAAGTTCTATGACACTTTCCCTTCCCTGCTCTTGCAGTATTTCCAAAAATGTATCTTCTTTTTTCTTTTGCCCTCACACATAGCATTTTCCTCACCTATATCAATCCGGACTGATGCTTTAAAGGTCATCTTTTTCAGTTTTAGAGGAAGGTTCTTCATGGATTATCTCCTGGTCTTCTACCACCTCTTCTTACTCTGTATGAAAAGCAAGCCTCTTAAGAGGCTCTCACCCATGAAATTTTCCACTCGGCAGCTTGAAACATTTTCAGAATGAATTTTCAAACACATTCATGCTTTGCTTTCCAGTCTCTCAAACTCTCAGAAGCCACAATCTGTAACAATTCATTATTTTCCTTTATCACTCTTTAAAGACCTCCTCTTCTGGGATGCCTACAAAAGACTTGATAACATTTAGACTTCTGGTATGCTGAGGTCACTGCCTATGATGCTGACTAATATTTTCTGTGTTTCCTGGTGTTCCTCCATCTGCCTGTCTCCATCTGGTGTTTCCTTGCTTATCCTTGTAAGCTGCTCAGAGGCAGGACTAACTTGCTGCGCCCTGTTTGTGCAGCTGCTGCAGCTTCAGGTACCTGGCTGAGGCCCTTGCACAGGGGTGTTCTGCTCCCACAGCTTTCACCAAGCCTATGCCTTGCTGAGGACCTTCTTACCTGTCATACTGAGCATTTCAGCCAGGCAGCTCTCAGGCTGACGGTTGGCTTAGGAGATCTTTTACCTCTGGTGCCTTATGTTCAAACATTGCTTACCATCACTGGTAGAAGTTATTTTATTGACCTCACTTAGTCAATATCACAAAACACCGAAGAGTTTGGCAGAATAGGATTCCCTCTGTTGGATAGCTTCACCACAGCATGTGTCTGTCTCAGGGCCAGCTTTGCTAGTCCATCCATTTAATTCACTCAGAAAAATCACATGGAGAAGGCAGAACATAAAGAGACCTATTTGCCTGTTGCACTAATCTAAGCCCTTTTATTTGCTGCAGTATAAGTAAGGACAGTGAAGAAAGACGATTTAGCATAAAAACCTGCCCAGCATGCTGATATGAAAACTATGAATAGATCAGTGTTAAATGTGCAGGACAGGTCATGACAGTGTAATGGCTGTCAAAGAAGAGGCTGCTAATGCCTCAGCTGAATTAAATTAATTCTCCCCAGGTCTCTCTCTGAAAATTTAAAGACACAAATAAGAATTCTAGCAATAAATGCAAGATTTGACTGGCTTGCCCTAGACTGGATCATGCAGGAGGATGATGGCATAGATGCAAGTGAAAAGAGCACTAGGATGCAACGCTAACAGTGAAAAAGGGCAAAAGAGCACAGCTGGTGCCCTTTCTTCATGGAATGGCATGATAAAGTTTCAATGTCCTAAACTGAATTACCAGAAATCCAAACGTGAATATGTTGTATTAGACTCCTACATGCTGCTGCTTCCAATGAAGGGGGACAAGTTATTTAATTTTTTTGATGATTGGATTGCAGAAATCCCAGATACATAAAGATGTGATGCAGCAGCTCATCAAGCTGGAAGAAACCATGTCCTGGTCTATCAGGAAATGATGAAAATGAAAGTAAACAAATAAGCATTTACTGTGGGACAAATGAGATCATACTCTCACCTCCATTTAGCAGTGTTCAATAGCTTTCACACACGTCCTCCCTGTCCACAATCTGCTGGCAACAGCACAGCCATACAGCTTCCTGCCTTATTCAGACTGAGCCTGAGTTCATCCTGATAACATTCAACAAAATATTTTTGATTACCATCTTATATGGTAAACTGTTTATTTTGCAACTCCTTTCCAACCCTAACTATTCTATGATTCTAACTCACTAGAAGCAATCTCTTTAACCTTATAAAGCTAAGCACTATTCTTTCTTATTCAAATCCTCAGGAATTCACTCTTTTGAGGCTCACACATTTAACAAGTGAAAAATTACGAGAGAAAACAAAAGGCCTAACTGAAGTCCTTCCTCTGAGTTTCTTGTGGCATGTCAGAGAATCCCAGAAAATAAGATTGCAAAGGCCTTTGAGATGACATCAAGTCTTTTGGTTCAATTCAGTTGTGTAACAAACTTTCTTCTTAAAACTTCTCCATTGCAGTGCCTACCTCTCAAGATAGTAGAAAAAATGTTCTGCCTTCTTCTTACAGTGTTAGGGTTTTATTCATTCTTACAGAAGGCAGAGTATAATTTCAGGCCTTGAAAATAGAGCTATCACCAGTAGATTTTGTGTGTGCTTTCCAAGTGCCTTCTTTTCATTAGAAGGAAAGACATCCTTTGATTTCATTATGATTTTTCCCCTACATTAACTAACGCTCAGGTAGATACTAACACTTTTATTCCTTGAACATGTTTAGACAGGCTTTCAGTCCTTCATTTATATAATTTTCAACCAATATACACAACTGTTCCAAATTTAGAAGTATTTGGAAATGTAATTAATGCTGTTTGTCCTTACTTCTGAACAGAAAAGACTAAATAAGACTAAATAAGACCTAGACAACACAGAACCCTTATTTCTCAGTTATTCAGCATGTAGTTCATAAATTCCCTAAAGCTACAGTTCAAGACTTTCCAGCTAATGAGGAGCTTAACATATTTTCATTCTTAAGCTTCCCACTACATAAAATTTACAAAAGCACCTAACCCATCTATAAAATCAAGTTCCAGGTTAGATGCCCCAAAATGAGGACACTCAAAACTTACAGTTAACACTGTTAAGTTTTTAGGACTTTATGTCTTCAAAGTAAGTTAATGCATCTTTGTGTCTTATTATTTAGACTTCATCAAAAGTTTCTGCTATAGGGCAGCAGTTCCAAGGTTTCAAAGGCTTTCTGCAAGGAACCTTTAAGGAGCTTAGAGTAGGAGAAAACAAATAAAAGAGTGAGAAAATAAAATATGCAGTTGAACTCCTTCTTCTGCATATCTTGTGGCATCTTGTACAGTTGAATTTAAACAAGGCCATGTGCTGTCTTGGGAGGAAAGTTAGTCCAATGCCACCCTAGGAGCTGTCAGAAACAGGCAAGCTGATAGGCTGTATTGTTGAAGTGCAGTCAGGTTCAGGATGCAAAACTGAATTCCTTATCTTTACATGGTTTGGTGTAAGATTTTTGGTCTCTTCATCACACTCATTTTACATTATTTTATAATATCCATTATTTGGACATTACCCCAAACTGTTTGCTAATATTCAGAGTTTCTGTGGAAAGGACACTGTTGACAGCTTGTTTCATAAATTTAATTGTAAGGATGGACACAAAGTCTTACTTCCCTCTACACACTGGGGACTGCATGGTGAGGGCCAACTTCAGCCTTGCAGAAGGGCTTCCAGGAGCACTGTCTTGGGGCCACCATCCCAACAATTCTTTTCCTGGCTTCTTGGTTTTCTGTTCCTTTTTACCTTCCATCTCTTTCTTGGTGGCCAGAGAAACTTGAGTTCTTCACCCCAGTGAAACTGGAGAGAGGTCTACGCTCCCAGAGCTCGAGGAAAACCCATTCAAACACATGATCTCAGCTCCTCTTCCAGTTTTGCCAAGCTGGGTGGTGATATAAGCATCAGTTCTAATATCAGCTCCTGGCATTAAGCCAAGAGAAATTCAAGTGCTGTGAAAGGAAAACAGCAGCACTCCATCCAGACACTGACCAGTGAGCAAACCCACAGTCACTGGAAGCCCTCCAGCCTCCACTTGCCTCAGAGCTGTTCCAAGATGAGCACTGTCAGAGATCAGATCCAGAGTTCAAATTGTATCTTATCATAATCAAGCAACATGATTGTGTAAAGCTTATTCCAGCTCCATTTGGCAGATTAGTGGGGTAGCCAAACCCTCCCTGAAAATTTTCAGAGAATCTTGGATCAACAAACAGGTCGAAAAACAAATTCTGTGTAACAGCTCACCGTTTGTTCTCTGCTTTTAAATTCTGCCTCAGCACACAGAGGGGAGTGAGACAAAGAGATGAGGATTTGAACTCAGAGACTCAGAGTACACCAACATTTTTTTCTTGCTTGATTGTGTACTAAAACTTCCTGTAAAGTCAATAACTTCCTATGGCTTCACAGCAAAGTGGAAAGATTAAAAAAGAGCCATAGTCCTTTGAAGATGTGGAAGGCAGTAAGTGAACAGGCTGAATCCTCTTTGGATTTGAAAGTCTATGCAGTGCTAACAGTTCTGCTTTAAGGTGTCAAAATTGCCTTAAATCTTTACCTTTGTTATATCCTGCTGCTGCAGACATAGAATAGAATAGACCTGACTATTCCAAACAATTTAGACAGCATCATTTTTCTTTCAACTTTTTTTTGAAATGCATCTGATTAGCACCTTTTTATTATTATTATTTGTTTGGTTTTTAATGTGCAAACACTTTTAATTACTTTAACGAGAACAGCATGGCAATGTAACATACAGTACGTAGAACTGCACTTGATTTTATTGTGGTTGGTAGCAACTCACAAATATGAAGTTCCAAACCAAACTAAACACTTAGCTCATTGTTAAGCTACAAACTTCCCATTATGTGCAAAGTGCAAAGTCAGGAGCCTAAGAAGGAGTTAGGAGCTGAAATATTTTGCTACTTTGTGCTTGTAAAACCAGGCTAGTGCATTGGGCAGGGACTTGGTTTAGGCTTGCACAGTAGCTCAGTGTTTATCACACCAAAACTCCTCCATCTGGGAGCTGGAGACATGTCTGCAGTGGTGCAGCCCCTGGTGGTTTCAGGAAACCCGGGGAAATCTGAGGGCCGCCTGCAGCACGAGCAAATGTCCCTGGGCAGGCTGAGACCTGAACAGAAAGCACCTTCTGAAACAGTTTCTCCACTTCACCAGACTGGCTGCTGGCCCTTCCCTCATTTAGGTGCAAAGTCAAACAGGTTCATTAGGCCATCACCAAGGACCTAAACCAGCCTGTTAATTGTCAGGTTGAATGAAGGGGAATGTGAGATGGTAACTAATAGTAGAGAGGCGGCCTAAGGAGTCCTTCCTTACTGTTTCTTCATGAGGAGGTGGCTGGCTTCTCTTCAGCCTGGACCAGAGGCTAGCCAAGCAGCTAGTCAATCTCCAGGCGCAGTACCAAGCCAGATACGCACTACGGACATCGTAAGCTTTTGTCCCCTTTGGCATCATTTCTGCAGTGATAGTGTAACCACCTTTCTCTCCCCCTTGTCTACCTTTTTGTAAGGATTTTTCACAGAGGTAGTGAGCAAGGCTTTTAAACTATGCTAATATAGTTGCTATTAATATAATAAGAATTATTATTATACAGTCATTTGATACATTCAAATAACAGAATGCATGGGCCCTTTCAGTAAACCAGTGTCCCCCCATCACAGACATCCCTGGGCTAGTCCTACAGTTTTTTCAGCTTCCTACTATGGCACCATAAAGAGCTATTCTGGGCTGCATAGACACATCCTTGGCACCAGGTATCTTCCTTAAGAAACCCCCACTGTCTTGTGGGAATTGTTGAATTAGTTTGAAGTATAGCCTGAGCGTTGCCCCTGTGCAGACTCCCATAAGTTTCTATCACAGATTAAACTGTGCTTTAAGCTCCAGTCAGCTAACTTAATGGAGGGCACAGGATGGTAGATTGAAGCTCAAGTGTAGCTGACCTTCCAGCTCATAAAGCAGTGAAGACTTGACTATCCTGTGCTAACACAAACACTCCTGCTGACAGCACAGAACTGGAGCTGCTGCCATATGGCTGCAGAGGCTGAGGATGTTTTGACTTGGAATGCTGTCAGGGACCCTGTCCTTTACTGACCATCTCCATCACACTGTGCAAGCACCTGAGTGGTAAAACAGAGACATCCCGAGAGTCAGCAAGTAAAAGTGCACTTTCTGGGCTAAATCATCACCAATTTTAGCTTGTCTTTAAATGTGGAGTTATTACTTATTTATACTAAGTTTTTCTCATTTCTTGGTCTGAGCTTTGAGCTAAACTGTTTTGAAACATAGGGCTTCAGTGTGGCTACTCAAGCTAGCACTGCAATGAAGATGAACCTATGGCAAAACTTGAAATATTTTTCAGGGAGACAGTGAATGTAAGTGCTGTTGTGTAAGTGTAACTATGTAACATTTACTATATATTTTTTTTCCTTCTAACTTTTTTCATAGGTTTCTTACAGGAATAAGACTTAAACAACTCATTGGATTTCTTCAGCCTCCTGTCTGTCAATTTCCCTTCCTCAGTAACTTTTAAACATACTAAGGTAACTTCAGACAAATTTGAAAATTGCATAAATGTCTTTGGGACTTGGCAGGCAAGTTAAGAGAGATCTTGAAATCCTAACCATGAAAGAAGCTAAAATAATGGTTCAAGTCTTAATAGAAGCCAGCAGACCCAAGTCCAAAACAAATGGGAATTCAAACTTTGTAATTTCTGCTTTTTACATAATTACTTGCTAGCATTATAATTGACACACATTGGAAGGCATGAGGGAGGATTAGCGAGAGTTAAGCATCTTCTGAAGCACATGGAGCTGGAAAAAACAGCAAGCAGGGAGCAGGATGCACTAAATGCATACAAGAATCTAAAGCATTCAAATAACAGTGCAGGAGAGAAATTGTAATCACTGTGGCTAGTGGCTGGTCAAGTATGAACTCTTAATAGTAATCTACATAAACTTCCACACCCCTCTGTGAAGCTGTCATCTCAGTAGTGAAGCACACACATTTCACACAAGCAGGAGAAAAGGCCAGCATAATAGCTAGTACCAGTGCTAAAATTCACATCTGAAAGGGATCAGGATGACCAGATACTTCACATCCTGATCTAAAGTCTGCTCACTTTGTGAGACACCCCTCCTTCACCCTAAAAGCATCATCTATTGTGAGGTTTAAGCAGTAAAAAAAAAAAAGTTAAGCAGTCAAATGCCTCAGAAAGATGTGGTATAAAACCTTGAAAGCACAGAAAGTGACAGCTTCAACCTTCCTAGCAGAAGTTCCACCTCCCCTCAGCTCTGACTTACTTCTGATATGTAGAGCTGAGCCACTCAGTCCCTTCCCAGGTACTAATTTTGGTTCATAATAAACCTTCAATCCTAAAAGACAACACGTTGCACATACAAATATTTTTCACCCACTTCCACTCCTCCTCACCAGATTTATTCTCTTCAGATACTTCTGCCTAAGTTCCACTCTGGGCATCTGCACGCTAGCCTTGTTTTATCTACCTGAGGTTAACTTTCTTAGTGCTCTCTAGTCTTCATGCAGTCCAGAAATATAATCAGCAACAATTTCAGGATCTCTTTGCTATAGTGGCATTTCCAGTTTCTGACTGTGGAAGAAATATTGATGTGAGTTCCTTGAAAACCTATCCCTATGAAGTGTCAATAATTACCATCTTGGCTTACAGAAAGGAGTCTTTGGCAGGTTGCCCAGTAACATCAAACAGGTCTGGAATAATCACAAGAGCTCAGCTTTCTGTAACAGTACCTGACATGATTGTGAGAAATCACATAATTGACTTCTAGGAATTTGAAGAAAATATATATTCCTTGCTTAATTTTGATCATCAGCATAAGAACTATCCTTTTGACACTGAGTTACCAGAATTCAAATATAAACTATGAGTTCTTTCACTACCAATTGGTTATGTTCATAAAAATGCCCTGACCAGAGCATTCCTGTTTTAACTTTGTAGTTGTATATGATATGAATTTTCAACTAAAGCTGTACAAGACTTTCCTCAAGCTCAGAGATCCTGTCTGAATGTTCTTTCCCATTGTGAGAGTCACAAAAACAACAAATGCCAGAATTACATACTTGAAAAAAAAAAAAAAAAAAAAAAAATATACTCA
>NDXB01010691.1:14166-33968 GCA_002631895.1 Agapornis roseicollis | reverse complement strand
AGAAGGAAAGAAGGAAGGGAAAAAGAAAGAAAGAAAGAAAGAAAGAAAGAAAGAAAGAAAGAAAGAAAGAAAGAAAGAAAGAAAGAAAGAAAGAAAGAAAGAAAGAAAGAAAGAAAGAAAGACACGTATAGTGGGATAGTTTAGTTTCATTTGAGCATGAAGAAATATTTTTTACAAGTACTAGACATGAAAGAAACAAAAATTAAGACAGAAAACAAGTTTTGTGTTGAGATTTTTATATTTGGGGGTGGGAGAGTGCCTAACACCTTGGTATTTTTCCACACTTTATTTCATTTTCCCATTTCTGTATTAGAGTAAGAATAAAATTAACCTGCCTCTGCACTAAAAAAAAAAGTTTTTCCTTCTGGGACCATTTGGTGGAATATATCTATCTGTCTTCCAGCACAATGGTCAGCTGCATAAATACCACTTTATCATATTTGAGCCACCTATAACCTTTTCCCATGTTGCAAACAGTACCAGTGGCTGAAATAAGAGCCTTGGATAATCATTCAAGAAAATAATTTTGTCAATGCTTAGAAGTGGACTTTTCTTCCAAGATTCCTTAGCCTGAGCTCACAGATAATGTAAGCACAAACCAGGTACCAGGAAACTGCTTGGAGGGTGCCTATGAGCAGTATGTTACTAAGTTCGTGAGTCAAGGGCCTCCAAAGCCAGTTACAGGTATTTCCATTCTGACCTTCACAACCCTCCACTGATGATCTGCTCTCAGTCACCACCCAGGTAAAAACACATGATTTGGGTTTTTTTACCTTATTGCAGCCTTTAGGTGCAGAACCTATACAAACAAGGTCAGTGGTGGCCTCTGCAATTCCGAGCATCAGTTATGGCAGTAAAAACAGGAACTTCAAGCATAAACTAAATATTACTATTTGACAGAAACTAACCGTACTCAGTGCTTATCCAGGCCTCAACACTAATAAAGTGCTTTAAGCTCATTTGTACCAACACATGAAATCTCAGAATGCCAATTCAGTGCTTGGCCACTTCACCCTGCAGGGCTCCCTAGCAATAACACAAAACCAGTGTGCTGGCACTCTGGCACTGCATATTCTGCTTCTGCAGATGATAAAAAGAGCCAGAACTCAACTCTAAAGTAATATTACCTCCTGATCAAGCTTTTTGAACATGAAGTACATACGTACATCTGGATGTTGCAATTGTCTTCCCTACGGACAGGGAACTAACTCATTTGCAAGAAGCATAAGCCTCCTTTTCCTAGAGCATGGGACATTCCTGGGCAGTCAGCTAAGTGCTTGCAAGTAGCACAGTTTAACTCAGCCCACTCCAATCCTCTTCAGACCTATGCATGTTATTTCATCTCTCCTACTTTAAAGAGATCATTGAGAAGACTCCTCTGGAACTGACTGCAGAGGTGGATCATAAAGGCAAACACTTAGGCTATCACCTGCCATGAGGACAGGCTGAATGCACAATAAAACAAAAGGCTTGGATGAAACCCGACATGCTTCATTCCACATCTGATGCTCCATCCTTAACAGCATTTTTGTGCAGACACTACCATAGACAAGTAAATCAAATACAAACCAGATTATGTTTATCCCCTTTCTTCCTAAATCTTGCTGTACTGTTGTGTCTCATCCTTTCCCTCTTTCACTACTTAGCATGTCTTATTGTTCTTATTTGTCAACTTACCTAATTAGTCTGGGGCCAGATCATGATAGTAGGCTAAGCAAGTCACCCAGGAATAAGTGTTTACTGGATCAAGCCCTTAGACTGTCAGCTTCTCAGAGCAGAGACTGTGCTTTATTATTCACATGCGGAATAGTCTGTACACTAAGTGCGTTATATACATAATTCATTTAAAAATAATAATAGTACACTAAGAATGAAAAACATGCCAGCAGGAAAGTTCACTGACTGCACTACCATCAGTAACTCAGAGATGCTTACACATAATTCAGGCTTAGAAAGCCAAAAGGATGATATTTTGTTTAAGCCAAAGGAGCAAGAGTCAGAAGAGCTGCAGCGCTACTCCCAGTGCTGCCACAAAAAATTTGTCAGGATAAATCTTTGGAAATAACTGTGCCCCAGATTCCCTTTCTGAAAATACAGTAACACAAAAGGGATACATATTCTCCTACTCTTACTTGATATCCTCAAGGGTAAACAAGGACTTGGAAACAGATGCACAATATACAACATATTAAACATAAGTAATATGTAATTTCAAAATAAAACATTTTTCAAAGTAAGGCATGATCATCTTATTGATGATATTATTTATAAATGATGTCCCAGAATCTACAATACAGCATAAACCTATAGGAAACAGACACTTTTGCACACATATGCAGTGTATGTGCAACTGCCATTTACAGATCATGGACAGCACACTAGAACAGAAAATGATTTATGATAAAGTGTAAACCTAGGACATTGACGTGGCTGCTTCACCATTTAATCTAGCTTTGACCCTCCATCAACTAAATATTCATGACTAGCGTGACCTCCAGGATCCTCTTCCACACCCAGCTGTACCTAAGAGTCAGAGAATTAACCCTTTCACAAACCAACCCCTACTATTATGCCAGTGCCTTTTCTTTTTACTTTGCCATCTACAGTAGCCTGGCTATTCTTCTTTTGTATTTAAAAACCTTTATGCAAATCAGGCTGGTAGCACGGCAACCTAAAGTTCTTGCATTAATGCAGAGTATTATTCACATATAAAAATTCCATTTAAATCCCATTAAGGTTATGACATAAATCCAAACAAACTAGAAATTGCACAGTTAAGGTGGAAAAGTGACATATGTCTTCCAGTCTTTAAGCAGAAGAAAGCAGAATAAGAAACCATTAAAGTGTCACCCAGTTTGGGCTATGCAGAGAAGCACATATGTTACCTTCCTGCCTTTTAACTGTTCATTCCATTGCATCTGGGATTGTTTTATTTTTGCTTAATGCTTTTGTCCCAGTGTCAGTGGTCCTAGAAAATAGACTTTGTCTGTAAATACTTCTGAACAATATCCATTCTGTGGGACAAGAGAGGCAGCCTGCTGTAAAACAGCTGTAAGCTGGGGGGAAAAAAATCAGATTACCATTATACATTTTTGGAGGTGTTTCTGGGGGATAGTAAAAACCAGTGACAGATATGACACTGTTTTGCAAGTGTCCCAATTAGCAGCACTGCTGCTAGAGTCTGGAGGCATCTACTTCCTTTCTCACGTGTTCCTCCTTTTGAATTCCTGACACTTCATAGTAATGAACTGCACTGCAAGGTCTTGTGAAAGAGTGGATTTAATACCAGAATTTTGTACCTGCAGTACTTGAAACACTCACAGGCATGGCTGAGCTGAAAGAATTGGTGTAGACACCACTTACTTTTGAATAATCTCTTCTAGCTGGTGATGCTGGGGTGTACAGCAGTGTTCCTAGGCACCTATAGCTAATGCTGCACATCCCTGCATGAGCAGATGGATCTCTCTGCTTATGCATGGATCTCTTATGCTCATGAATAAGGTTTGACCCTGTAGCCCGACAACAAGCAAAAGGGGAAAGAGGAGAGGTTTACTGAGTTTTACTTGCATTAATCAAGCTACAGATGCCATAGTTAGCTGTAAAATTTCAAGCAGAATCAAGCCCAGAGCATGTTCTTCTCCATGTTTGTCACACAGGCTAATAATGCATAGTGGGTTGTTACTGGAAAGTGTAGGATTTATTCTTTTTCTTTGGAGTTGAATAAAACTTGATTGCAGTTTTCCTTCTTTTTGGTAGTGGTAAGAGTAAAGAAACAAGATGGCTCAGGCAGTGAAGCTGTTATCTCGACTAGAATCCCAAAGTTTGATTTGAATTAGCCATTCGTAAGACACACATACATATGCACACACACAAAGGAGCTTGGAAAGCAGTTCCATCTGGTTTGGGTTTTGGTGATTTTTTTTTTTGTTTGTTTCTTTTTTTTTTTTGGTAAGACTGGGCCGCAGCTAAGAAGAGTGGAGATATTTCATGTTCTGCATTTGTGACCTGACATGTCTTCCCGTGTGTTCTGATCGAACACTTCTGTCCTAAACAGAACTGGTATTAATTGGGGATTTAGCATAGCCAAGAATTAGGGTTTAGAGGGGGTAAAAGTTTTTTAAATTTAGAGCATATTTGCTTTCACTCTGCCTTGAAAAAGTTATTTTTCCCTTCCTCTGTTCTAAGCAAACTTTCTACAAATTATACTTTGAATAAAACACATCACAGACTTCCATGGAAACAGCAGTCAGCATGAGGAAAGAGTGGAAAGTGCTCAAGGTGACAAGAATACCTTCTACAGTGCCATCACAAGATAAAAGTTGAACCCTAGCAAGTACAGAAGCAGCTGACATAATAGCATGACAAGATCACAATGTTTGGAAGAGGGAGGGAGGGAGGGACGGGACAGATGTCCCAAAGACATCCTTTCTTGCTAATTATCGAATCACTGACAAATGACAAACATTCAGGGTCTTTTTTGGATGCACCTTCAGGGAAAGTTGAGAGAACAGCTTAAATAGGGGGTGTCCAATGCCTTCTTGGATATTTTACATTTCAGATTAATAAATAAGTGCAATTAGATGAATATCTGTGAAGGATGAGAGGTGCCTACAGGTACATACTATGCTGAAGTTTATAGGAGACATTTTTAGCCTGTGTTCTCAGAGTCTTCTTCCAAATAATATTGAACTGCTGCCAAAATCAGGTCTTCTCTGGGTTGTGAAGAAAAATGGGTTGCATATCAGATGCTGAAGAACACAGATATTAAGTATATAAGTAGCTATCTATTCTCTGGACAGGTGTATGCTTGAGAAGCCTTTCTTTACAAAGCAAGATTTTTTGTACTTATTATCATAGTCTTACTCTCTTCAACATCCAAGTGCTCAGTGACCCCTATTCCATTTTTCCTTCTCCCATTTGTAAATGTTTATGCATTCCTATCCAGAGGCTTGTCCAGAGCTCTGACACTGCAGACTTCTTTTTCATCTATGATTCCCAGCAGCACTCTTACCTCCACTCCATTTTATTCACAGCTCAGCTGCTGCAGTCATCTGTCTTGCTTTCCATGGCCCACACCTTCCCATCACAATATGTTCCTTCCTCATCAAATTTAAGATTGTTTTTTACAGTTGTCATTTTCACTGCTGCTCATTCTAGGTGAGTATTCGCTATTCAAACCAAATGGTTTTTGCATTTGCTCCTTAGATTTTCAATTCTTCCTTCTGCATCCTCAACTCTGCAACTTGCTTTTACCCAAATATCCTCCCTTCTTGATCTAAGTTTTACCAGCAACATAGAGATGACTAAAGTAATCCAGTTTTGACCTTTCATTTGGAAGACTTAATGTGTTTAAATTATATACATCTCTAAAATTTATAAAGATATCAGTCTGTAGAGACAAGATCCTTTATTTTTCAGTGTCTGTAGCTCAAACTTGAGAAACAAAAGGATTAAGGCAGTATGTTCATACTCTCTCGAGGTACAGATAGGCTGACTTCAAAGATTTTCATCTCCTCCCGTTCCAACCTGGCTGTTATCCAAGCCACCTGGTCAAGTTTGTCACCCAGTGAGATCTGCTACCTCAGCTTACCTTATACTTTCTCCCAAATCTGAATCAGTCCAAAGAAACTAGGTAGCTTAAATACCAGGTTTCAGAGGTGGGCATGACTTTTAGCATGACTCATTTTGATTTAAATGGAGCAAGAAACTGTTACTCAAGAAGATCAGACAAAAGTAAAAGCAGAATAAGCATGCCTGACAGAGGGACAGAGTGGGCTCTCTGGGAACGTGAGGCTCCTCAAGAAGAGAATGTTGTTTGCATGGCCTGTTTCAGTCCTCCACACCACCTCTGCATGTGAGTGGCTTTATTGACTTATACATCCAAGCACAGGAGTAGTTTTATTTTTTTAAAGAAAGCAAAAGGCTGAGTGATTTGATCAAGGCCACACATCAGCACACCAGAGACAAGACTACTATAACATGCAAGTAAGACAGTCAGACTGAAAGCTTCAAACCTGGAAAGAGGAGTCACCTTTTATATATTTGAAGTGTGCACAGCATAATAGAACTCAGTCCTTGCCAGGGTTTCCAAGTAGCAGTTTAGTACAGACAAGTAAATGCTACATAGACCAGTGTGCATGGGGCTTTACACAGAGTTTGGAGTTGTTTTTTTTTAACTCTTGGGGTCATAAAAATTTCAAAGTTTCAACAGAATAAGGTGGGTATGCTTCTAAATGTCTCAAGCTACTTTCCTGGATCAAATCAAATAAAAACATACCCTGCCAGGAAAGGTTTCCCATATGGAAATTTTCCTTTCAGATTGTTTTGTTCCCTTTATAACTGCCAGTGACAGCATAGCATTTGAGGCATAAGGAGGAAGTTATATTCAGTAGCTATTGTGAGAGAAAATAAAGGTGGACTGAAGATGAAGAAAATATCCTGAGTAAACTTAAAATATCTATGAAATCTCCTCACCTGCACTGACCCCCAAAATTGTGCTAATTATGAGGATTAACATGCTTCCTGTACATAACAATAGGTTATGTCAGCTGGTGGAGAGAGATGGTCTACCCACTCAGAAATTAAAGTGCAGCCTACAGCTTGCTTATACGTGAAGTCATGAAATAGATGCAGGTGTCCTAGCCAGCACTATGAAAACACTAGGCTACCAGGAAGGATCAGGCATAAGACACGTACAAGTCTCACGTCCAAGAATGTACCTAAACTTAAACATATATCCTTGATAAGCTATAAAAGGAGCTTCATTTCTGTCATATCTGTTCATTTATAAAAAATTGCATCAGTTGACCTTATTAGTTTCTGGATCATCTGCTCCCACCTTCTCCACTACTTCCTTAACAGCTATAAACAATTTGTGGAATTCATGTATGGGGTACAGTTCCTCCCAGACTACCCTCTACTTCGTATATCTCAGAGAAGGATTGATTGAGTGATAAAAAGGGTGACATAAATATGCATACATTTCCTGACAAGAAAGCTTCACAAATAGGTAGGCAAACCCTGTGTAGACTTATCCTGTTGCCAGCTGTCCAAATATCACTTCATTTCTGAAGGACCAAGGCTCCGTATTGCTTGCTGAAACTTAGCCTCAAACACATAAAAAAAAAGTCTAAGTAAATGAAATTCAGCACACATTCTCTTGTTCTGATACTCTTTTAAGTAACACTGCCTCAGGATACATTAGCTTCATTATGTCTGTGCCTATAATAGGATCCTACAGCATGACAGCCAAAGATTGCCATTTATCCTTCCCACACTGACATGTTTCATCTTGGTTCGTGGAAAGGGTATGTTATGTGAGCCACAGCCCTGTAATTCCAGCTCGTCGTCATATCATGGACATGACATTTGGCTCTGACTCCTTCCCATGTGAGAAGGGCTATTGTCCTAAGAACAAATATTGCTGTCTCCTTCAGCAAATGTAAAGTTTCAGTTTTAGCTGAACCATTATACTCAGAAACTTTGGGGGGGAGGGGGGGGAGAAGGAGGAATATTTTGAAGAAAACTACATTTTTTATTTTTCACTTTTGAGAAGCATGTTTCCATACAGATAAGCATCATATTGGAAAATTCTCAGCAAGATCTTCTTAGATCTAAGACATACATTTTGCAATAAGAATAAATGATTGAGTACCAGCTTATTGCTGTGTACCAGTTCAGGCTTGGTTGAAACCTTAATCTTTATGATGAAGGCCAAAGAATCTAGACTCAGTTTCTCCACGCTTGATTTCCACAACATTTATGAAGAGCGCTAAACTGAAGAACAAGAAACAGAATGCCTACTCTAGACATCTGTGTTACACACTACAGCACCTACAAAGAGACACTTATCCCCAGCATTAACTATTTAATTAATTAATTAATCAAATAATCCAAAATTAACATCTCTATATAGTGAGTGAAGAGATTTGGGTATCTCCAAAGACACTTAAAAGCCTAGTGCTGAGTGGGGCGTTTAATAAAGTAGTCAGTAAAAAATAGCAAGAGGGAGAATATCTGTCCGATTTAAGGCTACTTCAGCTAAATGCTTCCACCTAGAGTGAACCTAGACCTGAAGGCCTCCTCTAAGCACTCAGCAGTGGTGAGATATAAGGATCATAAGTTTGAAGTGGGAAATCTGCTGAGTACCTGCACTTTCTAATGGCTCTTCACAGGCACCTGCACCTTCAGGGCACAAGAAGATCAGAAAAACATACTTTTAAGATTAAGCTGTTTCTTCTAATGGAGGGATTATAATATGTGGTTCTCTGAAAATTTATAGGAACGTGTTCAGTGAAGCAGTAGACTTTATTCCTATTTACTGTGGTCTTGTGCTTCCTAGGACACCCTTGGCTTAATATCAACATTCCGTCACTGGGAAAAACAGTAAGACTTTAAAGTCTCTCCACCTACTTATTCAAGAGCACCACATGCATGTGAGCTACCTAGTTCAGCTTTACTGTTGAAGGGTATGTCTCTGCTGTCTGTGGAGGTGCAGCTACAGAAAAGACAGATACAGCCTAGCGAGCTCCATATAAATAGCAGAGTTTTGAGTGAAGCTACTCAGAGTACACAACTTCCATGGACTCTATCTACTCTGGTAGGTAATCTGTGCTGAAATCCTTTCAGAAGTGATGTCTGTGATTTACCATGTCCATGGCAGCAGCAGGGCAGCCAAGGTGGAATAGCATTACCAGTCCCACCAACAGCAGTGTCGCACCCAGAGATAACTCACGTGCGTGGATTCTCTGGAGACACTATAATAATGATCTTCCACTCTTCTTCCTAACTAATGGTGCGCCATCAAAGACATTTGAATTGGTACCAAAGATATGGAAGAAAGTTATGTAGTGGAGCATACCACTCACATTCCTCTCAGATGTTTAAACAGTGTTGAAGAAGACAGGGTAACTTGCATATTTTCTGCCAGCCACCCTAGCTTGGCAGAGCTTATTAAAAAAGACTCATTTTTCTTTGGGGAAGATGTGAAAGAGTTGGCCATTCTTCTCATGGTACACTGAGGAAACAAAGTGTCTCTTGTATGTTATTTCAAAAATGTGAGTACCTTCATGCAAACCATCCTGTGATGCTATAGCTGATGCAAGATACAATGGACAAAATGTTAAGATCTCTGGTGAGGGAGAGGGAGATATTCTGACTAAACATCACCATAAATGTAGTTACTTTTGATGAACTTATTTTCATTGATGAGAATAATAACTATGAGGTCACAA
The DNA here is from genome assembly GCA_002631895.1 of Agapornis roseicollis. Taxonomy (NCBI): domain Eukaryota; kingdom Metazoa; phylum Chordata; class Aves; order Psittaciformes; family Psittacidae; genus Agapornis; species Agapornis roseicollis. The sequence goes on along the minus strand of NDXB01010691.1, from coordinate 24,735 downwards.
ATCATCTTATCCTGAAGACACCTAAAACCGTTAAATATAATCTCTCCCTGAAAGTGCCTATTTCTCTCTATAGAGCATAAAGGCATCCTACAGTGACTGTAATCCCTAAATGCTTACCACATAAATGCCTAAAGCTAGATGGAGAGAAGCTCTGTCTTAGCTCAGGTCAGCAGCCAGAACTCCAGGTAACACTTTGACTCCCTCCTATGACTTTGTACAACTTTGTTTTCTTCCCACTGGCTCTTCAAGTGTCTGCAGATATTTCTTTTAGTCAAATCAGAAAAAGAGCCTTTCTATAGCCCTTCATAATTACATCTTTGCTTATCAGTTCATCATGAAGTAACATAAAAGTGTCATCTTTATTTGCTTGACCATTCATGAAATTGTGAAAGGACACAGTTGTACTTTATTATTATATTACCCTCAAGAGCAGGAAGGACTACCTCATATGCAGATCCTGCTATCTGTGCTGCTGTCAATCACATATTGGGTGAGACAGGACTCATGGTATTCTAACAGTCAAGCTGTTTCTTCTTAAGCATTTATACATCACAGCTGCTTGTTAACATACTGCTGTAAAGCATTATGTAAGAATCTATATAATAACAAATACTTTGTTTCAGACACCTTGATTAAAATTTGTTTGATCATATTGATTACATTCCTAGTGAAAAGTGACAGCATGATCGAATTATATACAACATATTGTGTCAGAGTCCCTGTGCAGTGGAAATTACAGAAAAAAAAAAAAAATCTGGATAACTTGCATTTTTCCCTATGTAGTTTCTTAAATGTATTTCCTCTAATCAGAATATGATACCTCACAATCCTGAAATAAACATTACAGGTTAATCTCCTCTTTCCTCTTTTAGAAATGCAGGAGGATGAAGTGTACAAGCAGGGATCTAATAGGCTCCAGCCAGCTATTCTTCCTCAGAAGAGCAGCAGTGTCTGTCTCTTAGAGGACTGACACCCCTGTGCTCAGCTCCACCACGGCCGCCACCAAGCTCACTAGCTGTGAGCTGAGCTCTGGCCACATGCAGGTGAAGCAGTTGTATTACCCAGCTCCCCTCTCCAGCATCACAGCTGTTCCTAGTCATATCATTTTCTTATATTAGTTCTGTATTTCCCCTAATTTGACAGACAGTTTTGTGGCTATATGCAGCATCATCACATCTTCCCACCCTCCAGCAGCTCACTGTGTTGTAGCTCCAGGCTTCCTCAGCCCATGGTCACCCTTAGTCCCACAGCACTTTCTCTCTCTGTGCCTTCACTCCCTCTTACTGTTTTTATCTCAGCCAGCAGAAAACATGACAGCTTTACTTGTCCAACAAGAACTAATTCTGCTTGTCCTGGACAAGCAGATTTTTTTTCCCATCTTGCTCTTGTCTCCACGTATAGTAAATATTTGCATAATATATTAAGTACGTCGGGAAATCTCAAAAGATTTGGTTCAATGCCTTTTGTATATGCACCTGAAAAGCATGGCTGTTTGTGCAAGCAGTCCAAACAGTGTGATTCTTGAGTTAACGGGCTGGAAATCTTATGAGAACAGGTTGCCTCACAATACAAGATTTCTCATAATTTTTGCTTCCTCTGTTGGAATGGGAGTACAATGAAAATAATCTCTTGTACTATTTTGACACTTCTTTTCATGGGGTGGGGGTTGGGGAAGAAAGTTACTCAGACTTTTCTGAGCCTTACAAAAGCATCAGTCAGCTTAAACTTCCTTTAGGTTTTAGGTGAGAACTCAGGATGGGAGATTACACCATCCAAGCCAATTCAGCTGTTCTTTTATAGCAGTGTTTACCCACTTTATTGATATGCATCAGGTATTGGTAAAATAATACACTACATACTCTGACTGACTGGCTAATAGGAATCTGTCAAACTATGAATGCTATAACAGTCACATAATAATAACACAGCACTACAGAAGGCAATAAATTATACATTTGCCACCATCCTTCACGTATTCTATACGGATCATGGAGTTATGGTTATTGGTTGCAGTGTGTATTACCAGGTCCCAGGGTCACCAGAACAGAGTTAAATGATGTAAGGGAGTAAGTAAAATGATGATCTATGTTCAAAAACAACACTAGCCTTGGTACCTATTACTTCATGCAGTATGTTTATATACTGAGTGTGAATAATCAGGTTCCCTGAAAAAGGAGAGAAAATTGACAATGCCAGAGGCAGAACAGCGCTTTCCATTTATCAAGAATTTTGGATTGAAAACTTTATTTATGTGTGTAGGTGCTGCAGGTTGTGAGGATCACCCAGAGTTGGCAAAGTTTCTCTCACAGATCTATAAGGCTCTGTACCCAGCAGGGTATTTATTTTCCCCACCGAAGTTCAGCTGCAACTGTCATGTGGAAAGAAAGTATTCCAGTAGCTGCTGTGCACCAATCTTAGATAACAACTGAGCCCAAAACCAAAGGCCACAATAATCCTGGCTTATTGTTACTGCTACTGCTCCTACTTGAGCAAAAGGAACAATTTCTTTCCATTTAGGCAATGCAGTATTTGTGCTTTAGTTTGAAGTATCATCCACTTACATTTTATTCATGCATCCTTTCAACTTCATTCCATCTCCACTTTTCAGTGTATTGCATATCCGCAAATTTGGCAGATCTCAAAGACAATGCTGATATATCATAACTTATACTCAAGGGAAGCACAAGGGTGGAATAAATAGTGGCTCTGTACAGTCAGAGACTGCTTCCAGATTCACAAGGGAAGGCGGCTCTGGATAGGGAAAACCAAACATAATTATGCAAAACTGTATTGCTAAAAATTCCCAGTTACATAAATCAATGATATTTTATGCTGTACATGGATTTATAGACTATTCAGGATTGACTGATACAGCCATCAGCCATGTACCGTCAGCAAGTTATGGATCTCATGGTGTCAGCAAAAAAATAGAAAAAATAAGGGGGAGGGTGTTACTTTTACATCTGAGATGAAATTGTGTTGTATTTTCAAAGCAGATGTCATCTCAGGGAAAATTATGCTTAGGTAGGAGTTTTCATGTAAATAACTTTCTGCTGGGCAATCCATTGTCATTTGGATTTTTTTTTTTTAAAGTATCTATATAAGCCCAAAGGTTTCCAAGCTATAGCCCTGGGGGAGAAAACAGGAAAGTGGAAGCAGCCTAGAACCCAAGTACCCCAACTTTAAGGATCCCTAACTCCAGATTTTGCTTGCTCTTTTACCTGTTTAGGTAACATTTAAACAGGTTAAACAAGTTACCTTCTCTGTCCTTTCTGCATCCAACTCTTCCCCAGAAGATACGTTACATCTAATTACACCTCTAGAAACCATCGCCAAGGCTATGTGAGAGTAACTGGACTAACTGGGTGATAGCATCCATTCACTTTCTAGGCATTCAGTTTGCTGTGTATCTATTACACAGTGCGCTTTTAACCCTCTCTGTTTCTGCCCTGCTGTGTGTAACACTAGACACATCTCTGTACCAAATGCCAATCCAACTCACTTGTGTCCTCTGAAAACAATGAGGTGCTCAGGTGTAATTGTACAGAATTTAAACAATAATCCTCGCTTTCTCCTGAAAACGAACAGTAGTGCATGAAAGGTAATATACCCCTATTTTGCTGAGCGCAGGGCTCCGAAAGGTCACACTGAGAAAGAGAGACTGAATTGTTTGGAAAATAGCCAATTTGATTACAATGGGCAATTCTGAGCTTACAGTTTTCTTCTATCTATCCAGCCTAAAGTGGCATCATTTGCAATAACAACTGTATTGCAGAAATGCTGTGGAAGAGACCACAAGCCCAATTTCTGTTCTGCTGAAGTATCAGTAAGGGGACTTAAATATCAAAACCAAGATACAACCTATTCAATACTGTGCAGTACAGACATTCAAAGCAAGTTCAGAAACATTAAATTAATATTAAGCTATACCTGTTAAACAGTCACAATTAACAGGAGCTTGGGGGTGAAGTGAACATTCAAAGCTACTGTCCAGTTTTGAAGGATCATTTGCATTTTTACAAGTGAAAATTCAAACTCAACAGAATCCAAGGCGTTTCTTTGATCTTGCTGTCTAGGTCTAAGTTCCACCACTCCTCTGGAACAGGAAAGCTGTGTGTTTTCCTGCTGACTCAGCCTCCAGTGGCTGATGTGACCAAATTCACACAACACAACACTGCCTCAGGTGATTCACAAATTCTCCTTGTCTTGCAAGAAATGGTGGGCTTCAAAAATCTCAGCTTCTCATGGGCAGACCCAGCCATTTGGTCAGTCTCATATGCAGACTGAAACACTATGTATCTTCTCATGACAATACTATTGGTTTTGCCCATAATCCCCTGATGTGAAGCGTTGTTAGAACCACTATAGATAAATGGGGTTTCCCATGCTCTGTGTGCTCTGGACATACTTCAAGAATTTTTCTGTATTTGCCTAGGGTTTGCAGTCATCTGGCAAGTCTGACACACATCCACACAGGGTACATGTGCTCAGCAGGTCTGGCATCTTTCAGAAATATGGTAGCCCTAATTATCGGTTCTTTTAGATGGGTTGACTACAGATTGAAGNCAAATTCACACATGACAACACTGCCTCAGGTGATTCACAAATTCTCCTTGTCTTGCAAGAAATGGTGGGCTTCAAAAATCTCAGCTTCTCATGGGCAGACCCAGCCATTTGGTCAGTCTCATATGCAGACTGAAACACTATGTATCTTCTCATGACAATACTATTGGTTTTGCCCATAATCCCCTGATGTGAAGCGTTGTTAGAACCACTATAGATAAATGGGGTTTCCCATGCTCTGTGTGCTCTGGACATACTTCAAGAATTTTTCTGTATTTGCCTAGGGTTTGCAGTCATCTGGCAAGTCTGACACACATCCACACAGGGTACATGTGCTCAGCAGGTCTGGCATCTTTCAGAAATATGGTAGCCCTAATTATCGGTTCTTTTAGATGGGTTGACTACAGATTGAAGCTCCCTCTACATTCCTTGTATATTTATAAGTGTCTGATTAATGAATAACCATAGGTACTGCAATGGGAACTGCAATGGATTTGCAAATGACCTGAGAAATTTAGAGACCTGCTCTAAATCCCCTTGTTTCACTGTTACAGTCTATTCTTTCGGGGAAAAGAAAAAAAAAAAAGAAAAAAAAAACCCACAAAAAAATCTTTCTTAGTACCTGATTTATGTAGGTACTTTCACACAAACTACAGACACTGATGAAGACTGTGCGTCACTGCAGTTTTCTGGTACCTGAGCATTTTCTCTTAGTTTAATTCTTTTTTTCTGCTGTGGGTGTCTTTGGTGCTTTTCATGACAGATTCACCTTCCTTAATTTCCAATGACAATAAGACAATAAAGAGTAATGAAGAATTTCCACCTGATGTTAAGGATTAGTGGCCTAGTTTTCAATTTTCAGTTCATTAAGAACTCCTCCCAGAATAATTCATTCTGTGATGCTCTGGAGTCTTTGGTCTAGTAAAAGGCACTGGATTTAAAGAAGACTTTTCATGTGGGTTATTTAAAAACTGTCATAAAAATGACAAAAAAGGAAAAATATACAGAATTGTTACAAATGGAAAGCAGACTGAGCTGCAATTTTTCAGACTCATTTTCAGCTATGGAGAGTTTTAATGCATATTTCCAGCATTTGAGCTTTTCTTTGCTACTGAAAACTGCAAGTTAAACATCACGCGATGTTTTTCACAAAGGAGCTCAAGGGGTTTGTGGAGGAAACACAAACATCTTTAACTGAGTTACCAAATTTCTCTTTGTCATAAAGAAATGCAAACAAATTTACTTATTTTAAGCTTTCTGAGAGAGCTATCAAGACATTATTAGAAAGCAGGGCTAGGCAGCAAGTAGTTTTCATATCCATAAAGTTTTGATATTTCAATTATTTTACCAACCTCAAAAATGGAATCTCATAGAATCAGAATATAGTGTAGATGGCAAAGAACCTCTTTATGCAAAGTGAAACAAAAAAAAAAAAAGGAGTGTATTCAGTTGAAATGTTTCATTTGACCTAGTTTCTCCTTTCTCAGTTTTCTCCTCAGTACAAGAAAGACAAGGAGCTGCTTTAGAGGGTCCAGCAGAGTGCCACAAGGATAATAAGGGGTCTAGAGCATCTCTCTAGAGAGATTGAAGGAGCTGGGCCTGTTTAGCCTAAAGAAGACTGAGACGGGATCTCATTAATGCATCTAAATATCTCAAAGAAGGGTGTCAGGAGGATGGTTCCAGACTCTTTCCAGTAGTGTCCAGAGACAGTATGAGGAGCAGTGACCATAAACTAAATGACAAGAAGTTTTACCTCAACATGAGGAAGAATTGCTTTACATTGATGATGGCAGAGCACTGGAACAGGGTTCCAAGAGGGCTTGTGGAGTTCCCCTCTCTGGAGACATTCAAAACCCACCTGGACATGTTCCCGTGTCACCTGCTCTAGGTGCTCTGGCTTGGCAGGGGGGTTGGACTGGATGATCTCCAAAAGTCCATTCCAACCATAACAATTCTTTGATTCTGCAATTCTCTGCAAATTAAATTAAATTTCTAAAGAAATTATGTTTCTGAGTGAAAAAAAAAAAATAATTTTTAAAATTTTTGCAAGTATTAAGGTAGGTATTTCTTATTGCACATGTGATTTATTAATGGATAATTCACTGAAATGAAACAGCTCATTTTCCAGAATTTTTTTATCAAATCAGCACTTTTCACTAAAACAGATAACAAAGAATTCCTATCCAGCCAGCCTGAAGAATGTGCCTCCACAGGTGAGTTTTATCACTTACAACTTGCCTTCTTAGGAAACCCTTCCACTGCCTTTTTACCTAAGATACTATTGGAGCTTATGGATTTCTTTCTTGACTTCCAAACAGTTAGAATTATCCGAACACATCAAGAGACTATTATTTCCCGCAAATCACCTTTTTGAAATATCATAAGAAGTAATGGGGAATCTCCTGACTGTGGGAGTGACATCCTCTGAATGTACAAAGTTGTATTTGTGTAGAGAAAAAAAATAAAAAAATCCCAAATTCCACCATCAGCTAACTAAAGCTATTATCACAGCTGAACTGTTCCCATATAAATGTCAAGTGGTATCACAGTTCATCTGCTCTCTCACTCACCCACAGCACATAGTATTTCTAATGCAGAAAACACTCTGCATTTTCAATCTTAAATAAAAGAGGGCAGAAGAATAAAACCAGCTTCTTTTCCTCCTTTTTTGTAAGTAACCTTGAATGAGAACTGTGCAGTTCATGCCTGTGTATCTCATCAAGAATATATGTCATTTCTCTAAGTAAGCATCATATATCTCAATAGTAGGGTCAGTTACCCACCCTTACCCCCCTCACAGTAGCTGATCTATCAAGTTAAATCACAGGCTTTTCAATATGAGTGTCAATGTAGATCTGGCATTAAAAACTAACACACAGTGGGGCAGAAGAACAGTAAACAATGCAGAAAAAGATTTAACTCTGTAAGCTCTCAAGTCACTAAGATCCAGAGAGGTTGGTGTGCAGTGTATGCTCTACTACAAGAGTATATTTTAGTTCAACTGTTTTGAGTACATAGACAATTTTCCATGAACTCATCTTCCCTTCCTTTTTAACACCTCTTGAACTACATGTTGCCTTTATTTTCTTTTTCTTCTGCAAGATCTTTACTGCTCCAGCTTCCATATAACCTCTTCCTCTATGGCTGACACCATTACCTGCCACAGTCATTTGTTTCTTCAAATTAAATAAGCTTAAAATACATTTCACAGAGGCCTTTTAAAACCCCAACATCTGCTATAAGAGGAAAGGCTTGTAGAATTAATAAGACTTAAACTAATGTTTTACTTAATCAGGAGGTTTTCTCTTGGATGTTTTTTTCCAAAAATTCAATGTTAATTTTTTTTAATGGGAACAAATGTACAAGTTTCAAGTGGCATAGAATTTTTAGTCAAAGCAAGAGAAAAGGAGAGTAAGGCTTCCTGCAGCCCAGTATTAGGGGATTCACATCTGTGTAGTATAGTGCAGTTCACAGCCCCACTCCAGTGACTCATGGCCTGTACAGGTTGCAATAGTTCCTGCAGAAGAGGCTGAGACCCAGTATGAGACATAGTGGGGCACAGCCAACACCATGACTTGTGGGACATTTCCCTGGGAATTCTCTGGCCCTGAGAGACAGGAGAGAAGAAGCACAGCACGACTGGGTCCACAGGTCTCCATCTTCTTCTTTCCCCCACCCCGGGTTTTACATAGCCTCATCTGTATGCCTGTGGGTGCAGATCCAGGACTGTGGCATCCTCCAAACCTTGCTGGGTGTAACTCAAGAGCAGCAAGTGACTCAGTTCAAAACAGGGCCAGGAGCACATTCTTAATCCAACAGTATGGATGACCTTGCACCAATATCCTAGTTCAGGCTCTGGCCTTTTCCATCAGCTGGTGAGGATGAGGTCATTTTTCTGATGCAGGCATCCTGGTCTTTATATGCCGTGTGGTGGGTCACTCTAGACAGAAAGGAGTTCCCAGGTGCACCTTTATTAGGTGATTTCTGGGGAGCATCTATAGGAACAGATACTATTTCCAAAGACTGTATCTATGTGCAGCATCTCAGACTTTTGTTTCAAAAGATTCTGACTTTATCCCATTCAAAAGGAAGGAGGGGGGATGTACATACACTTGAAAACTTTAAAGAAATCTTTTCTTGGTCATATTTAGTAATGTATCTGTGCACTGCAAAGCTCCTCCTCTTGTGCATTTGAAACCCAGCCTGGCTTTCTTCAAAGTCAGCACCTTCTTACTGACAGCAGCTAAAGACCATTGCACTGTAAAGCTGTGCCAAGCAGCAGTCTTACTTCAATATGTGGCATATAAAATGCTACTGGCTTGGCAACAGAGATGACAACACTCAGCTCATCTCTCAGTTACAGGATATCTCCCTACTCAGGAAGACAACAAAAGATGTGCTTATATAAAAGGTACATGAATGGAACAATAATAAGATTATTATTTATTTCAGCCTGAAAAAGACTGGGGTTTAATGTAGGAAAAAAAAAAAAAAAAAAAAAAAAAAAAAAAAAAAAAAAAAAAAAAAAAAAAAAAAAAAAAAAAAAAAAAAAAAAAAACAAAACAAAACACTTTTTCCTCAAAAAAATGTTGAGCCTGCAGCTCTCACAGTGAAACCTTTACACTATGAGCTCTACTGCTGCTCTGCAGGAGGGGCTTACTTTACCCCCTGGATTGTAAATGAAGTGGGATGTGATGGACAGCGCAGCCACAAAGAGTCCTGCAATGGGGCAACAAGGAAAGAAAAGGACCTGAGAACAAATACAACAAAGGGGCACATGCTAGGCCTGCTTGACATATTTCTTCAGATTAATAGTAAGTGTTCTACTGGTTTAATGTTTATGTCCCAAATGTTAACAGTTTTCCTACAAAATGCAGAGGTAAGTAATGCAGCATATACAGACATATGAGAGGAAATGCATTAGCTTTAGATGCCAGGCTTTCAGTGGATGGTGGATTTTCCAGCTCAGGCCCCAGATACTGGTGGTCTGCAAGGATAGCTCTGGAAAACTGCCTCTGGTCTCACCATCCTGTGATGGTGAGATTGGTCTCACCAATCCTCACCATTTTTCCTTCAGGCTTCTCCATTTCAGGAAGGTGCTCTTTGAGAAGCAGACGTTCATAGCATGCTTGTTTCCAATTTATTAGTTAGGACTAAATAACTGGGCAGAAGTGTAATATGCATATAAACAAACACAATTAGAATAAAATGTGGAAGTAGCAAATTCATCTAATGATCAGATTGATTAAATTACTTCACATAAACCAACAATTCCTTATAAGCAGTGTGTAATGGTTTAGGAAGGCTGCAGTCTTATTTAGCTCTCAGCCTGGAAAATAACAGGGCTTTTATCAACTCTCAATGCCAAGTGGCATATTTAAGCTCCAGCCAAATAGCTGGTACAGGGAGTGTCAATCGCTCCCAGGCTGAAACTAATGTTGAGAGTGCGGCTCTGCTGCCAGCTCCAAGAGTTCATGCAGATTATTGGTTATCTAAAGCCAGCCAACCTTTTCTCTCACTGCCCTTTTCCCCTCAAAACTCCCAACAATGGATTACAGTAGATTACATTGGAGATATTTCAATATTTTAACATGACACTGCTTCTTAAATTTAATATTCAGAAGATAAATTCAATGAAATAGCATGATTTATCATGATTCAGCTGTAGATAGTTATTGCAAAAATCATTCTTTACTCACTGTGCTATGGGGATTTTTGCTTCACATGTATGCTAGCCAAGAGCTTGTATTTAAAAAGAAGCAAGAACATTGAAGTAGATGTGATCCTTAACTTAGAGAGATGGGAAAACAAACAGGTGATAAAGTAGAGACATAAAATCTTATAGAAAGGTTAAGCCAGAAAAAAATATACAGATAAAGATTTTTCACTTTAAAAAATGCATTTTGGGAGTTTAATTTTTGCCTGCAGTAATACCTGCCTCATAACAGAAATGACCATGGGATATTTGCTTTGTGCTTGTTTTATTTTTTTTTTTTTTTTTTTTTT
>NDXB01010691.1:439-12939 GCA_002631895.1 Agapornis roseicollis | reverse complement strand
AAAATTCTTGACACAATTTAGTGGAGAAAAAAGTTAAGAATCTATTTCAATGTGCCAGTACTCTATAGGTTTATTGTACTGAGCTAATAGAAGAGAGAGGGAAGGAAAAGGACAGTTGGGAGGACTTGGGACATTCCTCTTATTAAACCAGATTGTCATTCACCCTTCACCTGAGTGCCAGAGGGACAGGTAAATTCATCTGCATTCATTGCACTATTAGGTCTATCCAAAATAAATATTTTTCTTACATGTCACCTGAATATATATTTAGGATCATTCAAATAATGCCACATTTCATTTGTGTCCTACAGACTTTGCCATGTGCCTTCTATCTCCACTGCTGCAATATCATTAATCCATTAAAACTTGCAAAAACTACGTCAAAGCATAAATTCTGTCTCCTCAGTCCTGCGTCCCAAAAGGGTCTCATCATTTCAGCTCCAGTTCTGTGTAATTTCAAAGCTACTTCACTGATTCTTCCAGGAAACAGTTCCTTCACAGACAAAATTTTCGAAAGGGTTCAGACATCCAGCCTCCCTGAAAATGCTACCAGTAATCCAGGAGAAACACTCTGAGTATTCCTCTGAGAACGAGGGAAGTTATTTTTTCTTATAGCCCTCTCCTGTATTCTCTGTAAGAATGGTGCTGTCTTTAAAGCATTCTTCAGACAAAGATGTGGCTTTGGGGAACACAGCAGTAAAAATTTGTGTTCCCATTGGGTTTTTTGCATAGCACTGTGCACTTTTCAGCATCTTGTATATTATCTGCTCCTTGCATAAAAGAATTCTAAACTAAATTCCTTGTGGGAACTCCCTCCATATAATGCAAAACTTTAATTTGTGCCCTCTGCTTCTTGCATTTGACACAAATTCAAACTGTCTTGCATAAACCATTCTTCCTGTTCCCTCAAGAATATCATAGAGCAAAATGATCTCACTTCTCAGCCTCCTCTTTCACAGAGTAGAGCCCTAATTTCTTTGGTTTATTTGGGACAACTAGTGTCCCCCAGTCTCTCCATTATTCTGCTGCTTCTTGCTGCATCATTTTCTATCGCTATAAAAATTCTTTAAAATAAGGTGACCAGAAATTGGGATGATAGTGCAAGTATGGTCTCTGCAGTACTAAAGGGGGGTAGTTTTCAATAGTTCTCAATACACAACCCACTATGAAAAATTTGCAAAGATCTCTATAGATTTCTGCATATGTATGCACTTACTTTAATCCTTCACCTTCAGATTTCTTCGGCTACCCATGAACTACATTTTCCTGAACTGCATTTCTGCATTGTACAATCTTTCAGAGCCTGGTCCTCTGTTTTGTCCAGCATCTCATTACTTTACTTTTATCTAGGTCATTCATCTTCCCATACACACATGTAGATTCTTTGTTCTGACAGCACTCCCTATTTCTGCATTATCTGCAAATATTTTTGCTTTGTAGTATTTTCATCTTCCTCAGGCCTCAAACAAGTAGTATGAATAACAGGAACAAATCTAGTCCAGTTCTCATCCATGTAATTCTCTGCTCTTTCATTCAGATCACACCAAAGCAGTGTGATCTCTCTGTAGTCTATACTGAGACCACCCCTTAATTCACACAAACACATCACTCCCTTGCAGGAAGCTTGAAGTTTCAGTGGTGTGCAGTGTCATACTGCTGACCCCACACATTAGCCTTTCTGTGGTTTTTGCTGTTGCAAAACATCATGAAACCTACATAAATGGAAATAAATTATATCTCCAGCTTCCTCTTGCCAATTCTTTGTGCTCTTGCCTTAAAATAAAAATATTATTAGCTTATTAAGACAGGACCATCTCTCTGTTAACCCATGTGCATCCCAATTGATCAAATTATATCTCAGTAAGAGCCCCTCAATTCTGCTTCTGATGAGTTTTAATAGCATTTTCTCCACCAATGCTAGCCATATTGCTGTCTGCTTCTTTGTGTCATCTCTGACATGGCAAAGCAATGGCTCAGCACTAAGCAATCTATGATACATGAATACTTCTTCTCAAAACAACACAGCATGAGGATTTCAGAAATATTCAGAACAATGGCTCAATGATAAGAGATCCAGGGTACACATTACATGAATGCCACTTTCCAAAATGGCACAGCGGGAGGATTTCAGAAACTCTTAGCTCCTCCTGCTCTTTGAGGATCAGTACAACATACCCTGTTGGTAGAGCAACTCAGCCAAGAAGAGCTTCATGTAAAGGAACTCTGAATTTTTAACAGGTTCTTTTACACATGCACACCACTGAAATTTCCACCCTGCTACAAGTATTTGCCACTCATAATCTCAGTTCATAAAACCCTATAAGAAACCTCTTTCAATGTTTGCTACTTTTCTTCTCCATGTTAGGAGCATGTGCACAAAGCATTTCTTAAATGAGTATACTTTGAAACAGTAAGGGATATGATGCACATTCCCATAAAGTACAAAGGAGTTTTACAGCATGCAAAAAAGGGCAAAACAAAAATCCTCCCATATCCATTCTGGAGCAAAACTGGGACAACAAACAAAATCTCTGGCAAGGTCTTGTGGTGGCTTTTACTGAGCCGTTCTGCCTAGCTACACAGGAAATCTGTGCAGACCTCCAAATATGCAGTCCTGCCATAAGGTGAGGCATAGTGAGTCGTTGTCCATCCTACTATAACTGTTAGGGCAGTAGATTCTACCTCTGAGTTTAGTCTGTATATTCTGATTCCTGGGAAAAGATGTCTGACCCATCTGAAAATACAAAAAAGCCTTGACTTGGTGGAAGAAACATTAGTGATGGGGAATTTGTAACTCAGTTGCAATGCTCACATTCTCTTTGTAGGACCAGTATTTCCCTCCAACTGCAGACTGGCCCCCCAGTCTGTTGAAAAATATATGTGTTTTGCAGTAACTTGTAGTCAACATGCTTCAATACTGCTTTGACTGGACTGCTCTTGCTTGCTATCTTCTCTTCTTTTGCTGTACTGCTCTCCAGGAGCCAGGAATGGCTTAAAAGAAAGGCACACCCGAGTAGGGTAATTTCCCCGGGCTAAATACATTCAGGATGAGTCCCTGAACAACACAGTCTGATTAAAACTCCCCTAAGAATATTGTGTGAAGTGACTAATTCAGAGAATTTCACAATATTTACAAGGCCGGGAAACATACCCCTGCTTTTATCTATCCATCACAGGGGGGATTGTCTCTGACTATTGCTTTCCCTGTGTAGGTTTTATATTTTCCCAGCACTAATAGCAGTGATTTCTGCACAGTTGTATTTAAAGTTGTATCAAAGATACCCAATAATGAGAGCACACTTACAGAGAATTTCAAAGTCATCTGTAAAATATAATTTGGGGCTGAAACTCAGCAAGTGAAATCTCATCCCAGAAGCAAATTCTTTTGTAACATTTAAGGGGACTGAGGGTGAGGAAGAGAGAAAATTACTGCAAAGGTGAACAAAAAAGTGCTTTGTGGGGAAGTGAAGAGACTTCCTTCAAAGAGCTTAGAATCCCAAATATTGAAAAGAATATGTGTGCAGACTTAAATGTGACAGACATTTTTCCCTTTGAAAGTCAGTTCCTGCTTAAGTTCACATTGAGTGTCAAGTGTTTGCCCTTCAAATGAGGCTGAATACTTATTTTTGAAGGCCTGCTCTTCACCCCAAGCACTGACTTGTGCTCATAATTAGTTAATTGTGTGCAAACTCCCACCTATTAAATAAACCCGTAAGTGGGCTCTGAACAGAGAGTCATGTGGTAGTTTTCCCAATTCCTACCTCTTTGGAGCACCCCTGCATGAAACTAGAGTATCTGATTCATTGAAGGGTTCTGATCAAGAAGCTCATGCTGGACCAGTGTGGACAATTAAGAAATGTGAATCTCTTCCCATTGTCATTTCTGAGGGGAAAAAATTAAAGGCACTACAATTCTTCTCCCTAGATTCCTTCTAATGTTTCAAAGCAAGACTGATGGCTCAGTACTTGTGTGCACCCAAATATGACCCTAACAAAACCATGGTAATTACCATGAACCTGTAAGTCCTTTCCCTTACTTTTAAAGCCATGGTTTAGCAGAGAGAAACAAACCGAAAAGTGTAAGCCAGGATAATAATAAGAAGAAAAGGAAATGTGAGGCTAAGTACTCAGCAAAGCTACACCAAGACACAGATGAACAGATAGCTGCCAAGGGCTTTTACACTTTCTATGATGGACTGACTGGAAGAAGGGGAGGCAGCAAGGGTGCATCAGTCAACAGCAGAAGCAGATGACTAAACAGTGCTGGCCAAGTAGTCAACAAGACTATACTTCCCATGCAGAGTGGTATATAGGAGAAGGCCCCCAGCAGGAGGTACTCTACCAGCAGAGACACAGGCAGCAGGGAGGCAGATGGCTGTACACAGCCATGCCCACAGCAGGAGAAGAGGAGCAGCCCTACCTGTGCCTGACTGAGAGCAGCACTTGCTGTGATTTAGCAGAGCAGTGATTTCTACACCCTTTGCTTCCTGCAAGTGCCAAGCATATTGTTACAGCTGTTCTGCACATGGAGGCAAAACAGGGAAAAAATTGCTTTCCCCAACAGGACCCTTCTCCCATGCAAAAATACAAAAACAAACAAACAAACAAGCCCAAAACCTACCAACCAAAAAACAAACAAAACAAAACAAAAAACAACAAAACAAAACAGAAAAAAACCCCACACAACAGAAACAACATAATAAATCCACTGGACAGACTTCCCATCAATATTGACAAAAAGAGTGCAAACTTCTGAATAGGACCATTCCAGTTATCTCAAATGCACTCCCATGCAGCTTCCAGTTTAGGATTAGATCAACGTACCATTGCTGCAATGGACTTATGAACTCCTGGTAGCAATAGCTCTGCAATGAGCTGAATCAGGCATCAGGCAAGCCCTGCCTCTTTCCCACAGAGCTGCACTCCCTTACAGCTGCAAAAACCCTTTCCACTTGCAGGGAATTAAGTTTCACCAATGCCTGTGAGCTCAGTATTGCATCTATTCTGAGAAATTGATTATATGCAGGCTGAGGAGAGCAAGGCAAAAACATAGCAGGAGATGTGCCCAAGGTCACATCGCTAATCTATTGGAGAGCTTGGAATGGAGGAGAGATAGATCTGCTGGTTTCTACTCCTTTGACTAATACCCAAACCAACATGTCCTCTCTTCCGCCCTGGTCTAAATCCAACTTAATTAAACTAACTGGGTGTGAACATCATTAAATCAGTCGAAACCTGGCTAATATCAGATTAACACCTGCAAATGTAGAACCACCAGTCAAACTGCCATAACCCGTTTTTAAACAAAAATACACAAATCCCCACAGTGGTCCCACCAGCCTGCCTGGTTTGGTGTAGACTCACACCTCCGTAGACCAGCACTGCCTGTGCACTGCACATAGGAAGGGAAGAAAAGTCAGGCTATGCCTAGCAAAGCAGAACTAATACAAGAGGATGTAACTGGCAGCTCTAAATTTTCAGTTGAAGCAGCGATCTCTGCAAAACATGTAATATTGCAGCTGTAATTATTAGGAATTGGGATTATCTATTCAAACAGCTGAGTAGCCTAGGGAAGTAAGCCATGGAGGGAAACACAGAGTCTCTAATTAAACCACCTGACCCACTTGGAAAAAGACAAACTGTGCCTCTCATAAGTCCTTCTTTGGGTCTAAAATGAAAGCCACAGAGTTTGAGCGGAGAGCAGACTGGGAACAATTGCTCTGAGTGTTCAACCTTCTGCAAAGCTACTCAGCAAAGTCATGCCTTGCATGTGATACTTACCATGTAAACACAGTTATCTGAATCTCACTGTCCCTCTGTGTTCTTCATTTTACATTGCATAAAGCACAAAAAAATGCAACAAAGCCCCTTCTTACTGGTCTCAAACATTACCATTTCATGGTGGCTGCTTGATCTTGATCATCACCACTTAGACCTATTAGGTCAATGTTTCCTGGCTACGCTGATGTGCCTTGTGGGTTAATTACAAGGGAAGCAGTGACTGCTTTAAAGAGAAGTTCCTGTGAGGAATCCAGTGGTGAAAGGAGCCTGGCTCAGAGAAGCACTTGAAAGGAAATACCAGGTGCCAAGTGCTTTGGTCTAGAGGCTCTAGTTTCCTGGCTGTGGGCAAAACATAGGAGTGAAGCAAAGAGGAGAGTCACATCAGTACTCAGCATCATTCTTTGCTCACTCCTTTACTCTGCAATGATCCTTGTGGGTGGAAATTACATTCCCATCAGTGACAGATATTGCCAGAATTAGCAGCAAAAAAGTCTGGTCTTGCCACCAGAGGTTCATTAGCATACAAAATGTCTCTATAAGAAAAAATTGTATCAATCGCTGGTGCTGTGCTCCATTGTCTTCAGTGTTGCTGTGCTCAGACAGAACAGTTCACCCACCCTTACTCTGAGGCAATTCACACTCAGATGGAAGGAGAGAACGGAGATTGAGGTGCTGTGTAGGAAGAAAGTGCTAAAACTCTATGCAAATTACATTTTACAAGCATGAAAAACAACTAGATGGAAGGAAAAATCAAGATAAATAGGGCGAGGAGAATGGTTAATTACCTTGCACTTTGCAAGGACTGTGTTAGCTTCAGATAGGCTCCCTTCAGTGTGGGATAGATAATTCCCAACAATATCACCACATTGCTCTCAGAAAGATAACACTGAAAAGGGAAACCAATTTTAAGGAAAGTAATGTATTTAAGAAGAGAGAGATTTCACTGTATGGTCATTTTGAAGTGGGCAAATTAACAATTAAAAAGCCTCACATGTACCATAATCTCTGATTGTTTTATTTTAATAGCTAGCTCAGTACAGAACATTCTCTTCAGTAGCTAGCGATCTAATTTCTGTTATTTCTGTGCAAGTCTAACAGAGCCACTGCTCTTCATTTGTCCCCCACCCCCTTCCCTGTCGTTACTTCTTCTAGGAATATATTTCTTGAAAGCATGATGATTATCAGCAGAATTTCTCCATTAACTACAAGCTTTTGCAGCCCAAACCAAAACTGCTGACCAGTTACAAAGTGGCCAGGAAAATGCATAACAAACATAACATCAGGAAACTANTGTCCCTGCCTATGGTATATTTCTTGAAAGCATGATGATTATCAGCAGAATTTCTCTATTAACTACAAGCTTTTGCAGCCCAAACCAAAACTGCTGACCAGTTACAAAGTGGCCAGGAAAATGCATAACAAACATAACATCAGGAAACTAACCCCTTTTCCCAGTTGTGCTTCACACCATCTCACCATCTGGAAACACTGAGAAAGATGAAAATGCTCTCACTAATCCCACACCCTGACATCAGAGCTCAGGAGGAAAACTTGCAGCTTCTCTGAGTTTCTAACA
The DNA here is from genome assembly GCA_002631895.1 of Agapornis roseicollis. Classification (NCBI taxonomy): domain Eukaryota; kingdom Metazoa; phylum Chordata; class Aves; order Psittaciformes; family Psittacidae; genus Agapornis; species Agapornis roseicollis. The sequence continues at coordinate 5,583 of NDXB01010691.1, read as the reverse complement.
CAGCATTACCTGAGGGCCTTGCTGCCCATAACACATATGTTTTAATAAAAATCCTTTACTTGTTTACATGCTGCTTAGACCAAGAGGAACTGAGAGACAAAGGCAGACCTTTACAGGTGTTAGCTGCTTCAGCAGAGTTGTGTGAGTCTGAATCAAAGTGTTTACTCATGATCACACACAACGTCTGTGGTGGAATGAGAAATGAAATATCTCTTGCCAGAAGAGTAAATTAACCAGTTAATATTGAAACATCTTTCTTTTCTGATGGTGAAACCATTTACCACAAACCTTCTGCCCTGGAGGAGCAAGAGAATGCTCCAAGTAGCAGAGAGACACTGGGAACAAGTCATTGCTTTAGCCCATCTAAAAAGATGTGTATTTCTAAGGAGTTAAAAGAGAGGGAAGACCCACTGCATCTTAAAACAAATACAGAAATCTACAGATACATCTACATACACACAGAACAGTATTGCACATTTATGAACTTGATCACCAGCAGCAGAGATGACACAGCATCTGTTTTGAAACCAATAGCAATGGGAAAGGTAGACATTTGGTTCAGAAATGGTCCCTTCACTTCTGCAATGTGCTAAATACATTAAAAAGTAAAGGCTTAAAGGAATAATAGAACTGTATAGCTTGCTAGTTTGGTTGTAGCTAACCCATATACACAATTCTGGGGGCCTACCCTTGCTTCCTACTTTGAAACCTGACCTCACAAGTCTTGCTTCTGAGTTTCAGTGCTTTAGACATTGTTAGAGCAAGACAAAATTTTATCTGAAACTTTTTAACACAAAAAATTACTCTTTCCCCCCAAATAAATCATTTCTTCTACCTTTTTCATTCTATAATTGTTTGTGGTTTTCAAGTAAAAGAATTTTTCTGTTTTCCAGCTTTGGGATTTCTTTATTCCTTTTTTCTCTCCATCTTTAACCTATAGGAGCAAGGAAAATTGGCAGATAAAATTAACATTTATAAATGCTAAAAAATGGGTAAGAAAAATAACTAATGAACATTCAAAAGCTAAAACAAACCAGTTTTCATTTTCTTTGCACATAATTTTAAGAAACTGACTTACATATACATATATATATATGCTATACGCATTACCTTTTTTTGGCAGCTCTGATCACAGTATGCATTCTCCAGACTAGAAAAGCATTAAACCAGAGTTTCAGTACAAAGCCTGTAACTGAGGACAGAGCGTGAGCCGTATGTTTCACAGCAATCCCACTGAGAGAATTATTTTTCTCCATTCTGAACAAAAGGATGTAGTCCATATGTCCACTGCAAATATATGGATCTTTGCATAGTCAATGAAAATAAATATATGTTATTATTTGCTTGTTTCATTTCTCTTTCAGAATTTAGTGTCAGAGGACTAGGAATAGCAGAAAAATAATAAAAGATGCAAAATGAGCTCAGGATCTCAAAATACTTTACAGAAGTACATCAGAATAACTTGGTCTCCTCTACAGATGAAGCTGCCAAAGCACAAAGAAGGAAAGCAGTGCACTGGAGTCAGTGAAAGAGCAGGGAATACTATCCATGTTTCCCAATTCCTGCCAGTATTTGCTGTCTATAAAACCTTCACAGACAGGGTGTTCAGGAGAGGCATCCTTTGGCATTTTCCCTATATGGCCAGGTATGAAAAGAACTTATGTCTCCTGGAAATGGCTTCCACTGGAAGAAGCCTTTCCAAGTTGGAAGGAACAAAATATGATTGGGAATTTCAGCCAGAACAAGAATAGTCAACAAATCCAACACTGCTACAGACTTGGGCAACATTTTGCTGGCACTTGGAGTACATGACAAGTCCCCAGTGCTCATCTACCAAGACATCAGTGCTGCAGTCAGATCCCCAAATAAGAAGAGGCACAGGTTTGCCCAAGAGCTGGAGAACTGACTATGATCCAAAATTACTTTCCAAGGTGACGCTGGGTGACTTTGGAATGACACTTCACATCTTGCAGCTCCAATTCCACACACAAAAGCTGTAGACAATAATAATTCTCATGTTACTGAGAAATATTTTGCAATTTCCCAAAGCCAAGCCCAGCAGGAGAGCCAGGTATTACTAGTACCACTTGGTAGACTAAATTTATGTGCCTGCAAGTTCAAGAACAAGCAGTGATGCCAACAAACTACCATTTTTCCAAAACTCTCCAACTTTACTGAGCTCCTCTAACTAGAGAGAAATAACTTCAGAGAAAGAAGTATTTTGGCAAACTAGGGGAGAGCAGATCATGCCATAGTTCATACATCCTAGTATCTAAGACAATCCCTGATATACAGTCTATTTATATAAGCTTCAGACACCCACACGGTATATCAAAATCACCTGTTTGCAAGGGGCACACACATTATCATCAATAGGAGAAGTCAGACTTGTGTATCAGGTCATGCAAAGGTTTTAAAGCATTTCTTCCACCTCATTCAGAAACCCAGATACAAAAGCCAGCTCTCAAGGACATTGCTTGGCTTTGAGATACACCCGAAGGGCTATATTAGGTCCAGAAATCAATGACTAGCTTGAACTGCATCATCAACATGCTATAGGCTTTCTTCACCTGTGACAGCTATATTGATGATAATTTCATATTGCTTAAGCGCTTCAGACAATCATGTATGAGAGGATGCAATAATGTGAGAATTGTTTATACAAAACTGAGGAACAGATTTCAGCATTGTAGGATATGTGGCAGGTTTTTCTCTTTGCTGATGAGTAGTGCTGCAAGCCAAGCTAAACTGCAATTCCTTCAGCTATATTGTATATCTGTGTGTCAAGTAAAGGGCACTGCTCAGAGTGATGGGTGGTTGCAGCAATGTGTAACAATTCTCCCCTTGGAGGGGGCAGGAGGTAACTTTGTGTCATTCAGAAGAAAGGATTAAAATGGGAGAAACTGAAGAGCAGAGCAAGGAGATGGACTTTACCTTCCCCTGGTGCTCCAACCTCTCATGTCAAGCAGGAGTTTTCCATCTGTCCCCATTTGGGGGGAGACCGCAGAACCTGAAGGGCCACAGTACAACAGGCCACTTCAAGGGATGGCCTGTGGAAAGCTTCAGCTCCCTTGGAAAAGCCAGCAAGATCTGATTAACTGAGCAAGAACAGTGAAAGTCTGTGTATCACCAGTGTTACCCTTGCTCTTGTATTTGTATCTCCTACACTCACTTATCAGCAGGAAATCTCTCTTGCTCTCTTTCTACAGAAGAAATTTCCATCTGCTTTGTGATATGCATGGCTTAAAGCACTACAATCCTTCCTCATGCAATGACATAAACTCTCCTAAACTATATTGCTCTATAGGATACAAGCAAGACTGTGGTGGAGGCATTTATGTATCTGTGAAGTCCGAAAGGAAGAGATACATATTTTTATATCTGTGGGATTTATAAGGTACAATTTGAGAATTTCTGTCCTTTGTTACCAGTCAGCATCCTAAACACATAGGTAGTAAAAACTGAACAGGGTTCCAGTAAGGCCTATGACCCACTCCATAGTTTCACAAAGGATATTATATCAATTTTACTTTTAAAATCCTACTAATTTATTTTTTATAAAGATATATGTTGCCACTCTTAGCTGTAGTTCAAAGGTTTTGTTTAAGAGTTTCTAACTACAAGAGAGGATGACTAGATGAGGCACAGAAATTCATTGAGTCACTACTTCAAAATGCCTCTGTGGTGAAAAGCTGCATCCAGCTGCTCCTCAATTCAGCATCAGGCACACTAACCTGACAAGTATATGGTGCACACAGCAGTCCCTTATTGCTCAATTTCATTTCATTGTGGTTTCTGGTTAGCAAGCAATAGTCAGGAGATGCCATTGCCCTTAACTCACTATAAGCAGTGAAGCAAATTCTCCCCTTTTTATATCTTGTTTAAAAGCAAATTCCTTCATCTCCGATCAAACTACCTGCTCACAAGACACTCTGATCCCCAGCATGTACTCCCAACATGGGCTGAGTAATGTCCAGCTTTGTTTCCACAGACAAATCCCAGCAAGTGCCACTGCACTGTCTCCAGTCTTGTCTGACAGCAGTCAGTCCAAGCAGGAGCTAAGAAAGTCATTTCATTTAACACACAGCTCTCAGCAAATGCCACCATCCTCTTTTAGATGGTTCAACAACCCCTGCATCAGGTCTGAAACTTCCCATCAAATCCCACAGCTTCTGACAAGGGATAATTTAAGCTCTCTGCTACACCAGATTTTACAACCTGTGATAGGACTGCTCTAGACTTACACAAAAGTCCCCAGTCACAAACCCTCATGCCCTAAATTGCACTGACAAGGTAAGGGAGGACATAATGACCTGGGGTGATGAGCTTACCCAAGTTTGCAAAAAATGCAAGGGGCAAGACAGAGCAGGGAATATTTTTAACCTAGTTCACTGTTGTCCCCACCACTTCAGCCTAGAGCCTCAAAACTGCATTTGGACCATGGAGAAAATGACACAGAACAGCAAAGATGCACAAACACTACTTGTGAACTTCATACTATAAATTTGTCTTCATTCTCCTGAGAGTCCTTTGTAGACTTCCTCCTTTGTAGTCCTTTATTCACCTCCTCAGTCTCCTTCCCACCAAGCTGCTAAGTAGAAGTGAGCTGAGTACCAGCTACACCTTGTTCCTTCAGCCTTGTTTTCTGCTGGATCAGAACAGATGTATGGTGAAAGGGTTACTATAGCATACTTGCTAAACTGCCGTCTGGACATGCCACTCAAAAAGTGTACAACAGAGGAGATATCTGATTGACCAGCGTGCAACTGAACACTGATTTCATCATACTTACCTTGTGATTAATTTATATTTATTATTTTCCTGGTATATCCACAAGCACAGTACTGATGACAGTTGGTTATGACACGCAAGGGCAAGGGACAACACATTCATAGTAACTCTGACATCACTCTCCAGAAATGCTAAAGAGTGAATAATTAAAAAGATATAAAATAGAATCATAGAATCATAGAATAGTTAGGGTTGGAAAGGACATTAAGATCATCTAGTTACAACCTCCCTGCCATAAGCAGGGACACCTCACACTAAACCATGCCATACAACGCTTCGTCTAACCTGGCCTTGAACACTCCCAGGGATGGAGCACTCACAACCTCCCTGGCCAACCCATTGCCTCACCACCC
>NDXB01010690.1:0-20132 GCA_002631895.1 Agapornis roseicollis | reverse complement strand
TTCAGCCTGGAGAAGAGAAGGCTTCGTGGAGACCTCATAGCAGCCTTCCAGTATCTGAAGGGGACCTATAGGGATGCTGGGGAGGGACTCTTCATTAGGGACTGTAGTGGCAGGACAAGGGGTAATGGGTTCAAACTTAAACAGGAGAGGTTCAGATTGGATCTAAGGAAGAAATTCTTTCTTGTGAGGGTGGTGAGGCACTGGAATGGGTTGCCCTGGGAGGTTGTGAGTGCTCCATCCCTGGTAGTATTCAAGGCCAGGTTGGATGAAGCCTTGGGTGCCATGATTTAGTGTGAGGTGTCCCTGCTTATGGCAGGGGGGTTGGAACTGGATGATCTTAAGGTCCTCTCCAACCCAAACCATTCTATGATTCTATGATAATTCAAACTTTTGCAGTAGCCATAAACTGTTTTGTAGCAAAAATCACTAGTCATCTCTGACAGTCATCATCCTGTGGTGTGCTTGTGGCTTTCTAACTGCTACACACCTACTTACAGCTCCCTGTTGCTGTGACTCAATAGCAGGAGTGTCTAGAGCTACACTAGTCACTCTTTTGACAATTCACATCTAGGCAGTCCTCTTGGTTCTGAGATGTTCTGATTACTTGGGGTGAACCAGTGAAGGTCTGCACAGGCTCATGCTTGTCTTGAGCTTACCGTGAAAGGGAAGGTGTTGACTGGTAACTGGTTAGTGGGCTTCCAGTGTGCTCTCAGCCTCTTTGCTTGCTGTCAGGCTCTCTCTGCTGACACGTCTCAGTTCTCTCACAACTAGCTGGTCTAGGAAACAGATAGTTTCCTATGGATACAATAAGCACTTGTACTCTCCAATTTCTTGCATGTTTTCTCTGGGTGCACTTCTTTGCCAGTGGTCCCAGGATGCCTTATCCAGTGCTTGGATTTCTTCTGTATTGCTGTATTGTGTCAGCAGAATTTCTTTGCAACAAAAACGAGCTGTCTTTACATGCTACCTCGTATCTCATTCCACCAACATCATTAATTGAGTATGGGAATCTTAAGGGCAGAACTGACAGAGGCAAACTATTCAGTCAGCTTTGAGAATTTAACTCTCTAGTTTGTAATCTGGTTGCTAAAAGAAGATATTCTGGGGAATAAAATGTATTTTTGTTACTAAAGTGTTCTTGTAATGAAAATATGGAAGTTTTGCACAAAGGAGAGAAAAAGTAAAATGAAATACCAGGGTCCTTTTTGTTGTTGCTGTTTTAGTAGCACAGAGCTGATAAACGTTTAACATGAAAGGAAATAGAGATAAGATTAAAGTAATCATTAACTAAACTAGTTTCACTGCACGAACTTGATTGAATCCATTTGAGATGATTGCTTCATGATATCTTTCTTTTCAGAGTGTGTTTTAGGTTAAGATACAATTAAACACTACTCAATCACCCAAGGATATGATGAAAATAGGATTACTGCAGGGGTTTTGGGGAAAAGAATCGGTACTCTATAATTTGACTGTTTAGACACTTGAAATTGGCTCATTAAAGGTTACTCAATTAAAGTGAGTAGTAAGTGGCTGCCTTAAGTTATTATACAGCAATTACAAGGATTAATTTTTTTAAAGATATTTCATAGGTATGTTCGAAGTTAGTGGAAAGCTTTGGCATGATTTTGCACAGGAATAAAAGAAACAGAGATTGCAAGGCACAGAGTTGCCTTAGTTTTGCTGTTCACAGGACTCCTTAGGGTGCTCAGTCCAGTAGTTAAGAGATTTCTAGGCTTAGCAAGCAAAGCAAGGATGGTTTTGTTCTCTGGAGACAATTTACCAGAATCATTTGTGCCACAGTCTATGCTATTAACTTTCATTGTGCTCTTCCATCTCAAAACAACAAATAAGACAAGCAAGCACTCTTACAAACACAGAGGGAATTCTTTGTTCATGCTGCTATGCACAAAGCCCCAAAAACTTCTTGGCTCACATCCCCAGGAACACAAAAACTCATGGGCAATCACAGAATAAATTGCCAGGATTTCTGGCCCATTGATTTGTTGAAGTGGCTGTTGAGCCTTTATTCCTTGCAACACGTTACCTATAGTGCTGCTGCTTTCTATCCAGATTAAGCTTTTCAAGTAAGATTGTACAAAATACTTCTCTTTGTCGGTGACCTTGTGAATTTAGGCACACATTTTTATATCCTACAGTTTCTTCACTATAGAGACTATAGAGTGCTCTTTCAGGACTTTTTAGTTCTTATCTCAAATCCTGAGTCAGTGTCCTCCTTTTTCCTCCTTGCATTATTCTGACTTTGTGAAAGACATTCAGCAGCATAGAAAGCCTGAAAAAAAGTTGTTAGACCTCTTTGAAGATCTGATTCAGCTCATCCCAGTAGTGGATAGACTATTATTAGTCCAAGCCCTGTTGTACTGATCTTTATGTCCCTTGATCTTTTTTGGGAACTGCTTCAAGTGGTGTTCAGTCTATCTGGATTCTTGGATGCCCATGGTGCGCATATATTGTTGCTCATAGGAAGGCTGCCTCTGAACTGTTGTAGTGGCAAACACAGCAGAAAACTGCTGGAAAAGGGCAGTAGCACACAAGCAGTTTTTGTTTCATACACAGCAACATTTGAGGCAGTGAACAGCTTTCTACAGCTGGAAATGGTAGAGTTTGGACCATCAGAAGGACTCTGGACATAACACTGCCCAAGACAGGGGTAGGATAGAGGATGAAGACTGAGTCTGAGATCTGTATCAGCCAACTGGGAAATCTGTGAGTTTGGATAAGAGATTTTTATTATTCTTTGGGAAATGAATTATATAAGGAAACTTCCTTTTGGAATCAAACAAAATCAAACAAAATTCCTTTTGGAATCAAACAAAAATATCATAGTTGCTGAGGTTAAAAAAAAAAAACCAAACAAAAAATAAGCTTGGTTGCTTAAATGATAGAAGCTAGTGGTAAAGATCCAAACCAACTTCCAAGGAGTAACAAGTGAATTCATTCAGATTCTTTCCTTCTAGGAGGGTTCACTCTGTTTCAGTCAGACCGCTTTGCTTCAGCCTTGTTTCATCTTATCCTGTCAGTTTGCATAACATCAGCCATTCCTGGGAAGTCATCCACTCTAATGGCCTTCCTAATTATTATGTTTTAATATACTTTCATACATGTGCATGCATATAAATGATTTTTGCTTGGAGCTCTAGTCAAGAGAAGTTGCCATCATGAAGTGTTAATCTCAAATTGAGTCCAAATCATCTCTACAGAAGTACAGTGGAAAACCAAAAAAGTACTGGTTTGTTAATCTGCTCAAGAATGTGCTATTATTTTTGACATATTTGGATCATAAGTAAGTCCTATCTCTTCTTTCACATGTGTGCTTGTACCACTAATAGAATTATACTGAGGGTATTTTATATGTAACAGAGGGCATGTGCAGGCCTCCTATGGCAAGAAAACTGTCTCAAATTGTTTGTTTTGGGATAATCTGTAACTTTAATTTCTGCTAAGACACTCTTACACTCATGCCCATTTACTGATCTTGAGTGTCATCTGGGGTTTTAGAGTGTGCATAAACACCCACAAGCAGTTCCACCCCTTGACAGCAGGAGTTTTACTGTGTATCCGGTTAATTCATCATAAATCATGGTGCAAGTGTCCACTTCTCTTGTTTAGGAATACCGGAGTACTCCTCTGCTGCAGTGTTAAATAATCAGATATAATGCTTTAACTTGGCAGGTATAAACTGTAACTCTTGACATTTCTGGCTTAAAGCAGTGGAAATGGGCATAACTACACTTCCTACTTTTATGAGCTTGGCTTCATCCCGCAGTTACAAACACTTGGAGTCCCATTTTCATTTTAGAATAAAACAAAATCCATGTGCACTGATTGCAGTAAACAGAGAAGCTTGAAAATATGAACATGACAGTTTCCAAACAGGTGAAAAACTGCAATCATAGAATCATAGAATAGTTAGGGTTGGAAAGGACCTTAAGATCATCCAGTTCCAACCCCCCTGCCATAGGCAGGAACACCTCACACTAAACCATGCCACCCAAGGCTTCATCCAACCTGGCCTGAAACACTGCCAGGGATGGAGCACTCACAACTTCTTGGGCAACCCATTCCAGTGCCTCACCACCCTCACAGGGAAGAATCTCTTCCTTAGATCCAATCTAAAAAAAATAAAAAAGCCAATCCTTTGGTTTACCTTATTATAAAGCAGGGGGCATTGGAGGGAGTTTAAAGGTTTGACATGACTAATATTGGCTTTCAAAATGGGGTTTAGATTAGCGTATGTGCTAGGGGACTCGTATGGGGAGTCATGATGAGTTTTGTCCCAGAGGTGCATAAGGAGCAGATTTGCTTTCCCCACTGAGACATACTTTCCCATAGCACATTTGGTCACGGCTATTAGCTCAGTAGCTGCTGAGGGGAGTGTTAATCTTTTTCCACCCCCAGCCCTTGCACTTTGCAACTTTGCTATGTCCATTTGAGCCTGAGGAACTGGGCAAGCAACCTTTCTTCTTCCATGGGGTCAGTGAGTGCAATTCTTCCTGGAAGCTGTAGGAAGCCAAAGGAACAGCCTGTTCTCCTCCACTGTAGTGTTATATAAATAATGGGCTCCTGAGAGCTCTGCCATCTCTGCAGTGAGAGGACAATCTGACTGACAGGCAGCCAAAGCAATAACCAGGAGGTACGGGGGTAGCAGGGGTCCCTGCTGTTTTGGAGGGGATGGCAAATGTCATTGTTACCCTGATGCTGTCAGACTAGATCTCTGGTTTTGTTAGGGCCTCATCAAATGATAGGTAAACACTCATTTGGCAGTGAGCAAAGTAGTTTTTCTCATAGTGTTTTCACTTTTTCTTTTGGGCATGAGGAGATTAAAAACAGAAGAAGGGAGAAGGAAACCAGCCAGATCTCAGTAGTTGTCCACTGTCAATCCTTGCTGCTTTTCCACATTATCCGTGCGGCAAGGATAGAAAGCAAAACACAGGATGGGTATTTAAATCTGTGCTGCTTTTGGGTGGGGGGTTGTTTGGGGTTTTTTTATTTTTGGGGAGAAGTTGCTGGTTGTGGAAGGCATAAATGGGTCATGTAGCTGCTGCATCTTAAAAATAAAATCATTGGCAGGCTTCCCTGCCTGCAATGTAGTGTGCTGAATTTCAATGAAAACCACCCAAATGTACGGAGCTCATAGGCAGCTCAGAGTGCTGCAATATAAAATGCTGCAGCGTACATTTCTAGGCAGCTTCCGTGCCATTTGATTTGCTTGTTCGTAAATCTTTTCTCAATCAAAGTAGTATTATTTTTGTTTTCAGGCGAATAGCTGCATTCCGAACCGAGCAGCATTAATAATGCTCTCAATTTCCTCTTCCATACCGGTACAGGGGATGACTGTTTCTCTGAATGTATTAAATAGATTCCTCTGAAAGCAATCAATCTAACAGGCAAAAAGCAAATTCAGGAGGGGGAATGGAAAAACGTAGTTTGTCACAATTCATTTTAACAGACAGATAGGAAGACTTTGCATCGCTCACATTCTGTTGTCCCTTTGGGTTTTTTGGGGGGTTTTTTTTGGTAGTGCTTTGCATGTGCTAAAACTATCCCAGATGTGAGTAGCAATATGGGGTTATCAGATTATAGATAATACTTCCTGGCTGGTTAACAACTGCCGTGTTGGAATTGTTCTCCATGCTAGTTTGCCATTAGCTCATTTCTACCATGTCATGCTTCTATCACAGTACTGTGAGAGGTAATGGGTATAAAAGTGCTGCAAAGTGTATGTGATCGGGTTTAACTCATCAGCTGGGCATGGGTGAAATCTCTAGAGCCTCTCTTGGGTTCTCCACTGATATCTCCTATTAGCACGAAGTGCAGACTGAACAAAGCCTGAACACCAGGCCTTCATTTCTGTGTTCTTCCCACTGACTTCAGACTGTTTGGCTGTTCTTCATCCACAAACCACTCTTATCTGAACACCTAGCATTAGTACTAGATTGTATAACGTGAAGGAAAAGAAGAATGATGTGTGGCAGTTGAGTATCAGTCTGTGTATCTCATCTAGTAGCTGGATCTAAGTGTGGAAAGAGCAGGAAGAGGTTTGATTCTGGTGTGATCAGTAAATGAATTTCCTAGTTGAAGGTGTGCATCCTTTTCACAGGGAGGAATGACCCTCTGGAAGCGCTAGAACCATTTCAGTACATTCTCCTAAAGTCCTGTCTGGCAACCACACAGCAAGTTCTTACTTTCCCTGTTGCTGGATAGTGCAGCAGCATCACAGAAGATGAAGTTGGGTGTCTATCTTCTCTCCTCTGACAACACATCATGCATGACTGATATTCATGTATTTTCATTTCTGTGTCTCAGTCTAAATGCAGACAGTAACAACCTAAAGTATAAGCTTTAGAGGATCTGATGGCTGTGGTTTGGCAAGATTATTTATGAGGTTGCGCATGAATGGACATCGTGGTAGCGGTCAGCAACTGGGGAGCTCTCTCTGACCAGTCCCTGTACCAAAACTGTCAGTGAAGGGAAGGGCTGTTCTCTGAATGCTTAAATCTCATGCTTTACCTTCACTGGCTGTAGAGAGCATCCTGATTCCTTTGCCATTGTATCTAGTCACTGCAGGCAAATTATTCATCGCACATTTTGCATCAGTTAGCACTTGCTTGTGCAGCATTTGCCTGTGGTAAGAAATGTCTGATACCACTGGGCTGTAGGGTTGCATTGTTCAGATATTAGCATTTTCATGTGTGATATCTAAAGGGGATGTTGACCACATATCAACCTAAATTAGTCTCATTTCTGTTTGTTTTGAAAACACAAAGTGTCCTGCCTTTCCTTCTTCCCCTGTACTTTTTCTTGCTGTCTGATGAATATCTCTGTGCTAGTTGTTTAATTGGCAGTTGGCTTCATTTAAGTTGATAGAAGACCTAACTCTGAAGGGGAGCATGGTATCAAAATGCATGGACTAATCTTATTAGGTGAAAGCATTTTTGTTTAAATGGAAAATGATTAGACCATATCTTCAGTATCTCTTCAAGAGCAGGGATAGCTGATTGCTGTTCCTGTTCTTATGTTATTTACTGAGTCATGTAACTGTGAACAGAGAGGCAAAGGAAAATGGTTTCCTCTAATTGTAAGTGATGAACTCTGTCTTGCTTCCTAGGCTGAAAACGCTAGCTTTTGTGTTTCAAATATCATTGGAATAAGCAATGATACAGTGCATGTTGGGAAGTATATGGTATGAAATTTACACACGCACCCCCTTTTTTCTTTATCCTCCCCCTGACTGAATCCGCTCTGTTTTATTCCTGGCAGTGCCTGCAGCTCAAGTCATGTGGCAGTACATCTGCTTTACACCAACAGGACCATTTTACATAATTCGTTATGTGCAACCACGATGTCAGCTGCTAATCCGGGCTAATCCAGCACTTTTCTGAAGAGCTGCATTAACAAACCTTGCTTCAGCATTTTCAGCTCAGATCTGGGATGACTGCTGGCCCACCAGGCATCATGTGGTGCACTGAGGAGGTCAAGCCAGGGCATACGCAGCCACCAGTCTCCATCCATCCCTGACTGCAGCCCCCCAGGGCAATGGGGTGCGCTGATGGACTTTCTCCTCAGCCTTCTGTCTGCAGAGGCTGCAGCAACACAAATAGATGTGGTACCTGGCAGAGCCAGCACTGAGAGCAAAGAGCTGATGTGCCAAGACAGGCAGAGTCCCTAGTCTGCATCAGGGACTTCTAAAACAAATCCTGATGGTCATGTCCTGAGGGGATTGCAGACTGTGATGCGCAGGGTGCCCTTCATCCCTCTATGGCCAAATCCAGTGCCTGTTCAGGGATCCTGTTTGTTCCCCTGAGCCAAGCAGAGGGTCGCAGTAATTTCTGACAGATGGAAGAGTTTGAGGATGTGTGAAGGGTTTTGTCTGATTCCTGATTTGGGGGTTTCTTTATACCTGTGCTGTCAGGAGATGCCTGCTGCTATCTGGGAAGAAGGAACTCTCCTAAAGGGCAGTGAGCACCTCAACATATGCTCCTCATGCAGAAGCAGCAAGAGCTAAGAACTCAGGCTGTACTCCCACGGAGATTGCTGAATTCCAGTCTGCTGCTTCAGAGCCTCTTCTTTCACTGTTATGCGTTGTAGCACAAGCCTGTTCTCATTGTGAAGTTACCTTTAAGTCCTAGTTCTGACTGATTTTTTTCTTTTCTATGTATATGGCCTACTTGTCAGGTATAGGCTCTGTATATCTTGGCCTTGCCTGAAAGGAAAAATAGAGCTTATTACTTTTAATTTTTCTTCTTTTGTCAAATACAGTTATTTAGGTCTGATTTTTGTCCTAAGACAACTCTGATGGAGGTGATGGTATAATCTTATGTCACCAGAGCACAGCCTTGCATAAAGCTGTGCCAAGGATATGGAATAGGCTCCCCAAGGAAGTTCTGAATGCCCCATCCCTGGCAGTGTTCAAGGCCAAGTTGGATGGGGCTTTGAGCAACCTGCTGGAGTGGAAGATGTCCCTGCCTGTCGCAGGAGGTTGGAACTGGATGATCTTAAGGTCCTTTCCAACCCAAACCATTCTGTGGTTCTATTCTCTGATTCTATGTGCAGAAGCAGCCATTACCTTACATGTGTTGTCAGGAGTAACTCCAGGTCAATTTGGTGCATTTTTGAGTAGCATTTGTCTCAGAGCCATAGGGATCTCCTGAAGGTGTCCCCTGCCCAGGCACCAAAGTCTCTTGGAGCAAAACTAGATGGAACATCCCTAAGTGTTGCTGTCAGCATTCCTTACATCCATATGGTTGTGATATGCTGCAGCATGTGGGGGCCAACGTCAGAAACCCGTTCACATCTGAAGAATTATGTGCTCTGTTTTGTACTTACTACCACTAGTACAGCCGCACTGATTTTAGTGGATCTGCTTGAGAGAGGGAGAAATGATCCCTCCTCATCTGAACCATTTGTTCCAAATACCAGCAACAACAACCAACCCAAACCCCAAGCTGCAGAAGCCTGACTTCATCTTCCCAGTTCTCTCCATGCTGTGCTGGGCAGAAAAGCAGCCAAGGCATTTGTGGATGCAAAAACACACTTCTGGGACTTCTCCCTGCGGGAAACCATCGTTTCACAGAGGAATGATTTAAACAGCTGCAGTTTGTCTTGACAGCGTGTTTTCTTTACTCTGAGCTGCAAAATAACCTCTTTGCCAAACTCAGTCTCAGCTATGAGCATCAGGTGCTGCAGGCTATGCCTTCGTAGGTGTTGGGTGTTTCTTGAGATGATTGAAAAACAGAGGGAGACTTTGGAAAAAAATTTGTTCTTTTTCTGACAAAAATCAAAAAATTTGAATTGAAAAGAAAATTAAAAAAAAAAAAAACAAAACCAAAACCATCTAGTTCATTCAGAAACCAAGCTAAAAGTTACAGAAGAAAAACCCAAACCCAGCACAGTGTTTGATCCAGAAATGCTGCCGTTTTGTTTCATGGAAGATGCTGTCCAGGTCTTTTGTGCACTATGTGGTTTTGGAGCTTTATCAGGGTTCTGGGTTTTGCCCTTGTATATGTATAGTTTTTGTTTGGTTTTGGGTTTTTTTGCATTCCTCACACCACCACCACTTTCCCACTCCCTCTTCCCCCTCTCTGCAGGGATAATCTTCCTTTTAGTGTTTCCTATGGCTTATGACTGCACCAACACTGTGTTATATGCTGTCAGCACTGATATTCAGCTCAGACAAAACAAAAAGAACAAGCAGTGGTGGTAGTTGTTAAGTTTTGCAATCACCAGACTTTGTTTAAGGCTTGTCTAAACAAAGTGTTGGGTTTCATTTGGGGTTTGTGTGTGGTTTTTGTTTTGTTAAAAGGAACAGTGAAAATTCTTTCTGGGAAGGAACCTCTTAAAAGAAAAAAGAATGCTCAGAATACTTCATTTCTTTAGTGTATAAATAGATTTAATGTGGTTGTTCATTTAAATAATTAGAAAGAGATGTTATAGAAAGTGTTACCCATGGCACTGGGGGAATATCTGTGGGGATATTCTGCCAGAGATGGGCCAAACCTGAAGGCTATACCAGACCCAAGAGGTTTGGGGTTTTTGAGTTACCTCTTAAGTGTTCAATTCAGGCTGAAGTTCTGCCAGCTGCTCCTCAGTGAAAGGATGGACAGGGCTTGCTTAGAGCTGTCCCTTCCTCACCTTTCTTTCTGCTTTTTTTGTTTGCCTTGCCTCAGTTGTTAGCATTTCCTATGTTTGTGTGACTCGCAGGCAGCAAGCCAGTGTCCTCATGCATCACGCAACCATTTACTTCTGTATTCCCATCATATGTGATTCTTGTAAATCCCATAATTTTGGGTGCTATGCATATCACCACTGTCATGAAAAGCTGACTGTGTCACAATTTTGTACCACATATAAAGTGGATTCTTAATTCTAGTGAGTTTAGACAAGACCAAGTTTTGTGTATAAGGCAATGTGTATGTCGCAGACCTGCATTTTCTTTGTCAGGTTGATTTTGCTATCACCTGTGTCCCTTCATTGACTAAAGTCATGTGTCCCACTTAGTTTCCCTTTAAGTAAAATCAGACTGAGAAATCCAATTTCAGAGCTCAGATTCAAACTAACTGGTTTGCTCTGCTGCTCAGATGTCAATATCTGACTAGCAGTTGCTGTCAGAAGGCTTGGGAAATAACGGAGAACAAATGTTCTGCTTAGTGCTCTCTCACGAATTCATAAACCCCATAAAATCTCTACTCCTGACACCCTCATCTTGCACTTTCTTTACATTCAAAGGATTTTCTGTATTTCAAAGCATTTGCAGAAGTAATGTTGAAATTACCATTTCCTACCTTTCATGTTGCACAGAGCTTAGGGAGTTTGTCTTAGGCAAGATCTATCTATCAAGCAGAGCATTTCCAGGCAGCACTGTATGGGGGCTGGCAAGAGTACACTTTATGGATATCTGTAGTGTCTTAAACCCACTCCTCATTTCTCATGTTTTTTCTTAGCATTTTGTTGAACTGGAACTCTAAATGACTAATAACACGCTTGGTTGGTTTGGACAGTTAAATAAGAGGTGAAAATCAAAGCTGGTACGCAGCATATGTCTGTTACTCCTTTAATAATGATCTCAATTCTCAGTAGCTGTTCTCACCTTTAAAACTCTGCAGAAACCTGCTGTATGTGTTGGACCATCAATTGCAGGTGGGTTTTGATTAGCGTAGGATGATGACTTGCATCTTTGCAGAGTCTCTAGATAGCCATGAAAAACCAGAACCGTGTTCACGTGGACTTCAGCGCTGTCGACACATTTGCTAGCCAGACTCAACTAAGATGAACCTTTATCAGTAGAGATGACTGAAAGAAGACAGCCCTATGCCACTTCAGTTTCTCCCCCCAACATATGGGTATTGGCTTTTGAGCAAACTGCCTTTTGTGTAACTCTGCTTTGCCTGCCTTGTCAGCTTAGGCTATAAGCTTGGGGCAGAGACGGGTTGTGTGTGCCTCTACCAGAGGGATGTTGACCTCAGCAGGAGCTTGGAGGTGTTGCTGTGACACAGATGCTGTTGGTACAGCAGATTTGATGGGTATTTGATGGCTGGCACCTAATGCAGAACAACTCAGACCTGTTCCTGCAATAAACCACTGCTGACTTCAGTTGAACTAAGGTTCTTTAGTTCTCCAGACTGGCTTTAAACAGAAGTATTTTAAAGGGAGTTAAAAGCAAACATGTTCAATAAATTACCAAGATACATAGGTAGAGTTTTCTCCCTCCCCCATATTGCTTTTCTTGGTTTAACTTTTACTGTTGAGCATAACCAGAACTATAATAATTTCATAATGCAGCAATGGGCAGTCAGTAGGTTTCCAACCCAGTATCAGTTGAGCCCTAACCTTACTCAGGTCTTTGCTCACTCAGGTAACTGCTCATGTTTACAGTGGGCTCTAGTATCAAATCCTTACTGTCTCTTTACTTTCTGTGCCTTTAAATGAGGTGATTGCAGAGCAGAGCACTATCTGGCTGGAGTTCCCACTGTGTCTTCACATCCGTCACAGCAGCTCTGCTTTGTAGCATGCGTTTTATTGTGTCCATTTCAGCTTTGATTTCTGGATCTCTGCACCCTCCTCTGGCCTCGGTCCTTTGCCCTCCTTCAGCTCCAGTGTGTTTAGAGGTTTAAAACCTAATTATACTTTAGTTGGAAGGCAAACAGGCTTTCTCTCTTCTTCACCTCAAGGCCCAGGAGTCGTCAATGAATACGGGTTCATGTCTAAGGGTAAGGCTGTAAGGATTGCCCCAGAGAAGCAGCAGTTCATTAATATTTATGTTTCTGGTTAGTTTCCCCTCATATCCTAATTTAATCCAAGAAACAGAAATATGCAGTGGACACTGAAAATACGGTTTATAAGGGCTTAAGGCTGAATGTCAGAATTGTAGCTATCCTCTCTTACAAACAGACGTTTCAGCATGTGTTTTTAAACTGACTCTAGAGTCACCAGGGCTTTTAGGGGTCCTACAGAACACCAAAAGTAGTTCATAACATACTGCCATCAGCTGGGTTTATTATCGTAGATACAGCGAAGTCTGAGAGTGGTGCGCACGAAAGTCAACAGAGGTAAAGTTTCTCAAAAGATATTTTGCTCCTATTTGCATACAGTTGGGTTTGGTGCCCAGCCATTCTCTTAGTGCAGTGAGATTTATGTGTGTTCATGCTTTGGAGGTCTAACCAACCCCCCACCAATATGGAAAAGAATCATTTTGCTCCTTTTAATGAACTTCTGAGCTGAATTTAGATGGAAAACGTACTGTGCTGTAAGTGGAACTTACAGCTGCCTGTGTTTAAGTTAACACCAAATTAACTTAGGACTGCCTATAGTGAAGCTTACTAAAACCATTTCTGATGCACTATTCGATTTTCTTATGTCAATTTGATCTGTTCTGGATTTTGGGTTAAATAACCCAGCAGTAGATAGTTATCCTAGGCGGGGTGAGGCAAATCTGCTTCCTTTAGCTGCTTTTTAAACACATAAATTGTCCAAATTCAGTAAAAAAAACCCCAAGCCAAACAAACAAACAAAAAAGGCAGATCAAAAGCAAAATCTTGGTAGCTTTAATGAATGAAATTTGGGGAAGAAGGGATGTAGAGATAGAGAGGCACAAGCATTTTGCCTTCTGAGACAGTCAGGGCTGAGCAAGGCTTTCTTGCAGGCATCCCTCTGGGTAATGCTGGATGGTGCTCAGCTGTGCAGTGTAAAGCAGAATGGTTGTTCCTTTGTTTCTTCTCCTGCTGAAGCAATGGAGGAAAGACCCTGACTGAAAGCCCAGGGGTGGGAGAACATGCAGGGATCTGAAGCAAGGGAAATGGGAGACAGGACTGAAAGCAGGCTTATTTCAGCACAAGGAAAATGGGAAGGGAACAAGCAATTGGTTAGGTGCTAAGGTATGCGGGAGGGAGTGAGGTGACAAGCCAGGGGAGAAGGGGACAGAGGTGCAGAGTAGGAGCAGTGTGAAGGGAGCTATGGTTTGGTAGGTGCGGAGAAAAGACAGTTCAAGGCTGGGACTCCCCCACGAAAGACCCCCCTCAGCACTGTTTTAACTAAGGCAATAACTGACATACTATATATTATATTATATATTGTATAATTATATTATCATAATTATATATATATATATTATGAGGTATAACTGAATACCCTAGTTGCTGCTTTTCACTTTGAGCAAGCATCTGTGAAGCCTACCAGGCAAATGAGGACCCCCTCCATCTGCTACCCACTGCTTGACCAAACTGTTTACCCTGTTATGTGCAGTTTTTACATGGGCAGCAGTGATCTCGGAATAGACCCTGAATGTGTGGGAATCAGCATGGTCCTACATAGTGATTTATTTTGATTTCCCTCACCACCATCTGATGTGGGTTTAGTTTTTGGTTATCTTCTTTCTGGAGGGGGTGGTAATTACAAAATAACATTCAAAACTAAACACATTTGAACTCTTTGGTATTCTACAACACAAACATAATCTCTCTGGACACTTCTACAGAGAGGATCCAATGCTACTTGACAAGTGCTTTGTAAATAAAACAGCTAGAGCCTGCCCCCCTTCATCCCTATCGAACCAGCCCAACACCCTAATATCTCAGCAGGGTTTATCTCCCATGTCTGCATTCCCTGTAGCTATTTGCAGGTTCAGAAATACTCGATGTTCTACTGACTTCCAAACAAACATTCCTCATCTTTCTCTAGAAAGGCAACAAAATGGCTCAGAAGACAGCAGTCACATCCTACACACCTACACCCACAGGCGCACACTGCAGCAGTGCATATACTTAAGCTGTCTCTAACACACGTAATTTTAGTTATTACTAAGTACTCCTCTCTTCCCCCTTCAATGCCTTGAAAATAAAAGATTTGGATGTGCATATGTACACACAGGAGAAGAAAGAGGGAGGTAAGAAAGTGTGGGAATAGGTTTGTCTGCCTGTAGATCCCTCAAATAAAAGTGTTGAGCAATCTCTCCAGATTCAGGTCCAAATCCAAAGCCTGTGGAGGTTACCAGTTACTAGCGAGGCACGTAGAGTATTTTGGAGGATGATTGTGATCTATAGTTCCACATTTTAAGTGTATCTGCAATAAGGGTGTCACATCACACAAGGGTCTCTCTTTACAGTTTGCCATGAAAACTCTGGCGTATTTAGACATAAGGAAAAAGGTGGCACATAAGGAAAGACACTGGCACAGGGTGCCCAGAGAAGCTGCGGCTGCCCCATCCCTGGTAGTGTTCAAGGCCAGGTTAGATGGGTCTCAGAGCAACCTGGTCTAGTGGAAGGTGTCCTTGCCTGTGGCAGGGGGTTGGAGCTGGTTGATCTTTAGGGTCCCTTCCAACCCAAAACATTCTATGATCCTATTGTATTTAAGCCACATTAGCTAATAAAATTTACAAGTCTTAAAAAAACCAAACACCTCACCACCATTTTTAGTTGCCATTTTCTGTCATACACAGTAATACCATCAAATCTGCAAGGAATTTTAATAATTTATTTTCACTTTGTACCTTTACATCAAGCCCATTGGTTTTTCATAAGATGTGCTCCAACAAGCTAAAAGGTGCCGCGTTTGATCAATGGCACAAGCGTCTCTCCTGTGCTTCTTGCATTGTGTCAGTCTGAAAAGCTGTAACTCTTTTGAGCTTAGAAGCCATGTGTTTATGCTGAGGTTGGGAATCATTAACATCCTGAAAGTTTTGAGGTTTCTCTGACATAAGCCACCTTCATTTTTATTTAGCTTTTGCAGTTTTCTCCCTTAGTTTCTCACTGCTGAAGTCATGTCAGGTATTTAATGAAGGTTGTTTTTCTTTGCATGAGATGTTACATTACTTATGAATTTTGTTATGTTGAGAAATAACATTGAAATATACTACTTTGGGATTCCTTTGATATTTCCATTTCCAGCCTAGACAGGGAAAGCAAAAGAACACATGGTATGAAAGAAGTCATTAATTCGTAGAATCATAGAATAGTTCGGGTTGGAAAGGACCTTAACATCATCCAGTTCCAACCCCCCTGCCATGTTCAGGGACACCTCACATTAAACCATGTCACCCAAGGCTTCATCCAACCTGGCCTTGAACACTGCCAGGGATGGAGCACTCACAACCTCCCTGGGCATTAATTGCAATGCTCAACAGAAGTTTGTCTTTCAGTTGGACTTCAGCTTTCAACCAAAGTCTGAAGCAATCTGGATGGGTTGTTCATTCAGCTGTGGCACTTGAAAACATGAAAAACCTTTTCCCTATGACCACCTTAAACCCACACCAGTGTGAGGATCTTGCCATGTTAAAAACTTGGTGAAACTGCGTTGAAAGCCTTGAAATAAGTGATATTTCATGAAGCTTTGTCTCTGAGCACCCTCTTTTTTTATTCTTTTCTCTCAAATCTGGATTTCCAGATGGCACTGGTACAGAGACAAAAGAAATNGACTTCAGCTTTCAACCAAAGTCTGAAGCAATCTGGATGGGTTGTTCATTCAGCTGTGGCACTTGAAAACATGAAAAACCTTTTCCCTATGACCACCTTAAACCCACACCAGTGTGAGGATCTTGCCATGTTAAAAACTTGGTGAAACTGCATTGAAAGCCTTGAAATAAGTGATATTTCATGAAGCTTTGTCTCTGAGCACCCTCTTTTTTATTCTTTTCTCTGAAATCTGGATTTCCAGATGGCACTGGTACAGAGACAAAAGAAATTACTGATTAGAAAATATGGAGTGGTCAAAGGGAAATTTCTTAGCAGGAAAAATAAAAGGCTTTGCCTTGAGAAAAATCTAGAGGTTTCTTTGTTGTTTCCATGATCAATGTTACCGTTTTATCTCATGGAAGCTGTAATTCCATCTCCTTTCCTGTTTCCCTTTCCTTCTAGTGAGCATTGCCCCTCAAGCAGGTGACTGTGCACTGTGCATGTTTGGCCTCAGGGAAAGTACAGTTTGTCATGGGAAACAGGGACCGACCAGAGAAGGGCTGGGGGGAAGAAAAATGCCTCATTTGAGGCAATGTTCAGTTCAAAATGTCTTATTTCTTTTTCCTATTGAGTCAGCTGCTGCACCAGGGATTTGTTGTGCGCAATACTTAACAATCACAAGTGGATTGTTCTGATAACAAACTGCGTGAGATTGAGCCTTTCTTTGAATGATTCCAAGAATAATGAATCCTACGAAAGTCAGTTCCCAAAACTCAGAGAAATGCAATGTATAAAACTTACTGACTTGAGGCATTCTCAGCCAGCTCGTAAGAGATCCTGGTGCAGTGGGGGAGGATACAAAGACAAATATAATGAAGCATTTCAAGACTTCTATCCTTTAAAACCTCCATTTAGCAGAAAGTTCCAATACTTTGGGTTTTGAACTTTGTTCAAGACAAAAACCAGATGTCAAAACACAGTGACTTCCTTCACATCAACAGCTTATGTTTCTGATAGCTTTAAAGGCTTTTCGAAGTACGATCTTCTTCAGACAGGGTACATTCTTGTCAAGCAGATGAGAATAACACCTCCATTAATATCTTCATTACTTTTCTACATATTGCTTGCCCTTCTCAATTATCCTTGTATTTGTATGTTTCCATACTGACATGTTTTCCAGTGCAATTACTGCTTTCCTTCAGTAGGCTTTGACATTGCTGTATGATAATGCTGTCACACACCCTACAATCCCTGAGCGGACAGGATTGGAAATGGTCAGCAGATTAAAAATGTTTGCTTTAAGTTTACTCTTTGGTTTAAAGGAGTGGGGGAAAACATTTGCATAAATGAATTTTTAATAGATATTAAAAATAAACAGCTGCTACAGAAAATACAGCTTGTCTGCATTATCATGCGATTTTAATTATGCCAGCATTTATGTTCTCTGTGTATTTTGACTTGGGGCCATGTGAGACACACGAGTGAACTGTCACTCATGCACAGTTAACTATAATTTGTCCATATAGGGGGAAAAAAACCCCTGGGTAAATACGATAACACTTTTCAGTGGCAGTAAACACTAGTTGTTGTTAGTCATTTGAGAAAACTATTCTTAGCAGACTGTACAAACTCTGGAGATCAAAGTGTTTCCTAAGAAGAGGTGTGTTAGCATGTGGTTAGATCCACTACAGGAACAGATTTTATAGACTGTGGAACTGTATCTTTCTGCACTGTAACGTTCGTTTCATTTTTTCTTTCCCTAGAAGAAGAGAGTATATTTTGATTCAGTGTTTGGCAATCCAAGCCAGGTTAGTCAAAATAGCATTCACTTGGAATGTACAGAGTATAAAATGCTATTTTGAGAGTAGTTGCTTCTACACAGCATCACAAAGAGAAATCATCAGTTTCCCACGTGATACAGACCCAGTTTATAGAGTCTTTAGACTTTGCACTTCTTCTTTCCAGGTGCATGGCAAATAACTAGTTGTCACTGACACGAAGGGCAACAAATGGATAAAGGAAGCATGGATTCTGAGATCTATAGTTTTTAATAATTTTTAAACTAACTACAAAATGTCAATCACTTCACAAACTGACAGGAGACAGAAGGAATTTCATATTACATGCTGTAAATGATATTTATCTCACAGTTTATCTAGAGTTCATTCATTTTTTTAGTTAGTTTTTCATTGTCAGCTACTAAACATCTCAGCGATTTGGTGTGCATAGCTCTAGGTAAGCAACAGAGAACTGTACCGATAACAAACCACATGGGGATAGCTACTAGTAAGAGAGAGCCTTATAAAAATTACATTTCTTTGCACCATTTCATATGGTAGTCGTTTCCTCCAAAAGATAGTCTTCAAAAGCAGCAAACCCAATATATTACACTTATTTCTTTTTGTCTTTGACATATTTTCAGCCAAGCTTTTATTTTGCTGGCAATGGCTAAATGGTGAGTGCCAAATCCCTCTTTTTTTTTGTATATAATTAAAAAATAATGATCATGATTAATAACTATATATATATCAACAAGAAAAAAGTGGCACAACTGCAAACTTGCTGGTATAACATATTCCCAAAAGAGTCCAAATACTGAGCATGCTTTTGTTGTCATTGTTGGTGTGCTACTGCCATGGGAAAATTGTTGTTTAAGTAGGAGTCTAAAAGTCTATTTATTCCTCATGCATAAATGCATAAATCACATCACTTTTTTAGTGCAATGCTTGTTATAGTAATATAATTCCACATTGTCTAATTATGAAATCATAACAACAGATAATGGCAATGAAGAACTGAAGACAGCAGGTTTTAAGTGCTTAAACATCATGATACCCAAAGACAGGAGCATGGCAGTAGCTCTGTGGAATGTCACAGTTTTACAAGAACAATACTGTATATTTAAAGGTTAACAGCACGTTTAGCATTCCAACAGTGTTGTCATTCAGCAAACATCATTTAAAAAAATATATGAGGAGGGGGGGGAGGGAAGGAAAGGAATCTGAAACGGAAACAAGGAAAGGAAAAATCCCAGAAAACATCATAGTGAGCTATAGCCATCAAATCAGCACTATGTACAACCTTTGGAAAGAAAGATATCTAGAAAAAAATAATTACAAGTATCATTTTTGGAAAGCTGACAAACTACACAGGACAACATTTACAATGGGGCTGATATGTGCATGTGTGCAAACCTAGTAGATAAATACCATGATAAAAGCATGAAGGTACTGCCTTGTGGGACAGCATTAAAAGGAAATGCACTTCACTGCATTTAACCACTGCCCAGCATCTTTGTTGCACGCTGGTTGGCTTCATCAATCCTGGTTTTGTTGGAATCAGCCTAGGGAAACACAAAGGAAAGAAATAGATGAATACAGGGCAGAAAAAATAGCATTTACAGTGCTTTGTAGACATTTCTCCAGTTTTGGCTATAACAGGGGAAAATGAAGTTTGAAAATACTAGAGAGTTGTTTTCTATAGTTGTATTAAGGACCCAAAAGGAAATTACGTATTTAATGGGTTTGTGACACTTCAGGTAGCCTTTTATGTTTGTCTTCAGCTTCACTGAGCTCTTGTAAATGCTGTCCCAGATCTGTAGCTGGTGCTATTGATAGAGTGCTAGCGGGATTGATGGTAATGGGTGGCAAGATGAGAACTGATCATGTGAATTTCACTGGTGAAAAGCCTCAGTGCTTTCTAAGAGTCAGTGCACCTGGGTTCTGTTCTAATTTAGATCACCAGGCATGCAGTCAAAAGTGAAGATTTGGTCAGTGCAGAGAACCACTGGAGCAGGGAAGCTAGATTGTCTGATATAGGGAGTGCTATCATCAGTCATGTATCTCCTTGCTTTACATGTGAAAGGCAGGGATGAGGTAGGAATGATGCCATAATTCCTTTCTCCCAACAAAGTTCAGCAGTGTAGTTGTGAGACAGAGCAGCCTCTCTCAATGGGCAGCAGTGTAAACAGGAATTAAGGAAACCATGCCAAGTGCAAGGGTTGAAGCACCTGGGTCAGAGCAATCCCAGGCACAGCTACAGCTTGGGCAAAGAGGAGACTGAGAGCAGCCCTGTGGAGAAGGACTTGGGGGTGGTGGTCGATGAGAACATGAACATGAGCCGACTGCAGTGTGCGCTTGCAGCCCAGAAAGCAACCGTATCCTGAGATGCATCCAAAGCAGCGTGACCAGCAGGTCCAAGGAGCTGATCCTGCCCCTCTACTCTGCTCTC
>NDXB01010689.1:0-34157 GCA_002631895.1 Agapornis roseicollis | reverse complement strand
TTAGAGACAAGGATGTCGTGTGGGACAGTGTCGAACACTTTGCACAAGTCCAGGTAGATGACCTTCCATCTGTGGAGACATGCACAGCTCAGCCAGGGGTAGCTGACCCTGCTGAGTGGTGGGGTTGCACTGAACAACATCCAGATGCCCCTCCCAAACACATGATCCTGTGAAAATAGCCATGAGATGGTTTGTTAGCGTGAGAAACCTCTGCAGTGCCATAAAAGTGTTCCTGGGAGCCTATTTCACTTGCACTTGCTCTATTAACTGCTTACAGTGCAGTGAAAAACCTTGTGCCATATTCCCACTGCTCGTGTGACTTGATGGGCTGCTGTCAGCTCAGGATATTCCCTCTGGCCTTCTCAAAGCTATTACCTGCTTGGATGGATATTTTGTTTAGAAATGTAAATGTTTTCTTTCTGTTTTTCCTGTTTCCAGAGCACGTTTCCATCATTCTGCTATGAGAGGCTGGAAATGACATTCTCATTGGTCTTGAGAAGACAAAAATATGCAATAAATCCAGCAGTTCAGATTAAGAAAATAAATGAAAACGACTTTTCAGATTGGCTGTGTAACTCATAGCTGGCGAGCCTGGAGCCTGACTCACTCATCTGGAGGGACCATGAATTAGTCATAAGCACATCATTAAATAATCAGAATCTTTCCAGACAGTTAATCAAAATGGGGTATTCTCCCAGAAATGCAGTAGCAAGCAAGGGTGCGCTGGAGAAATACCTGGAGAGGGTAAATTAATGAGTTGGACTGGTTTCTGAATTTCTTATCACAAACCATAGAATCTTTCTGGTTGGAAGGAACCCTAGAAGGCAATCTGGCAACCTTTGCTCAAAGCAGAGACACTTTGAAAGCAGAACAGATTTGAATGTCTCCTAGGACAGCAGGTGAAGACTAGCCAGCCCCTACACCATTTACCTTCACTTCTGAAGCTTTCCAGCCAAGCAACAACAAGAACCTCAGGAGCTGACATGTACACTAAATGTCAGTAACAAACAAAGAAAAAGGCAAATGCACCTTCTCATCAGAAACTGTATTTGCTGTTAACTGGCCAGACTCTATTTGAGGGAACCAGGGTGCAAGCTGAGAACACTTCAGTCTCTCAGCATGGTGCAACTGGTACTTTCAGATCAGAACACTACACATCTTTTTGCTTCCGGCATCTTAACTTCGCATTAACTCTTCTTTTTAACTTTAACTTTTGAGCCACCATTCTACTGGCTTTGGATGGGCTGGAGTTAGTTTTCTTCATAGTAGCTTGTATGGGACTGTATTATGGATTTATGATGAAAACAGCATTGATCACACAAGGATGTGTTAGTTATCATTGAGCAGTGTTTGCATAGCATCAAGGCCTGTTCTGCTCCTCACATCACCCCACCAGCGAGCAGACTGGGGGTGTACAAGGAGTTGGTGGAGTGACACAGCCAGGACAGGGCATGCCAACTGACCCAAAGGATGTTCCACACCATATGGTGTCATGCTCAGCAATAACAGCTGGAGGATGGAGGAGGAAAAGGGGGATGTTTGGAGTGGTGGTGCTTGTCCTCCCAAGTCACCATTACACCAGCTCAATTTAAATTCCTTTTCCTCAGGGATGGAGCCATGCTGCCCTGAGGATGGCTGAACACCTGCCCTATGGGAAGTGGTGACTGGATTCCTCATTGTGCTTTTCTTGTGCACACAGCTCTATTTTAGCTATTAAATGCTCTTTATATCAGTCCATGCATTTTCACACTCCTCTCGTCCCACCATATGTCCCACAGTGTGCCCATTGGGATTAAACAGCAGCAATCATGATGCACCCCAGTGTAGAGCAAACTGGGCTTACACAGCCTCAGATAATGCACCAAGACACAGTAAAATTAATTTCAAAGCCTGAATTCCAGAGGTCTTCTAAATTGCTCAAACAGCTGCCATAAGTGCATCACATTTCCATGATTCACCCAATGTAAATGACCTCAAATGACTGGAAATAAGACAACAAGTGACCAAAATAAGAAAGAGTTTTCAGTGTGCTGACCATCTCTATTTCAATGGTTAGGAAAGCTGGATCCACACTTGCGTTAAAACACAGTGTGGAAAGGAATTTCACATTTCTCAAATATCAAAAAGCATATATGTCACTGCTCTACAGACACGGAATACAAATCCACTTCTAAATTATCATTGCCTTCCTGTGCCTATTTAGCATCTCAGCAGTCTTCCTTTCCCCATCTCCTTTTCTAAATGGATCCTGTCTTTCACTAACCAAAAGTTCAAGCACAATAAACAGACATTTCTTTAAGTGTATGCTGTCCCTACAGGTTCCAGTTCACATTCGCGCTTCCCAACTTAGGTTTGTACACAGCACTGTATACATTACTCCCAAGGAAGTTGGTCTAAAAGACTGGAATAAAACTTCACATTTCATTGGTCTTAGTCCTCCATGAGGGTCACTATTTAATAGCTTCTTCAGTTACATAAAAAAGATACAGCCTCACTTGCTCACCACCATTAAAAGCACACATGTATTCAACATCTGCTAAGGCTCTGAGTGGGGAGAACGGCTGGTGGTGTAGGGGTGAATCTCACATCAAGAGCAACAGTGTCCTGCCCTCTGAATAAGACAGATCTGTATTCCAGCATGCTGGTATCACAAAGAAGCCACTGCCAGCTCAATTTAAGTTCCTTTTCCTTAGTGTACCAGTGCATCTTCAAGAAAGAATAAAAAGACCACAAGACAAGAGAATTTCTCTTGCTCATGTATTTGAAGACTACAACCATAACAGGCATCAAGCCACCTGTCATCAAGGCCAGGACCCCCTCGACAGAAGCCATTCCTTTCTGTAAGGGGAAATCAGCAATGATACGTGATGATGGAAGGCATTGCCTTCCTCAAGGACCAATTTAGCACAGCAGGAGAAAAGTAGCTAAGGCAATATGCATCTCAAAGCAGGATTAAAATTAAAGGCAAGAGGAGGAAGAGTGGATTTGGAAGGGAGAGTAAGGGATGCAAGTAGCAGTAGGAACCATGGGAAGGATAACCATAATAAGGACAGTGGATAAAGAAGAGCAAATGCAGTCCTTGCAGTTTATTAATGGAGAAGATATCTGGACTGAGAAACTGGGACATCATAAGCAGATTTGGAGCCTGAAGAAGTGCAAGTTTACCAAACAGCTGCTGCTTTGTTCAATTTCTTTCTACCAAAAGGTTAAAATGGCTGTAAGGGGCCCACATCTGCATGTTACATGCCATGAGTAGGATCACAGTGCTGCTGCTCTTGCTGTGGGCCAGACCTCATCACTCACCTCTGACTACTGCACCAGCATAAATGAACGTGGGAGCTGCTCTGCCCCAGCTTGCCTGCCCCCCAGCCCAGTCCGGTGAGCAGCTGAAGGATGTCCCATTGCCTTCCTGAGCCAGCGCTGGCACGGCCCTTCTGCATTGCAATGCTCCTTCTTGCCTGGGCAGAGTTCAGAGTGATCCTCCCATGATCAAGCTAACAAGAGAGTATCCTCTCAGCACACACCCGTGTGAACCCACAGCAGGACATGCTGCTGGGGGACCTGTAGGGTCTTATGCAAGTCATTCATCTCCCTGCACCTCTGTTTCTACCTCCATTAAATGTTACTGACTTGCCTCACGCAGCTGCAAATAAAAATCATTAAATTAGGAGCATATTAAAAGTTGTGGGAAATTCCTTTCACTGATGGCTGCTGAAAGACCTGTGGAACTCTCCCCAAAACACTTGACAAGCCCTAGAAGTGCCTGTTATTTGGATAAAGTATTTGTTGAAGCACCCTTATGTTTTCACCTTTTATTTTTCCACAACATAGAGTCACAACTTCTGCCTAAATGTGCATATTAAACTGAAACCCAGTATTGGAAGAGTAAAGAAGCAACTCCTTACACAAACTGAAACTAAACTCACACAAACTAAAAGCAAACTCATGCAACTCCTTACACAAACTAAATATGATCATTGAAAGTTGATACATGGAATATGCATTTTTTACCTGTGGTGCTCAGCCCTTCAAAACTTCCACTTAACTGGAACACGGGACTGTTTTTCAGAGTGGTTATGGATTTGGGCAGTCCATTTGGAAATGTTCTTCCACCTGTCCTACAGGTAAGGGACACCAGTCAGTTCCCAGGCTACACACACTGTTTCTGAAATGAGCATGGAACCCCAGACAACACCAGCTCCGTGCAAACAGACCAGTATCTGTTGAATGCAGGGAGAGCTGGGGGGCCTTCTTGCCTGCTGGTGTTCCTCCCTGTCACACATTCACTCACACAGAGTGAATGTGTGATAGTAACAAGGTTTTTAACTCTAATAATAGATACCCCACCCAAAGCTACACAAAACAGAGATAAGTATGGTCTTATTCACAGGAAATCCTGTCTTGGTTGTCCACTTGATCACAGATAACACCAAAACATTCTCGATGTGAAAAGGACTCCCATGTAGGGGAAACTTGAACTCCCTTGCTGCCTGCCCTCATGATTTCTGTGATTGATGATATATATCTTTGTCTTAGTTTTAAGCTATTCTTCATTTATTTCATTTGCAACATTTCTAGGCCTTTTCTTGATAATCATTTTATTCCCTTGTCTTCATTTCATTTGGCAACAGCTGAGCTGGCAACAAGCCCAAAACATGGTAAATGACAAATCACTACCAGATGAAGCTGTGAGTTTTACACAGAGCATTTCTCCAGCAACAGAATACTTTGAGGCCCAATAAAATTACAAAACTGACTGACAATTACACCAAGATCAAGCTTTACATGGAGGCCTCCCAGTTACAGAAAACCAAACCAATTCTCCAAGCTGTGAATCAAGTAACCGGATTAATGAAGACCTGGAAAAGCTGCAGAATCAGAAGCAGTGATATCAATGCAAACCCACAGCAGGTCCCCCAGTCAGAGTTTAATGCTTGCTGCCCCACCTGGGAGCAGGAACAGCCCTTTTTTCCCCCAGAGAAACAGCATCCATAGAGAGTAATGCTCCACAAAGAGCAGGAATTCTCCCGTGTCCTCCCTTACCCACGTTAAAGCCAGGGAGCTCTGCCAAGTCACCTCCCTGCAGATGGGGCTCAGGGAGGGTGGTGCTTTTCCAGCACAGCCACAGAAAGTTTCCCAGGAATCCAGCTTTTGTCTGGAAAATACAGCAATACCAGGACCTACTGCTGCTGGCTACCATGGCAAATCCTTCTCTGCAGGGCATCGCCCCGGGAGGGTGGAAGGAGAGGGGATGAAATTCCTACCAGAGGGAACAATGTTTCTCCTAGGTATCTTCCAAGCAGAACAATGCTCCTTTCTCCAGGAGCCCTCCCTGAAGTCTGTGTGAATGCAGCGTTGAAGCCACCAGGCATGAAACGTGACATTTTCCTGAAGCCAGGACATCACCTCTTGCTTCCCAAAATGATCCAACAGGAACTGATACACCCCATCCTGTGAAAAGGCTTCCCCGTTTGCTGCTGGGTGGGCAGTCTTAACCAAGGCTGTGGCATTTACAGTGCCCCTGGGGCTCATGTGCAGAGGTATGTTTCTTTATCTAGTTGTATAGACAGGGCTAAATTTCTGTGTATAGAAATACTATAGGAGACATAGAATGATAAAGTGGATGTAAACTAAAACCATTCTGAGTCCCTGAACAATGCCTGGCTGTGGATGTAACCAAATGATATAAACTGAAGCCAGCAGAGTCCTGGACAGAAAACACTCCTGAGGTGTCCAAAAATTCAAGATCAATGATACAAACATTCAATGAAGGTTTAAAAGTAAACTCGGGGGAGAGGAAAAGACTGGGTAATAAAGCGGTGTTTGGCTGTAGTTCTCTGTGTACCCTGATGCCACACAAACTGGTTTTCATGATCACTGGAAAACCAATTCTTTTATGAAGGGTGTTGTCTGATTTTGTGGGAGAGATTGTAAGATATTGAAGAGCTGTGCACAATAAACACACAATACACAGCACACATCAGGCTTACTTAGCTGCTTCCAGTTTCAACTCTCATTCACCAAAGACTTAAGTCAGCATCACACAGTATGGTTAGGACAAGTTTTTGCCACCAAACAAGCTAGCACACATTTAGGCTTGTTAGGTCTTTCTTCAAACATCTTTGGAGTCAAGCATCACCCAAGAAATAATCACACTGCATACCTCCAGCTTGCAGACCTGCACCCAATGGGCAGACCTAGCCACCCGGAGCTGGGCAGGAGGGGTTCTCAGGACCCCCTGCATGCCTGCCTCCCAGCTCCCATAGCACCCAGATGCTATAACCATGGCAGCACCCCATGGACAGGGGCCATGGCACTGAAATTGCAGTGAGCTGGAAGTGGAGGTGAGGGAAACTTCAAAGAGCCAAGTCCAGACAATCCCACCCTGTGTCAGGGAGTCGTGCAGCGCCAGAAGAGGAGCGCAGGGGGAGGCCTGTCAACCTTCATTGGCCACAGGTAATGGCACAGGGTAATTTCTCCTGATAATGTCACCGGAAGAGGAAATCCTGCAGACTAAACTCATTATGGCCTGAGGGGCTCTTTCTGCAAGAAGGAGGACCACAGGCTGACTTTGTCTGAGTGGGGGAGCATCTCTCATGGCACACACACTTGAAAGCTCTCAGGGTTTGTGTTAACTCTTAAAGCCTGACTTCTCACTTTCAAGCAAAACTCATCTGTCCTTCCAAAAGCACTCCCACCCCCTGGGAAAAAACAACAACAAAACCAAAAGACAAAATTACATCAAAGAATGCTGCAGACTGATGCTCAAGAACCCACAGTTTGGAGGCATTTGAACAACTTCCCTTCACTGTATCAAGAAAGCTAATAAATAAGATTTTTTTCATAAGTGGTTGTTCCAGAAGCTGTTAAAGATATTTCCATTGGCTTTGGATCAAGACCACTAATGCCTAAAAGTAGAGGCTTTCCAAGTACTCTGTGAGCAGTGGTGGAATCATCCTCAACAGCTCTCCACTGACAGGCAGCACCATTTGCCAAAACCGAACACTGTTACCCAGGCAAAGCACCTGAGATGTACATGGATTTAGCATCTAGCTTTCTCCTCTTCATTCATCTGAAGGCCTGGAGCAAGTCCCTTGAGGCAGCACAACACGGAGCTTTTGGTCCATGAGCAGTCTGTAGCACTGCCAGCACTGTGACCACTGCCAATCACCTCATCCCTGCTCACACATACCCCAGTGCCCACCGATCCATCCCACACAAGTTCCCTGGCTGCCAGGCACCGCAGATCAGCTGCTTCCCTGCACATGGGTCACAGAGCTGCAGAAAATGTGGGAGTTATAGAATCCCAGAATCATGGCATGGTTTGGATTGGAAAGGAGCTTAATGCTCATTCAGCTCCAAACCCTGCCATGGGCAGGGACCCCTTCCACTGGAGCAGCTTGCTTCAAGCCCCTGTGTCCAACCTGGCCTTGAGCACTGCCAGGGATGGGGCATTCAACCGACTGATCAAAGGAACTGAGCTTCATGTTGACATAAAAACCAGCTATGACTTTACCCCAGCACCAGTCAGAACACTTCTGAGGGGCACATCTGTCTCAGAAAATACCAATTTGTCAGAAGAGAAACAATTTCTGGAAAATATGTCACTTTTGAGGAATGATGGTTTTAAAATAAAGCTGGAGAGAAAGCATTTCCAGTAAAACACAACCTTGTCTTTCTACCTACTTTTTTCCAAGTTTTGAAACTGATGTTGTCCAATAAACCATAAAATGCAAAACCTACATTTCAATGAAGTGTTTTGAGTTTGTAAATCAGACTCTTCTGTTCTTACATTCTTTATAGAATTTGAGGTACCAGTGGATGTAGAAGAAAATAAAAATGAAAATTGTTCCAGAAGGAAAGGCTGAAATTAAAAATTTCACCCCAAAATTCCAAGTCCTGTAGCTGCACTGCTGCACTTCGGAGCATTTACCTGCATTTACGGATTATACTTTTTTACTCAGCATATCTAGAGTATCAGCATAACTATTCTTTTGCATATGTCCATGAGAAGTTTTAACCTGCAAAGAGAAGACCAATCTTGTGGCCATTATTCAGGCAACGCAGTGAGCACTGTGGCAGGGTGTTGTTACACAAACAGTGCTGCAACCTGATTTCTAAACACAGAGCTTACACCTCTGTCATCACTAACTACACAAGGAACTTTAGTATCCAAAGCTGTAACACATTACATGAACTGAACCATTTGGCCAAGGTGGCCTTTCTTAGAAATGAAAGATAAAATTAAAAGTATCTGAAAATGCAGCAAATTGTACCACTGTGACTGGGATCTGGGAGCAATGGTTTAACTCCGACCTGGCTGGCTGTGTACAGAGCAAGTCAAAGAGCTTCAAAATATCCCAGAGGCTTACGTTCTGCCCAGCCAAGTAAAACAGGCATCATTTCTCTGCAAAAGCACACTCACATGCTGTAGAAGCAGCACGCGCACAGAGCAGTGCTGCGGTATCATGCACCCCGTTTGTGAAAGGAGCAGGACCGTGTTCACATCCTCTGTTCTCAAACTGCTTATTATTACTACAAACTGCGCCCATGCAAACTTAAACCAGCCCTTCCTCCAGTATCCCATTGGCACAGGAAGATACTACACCCCTTAGCTGATCCATTACTCTTTCAGTTCTTCCCTAAAATAACTGTTTTGATTTGGGAATTCAAACTGAAGGAAGCATACATATGTAGGATGTATTTAAAGTATCTCTTCTGTATTCTGAGCTGGACTAATTCTGTTTCCTTCTTCATTCCTAATCACGACCTTTAAACCACTTCACATCAGATCCATGAGCATGTGCCTTTGCCTTTAAAAGGATACAAAGAGCATTGTGAACAGACAAATCCTGCACTGATATAGCCATGGGTCCCCAGTGTAGGAGGATGCTGGATTAGACAGTTCTGGAGAGCCTTTCTCTCTCCTGGACCAAGCTGAATGACACCTCCTTGCACATCTTAATGCTTACCTTGCTAAGGACTAATACAAACCCTAAACAATACACTGTGGGAGCATCTGATCTCAACTGATCTTCAAAATTATGTACTTTCCGTTGCCAGTGTATAATTATTCTCTGAAAGTACCAACAACTTCGAATGAACAAATCCCATTCTAATTTATTTTGCTTGCAATGCCAAATAAGAAGCCCATAAGGTACAATTAAGTAATCTTAAGTCCTCTCTTTAAATCCTAATCATGAATTGCCACATATGGACAAAAATGAGACAAATCATGGCAGGGGGTTGGAACTAGATGATCTTAAGGTTCTTTCTGACCCAAAGCATTCCATGACTCTATGAAACCAAAGCTTCTTTTTGGTGTGAGCCAAAAGGTATGGAGCACACAGCCCCTACTGACTCCAAGGTAAATGCCTTCACCACTGCTTAAGGTTTCTAGTTAGGAACTTGCTCAGCAGTATTGGGACTGTGCACAATGATTACATGGATCTCCTATTTGGAATGATTAGTGCAAGGAAACTTTAGCTACAATGTTAAATTCACAGAAAGATATTAGCCTATGGAAAAGGAAGGTCTGACGCTTATTAAAGAAAAGGATAGCAACAGTTTGTTAAGCTGTGCTGACATCTCCTTCTTGTTGAGTACAGACACTTCTGCAGGACACCTCATTCCAAAGCAGCCTGCTTTGCTCACTCGTAAGCACCCCTCCAGAACCCAGACATGCCTTTCCAGCTAAGGCATTGTGTACACCCAGGTAACAACCATACACATGGCCCACAGACCCTGCAGGAGGGGGGTCTTCAAACACACACCCAGGAGACATAAAGGGGGGTGCTGCTGTGTGCAGAGCAGAGAGGTGCAGCAGGGATGGGTTCATGCTGTGATGAGTTGGATCTTGCTGCATACCGCAGGCCATTGCCACTGCATGGGATGTACAGGGTTGCAGCATGAGCAGCTGTGCGGGAGAGGTACCACATCCCCACCGCAACAATCCTGATGGAGCTGTGGGTGATGCGACGGCACTGAGTAGGTCAGCCTTGGCACAGTTACAATTATAGAATCAGCGAGGTTGGAAAAGAGCTTTAAGATCATCAAATCCAACCATTCCCCAGCACTGGCAAGGCCACCACTAACCCATGGCACTAAGGACCTAGCTGAGCACAACAGAGCAAACGTTGCCTCACTGGGAGGCACCAGAGATGCAGCCAGCATCCACCTCAAACTCTTTAGATGGCTGATGACAACACAAATGAGGAAACATTGAAGGGAGAGCTCTTAACTACGCAGAGCAGCAGGCAGTAAAGAAGGTATCTTGTCTGACCGTAACTCCATGTCCACTCAAGCAGCACTGAGTCCTAGCATGAGTCCTAGCAAGTGCCTTTGCCTGCTGCAAAAGATTTATTTGTCATTAGACAGGCACTCACATTTGATTAGCTCATGTATCTTCATGATGGGAAGGAGTTCTTTATAACAACACCTTTGGTCTTTAGTGTAATAGCTGTCTGGTGAGATGCCACTCTTCTTGTATATATCATCTAGTCATATGTATCATGGCTGAACAGCACATTCATAGCTTCTAGCACTGAATAGAATCCATACATTCTCCTCTTGTTCCTCTGCAGAAATTTAGCTGTCTGAAGTACTTGCTATGGGATCCTGCATATCCCATTTGACACCAACATTCAGACACAAAGCACCATCATATGTGCTGTCCTGTTCCTCCATGAGAATGTGGGGCATGATTAGCCACCAGTATGAACCTCCCCCCTAAAATACTGGCATGAACTGCAGATACACCAAATGGAATGCAGCAAAGACAGGATAAACATCATCTCCATTTCTGAGCACACTATGATCCTGTCTGACAGAAAAATACAGGTTCCCAAAACAACAGTGCAAAACAGGTGTGGAAACAGCAAAACTCACTGCATAACGCAAACAGTCAGACAGGACGACGAGGGGCCACATTTCCCACACTGCTTGCAGCCGCATAGGAGGCAAAACCAAACAGACCCTTGGCACACACAAGGCTCAGGAACTCTCAGGGAGTCATCTTTCTGCTTACCAAAGTCCTGGCCTCCAGCCTGATGGGGCTTCACATGCTGGAGCCCTTTGGAGCTTCAGAGGGGGGCAATATGAAGTTTTGTGGCTCTCTGGCATGGTGTGCTGAGCCCATCAAATTCCTCAACTGGTAAACCTGTCCCTCAATGCCATCAGGGCTGGCTGCTGACATCTACATGCTTGGGTATTTGTAGCACAGCAGTAGAACAGCATCAGTATTACAGGCTGTGTAACCCTGATGGCAAGTCAGGGTTACTGACTCCACTGAACTCTAGGTTTTCTTTCATCCCATTAAGCTCTCTCTCCCTGAAAGCTAGGTAAGTAATTTTTCTCCTGGTCAAGCACCAACTTTCAGATGGTACTAAGGAACAGAAAACATCAGACAGTAAACACAAACACTTGCCTTTAAAATCTTTCTTCTGTCACTCTCCTCCTTCATGCAATCCCATGCCTAAGCAATGAACAGATGATTATTGCAAGAGCACCAGTAATAAAAATCATCATCTGTCAGACTGTTGTTGTGGAGTACAAAGAGGACTGAAGGTATATAGACAGTCCGATGGCTCTTGAGCCCACATGGGGGACAAGGGGTTTGTGTAGGGCAGTGAGGTGAACAAGATAACTCCGATATGTGCAGGCAGCAGAGCCCAGTGGTTCAATGGCACAGAATCACAGAATCACCAGGTTGGAAGGGACCTCCAAAGTCATCAAGTCCAACCCATAATGTGCTGATGTGCCGGCACGATCCAGCTCTTCTCTTAATTTTCTCCTTTTTTTTTTTTCATTTTTAGAATCCCAGCCTGGTTTGTGCTGAAGGGAGCTCAAAGCTCCTCCAGCTCCAACCCCTGCCACGGGCAGGGACCCCTTCCACTGGAGCAGCTTGCTCCAAGCCCCTGTGTCCAACCTGGCCCTGAGCACTGCCAGCGATGGGGCAGCCACAGCTTCTCTGGGCCATCACCCTGGGCCAGCGCCTCAGCACCCTCACAGGGAACAGCTTCTGCCTCAGAGCTCAGCTCAGGCTCCCCTGTTCTGGCAGGTTCAAGCCATTCCCCTTGGCCTGGCCCTACAGGCCCTTGTCCCAAACCCCTCTCCAGGTTTCCTGCAGCCTCTTTAGGCACTGGAGCTGCACTAAGGTCTCCCCTTAAGAAGCTTTCTCTTCTCCAGGCTGAACCATCCCAGCTCTTTTAGAACTGTGCTCAGTGAAACTGCCTTGCTGCCCTTCAAAAGCAGACACGACAGCTAGGGATGCTGCTGACCATATCAGCAATGGATCTGGATCCCCAACAGTTACAGCCAAAATACCCCTAGGTTATTTTTCCTAATGCCACAGTGTGCTCACAGATAATTTTAAATCCCAACCAGTGCATCCACATGGGAACAGATGAGTTAATCTCAGGAAGCTCCTCAGAACAAGAAGGTGGACAAAGGGAGCTCTGTTAAACTGACATGACATTTCTCCCACCTTGTTCCCTGCCCAGATGTACTGGGCTGCTTTCAAGCACCAACCTCAACAAATCAGGTGCCTGGGCAGAAGAAGTACATGCCATCTGGGCACTTCATCCTCTTCTGGAGCAGCATAACTTTAGCACCAGGTAAAATTTCCCCACTCAGTTCCATGAAAGTCAGTCAAGAATTACTGTAGCCTTATCAGTGTAAAAATGATAAACACAAAGAGGAATATTATCCCTTTCTTTGACTTCAAACACTGCACTGAAGACCTGCAGCCCCTACACTTCCAAAAGGAACGTATTTTCTTTCAGAGGATTACAGTAGCACTGCATACACACCACTCACAAAATTGTGTCTTGGTTTACGTGTAAACACATGCAAAACATTTTGGCAATTGTAACCTGTGAGTAGCAGATCTGTTTCTGGTGTTTTCAGGTCTGGTATGAGCAAATCACCTTTTCTCATGAGCTCCCTTCCCGAAGTCGTCCACCTATGAACAAAACAGCTCCAGCTAGGGAGCACTCAGGTTTTAACAGACATTCTCATTTTAGTACACATACTGGACATAGCATCAGCATGCAAAGTCAGCTGGGGAAGTGTTTGGAAGCTCACCTCTTAAACCAGGTTGAATCTGCTTTTTAATTCACACTGCAAAGAATAGTCCTCTTCTGCTACACCAAAAGAACGTCCCACCGCTGAGCATGTGATGAAGCACTCACTCTGCCTCTGAGAAGTGTCAGCCAAAGTCATCCCTATCTCTGTGTAACAGCCAAAACGTTCACCAGTGACTCGTGCTTAGTGAGACAGACGTATTCCAGTGCCAGAGGTTGCACACCTTCTCGATTCCAAATTTTCACTGAGCTCAACACTACTTAAGAAGTCCCCTGAACGTGTCTGCCGTTGGAACACTGCAACCCAGCCACGTAAAAGCCCCTGAACACATTTCAAGCAGAAGCAAGCGCGTTTGAAAGGCTGAGGTGGACTCAGTGCGTGATTTCTGTGTGAGAAGACAGGACCGAGGAGCAGATCCTGCACCCAGAGCGTGGCCTCGGGCGGTGGAAAGAGGCGGGATTTGATCTCCAGGTAGTGAATATGACTTTTCTCTGAAAAACATTTGCTCTGCTGGGGGGTGGAGGGCAGTTTGCATCCGTCGGAAGAGGTGACTTCCTGCGCCTGCCCCAGGCGGGTTGTGCTGGGCTTTCGGAGGCGCGACCCTAACCGAGGAGCTGCGGCACGGCCCGGAGTGACCCCGTCTGCTGCCCGTCATTTGCATTTACCCCGGGTCCGGTGATAGCTCGGACCCCGCTCCCTCCGGGGGGAAATCACCGGCGAGGTGAGGGGCCGGGCGTCCACCGGTCGGAACGGTGCGAGACCCCGCCGGAACGGAGCCTGCGGGGGGTCCCCGGCACAGCCCCCGGCGGTGGATGCCCGAGCCACCCGTCGAACCGCTTTCGGTGCCAGGCAGACAGCGCGGCGCGGAGGGTGCGCGCAGCACCGCGGACACGGTGACCGTGCCCCTCCGGGGCGGAACCGCGGTCATACCCGGAGCGGGGCACTGCGAAGCAAGCTCTGAGCGGGGAGCCGGGGCAGTTGAGGGTTTCCACAGCACTTGCCCGGGGTCCCGGCGCAGAGCGGCCTCCGGACCTCGCCGCGTCCTGCGGCGAAAGCCGCGGCAAAAGCCGGAGCGCCCGGCAGCCGGGGATGCCCTGCACCGGCAGAGCGGGACCGGGGCACCCGGGCGGCCTGCGGGTGGGGTGCAGATATCGCTCCGTGAGGAGCCTCCCGGCTGCTTCGCCCGACCGGGGAGGCGGTGGGTCCCGCGGCACTTCCCCCCAGTGCGGTCCCCGTCCCCGTCGGAGGCCGGACGAGCTGAAAACCTTCCGAGCTCCCGCGGCCACATCGGGCCCCCTCCTCCCGCCGCACACAGGTTTCCGTCCGACAGGCCCACTCTCCTGCCAGAACAGTGTTTATTCATTGCATAAACAGAAGTGAAAGGAATTAGGCAAGCAGATACGATAGCTCAAGGGAAACTTTCAGGCTTTTTTACCGTGCTTACGGAGAACAGGACATGCTCACAACTGAAAACATGCAGCGAGCTTTGTAGCTCTGTATTTATAAACAACCCACGGTGGTTTCCATTTTGGGTTTTCCCTCTAAAACGTTAAGGGCAAAATACTGTTATTTATAATACGATCGCTGCTTTAATTTCCTCCGTCCCCAGCACTTTCTCTGGATGAATGACGGCGAGATACAACCAGCGCTTAAAAAGTCAACTTCTAGGTAAAGCGTTCACCGCGATCTCAGGAGCACATCAGCTTAACCCGAGCACTCACAGACTTCACCCAAATAGTCTGCTCCTAGTGCAGGGACCGAGAGGTGAAATAAGTGGATCTGAGAAAATGATGCGAAATTATTGCAGTTACACACTGGGGTGCCGAAATTACTCCTGAACTTTCTCCTGCAGTGCAAGGGCCAGTGCTCTAAAAAGACGCAGGGCTACATCCCACTAACCCCCTTCTTGTCCCCTGCTCCCCGCCCCCCACCGGCCCCACGGTTTTCCTGTAGGGAAAAAAAAAAAAAGGAAAAAGCAAAAGGCAAATCTACTCAAGTTCCGGCTGCTGGTGCGGGAACCGCTGCTCGGGAATGCGGCTGGGAAAGAGAAACCTTTCCCTCTGAGTGATCGGTCACCCACAGTTAAACAACACGGAGCTCCTCACTGGAACAGCCACCAACAGAAGCCACATGCACGCAGCTTTGTGAGATCCCGGACCCCCAAACCGGCGGCAGACAGCCTGGTTCGTGGAAAGTTTGCTGCACTGATTTGGAAAACAAGTCATTGGTAAGAGACGGGCTCGTTCAGTCCTCGTTAAACCAGCCTTTAACCTCGGAGTCGGGGCTAGTGCAGACCAGTGCAGTAAACTGCTAGTGTAAACGCTTTCCGCGGCCCCTAGAGCCGGTGCGGTTGCGGGCTCACAGAGAGAGCTGGCGGGATCTCCTCACCCGCCTTTCGCAGCGCACCGAGTACAACCCACCCGCGGCGCGGCCCGGGACGGTGCGGTCCGCAGCTGGAAAACCTCTGGATGCTGGCAGGTGTGCGAATACCACAGTACTCAGGCGAAGCTGCTGAGCCAGGAGCGGGCAGCCGAGCTCCGTCCCGCAGAGACTGCGGGACCCTGCTCTCCGCTCCGCGGCTTCTGCCAGACCGCTGTTGGTCCCGCGGCTGCCCAAAGGCGAAGATGGGGGCCTGGGCAACCTCCTCCCCTCCCCTCCCTCGCCTCGCCCCAGCCCCGCTGAGGAGCGTGGAGGCCGATGAGCCGGAGGTGAGGCTGGGGAACGCGAGGCGGGCACCGGGAGACCAGCGGGGATTGTCCCGCCGGAATCACGGCGCCAGGAGTGTCGCGGACCAGGCTCACAGGGCAGGGCACGGCGGAGGGAAGGCTACGGGGCTGGGAGCTGTGGCTACAGCTGAGCCCGAAGGTACTAGCTGGGGACGGCGGCCGGACTCACCACGGCTCAGTGCTCGTTTCCGTGGGCTCACCGCGCCGCGGTTTTTAATTTCTCAGCAGATTATGTTTTAACGGAAGAACCAGTTTCATTAGAGCAAGCTCCAGAGAGGAGCACCGGCCGCACTCACTCGCGGTGCAGCCTCTGATGAAGCGGTCCACAGGCCAACACCCTCTCGTTAAAGCAACCCTCACTGTCCGAGTCCACTGTTTCCTTCGTGCCGCGCCTTGCCGTCAGATATTTGCCTCTCCTATGTGCAAGCTCATTAGCACTCCCACACGCATACGCACACACGTCCTCACATTACTGGCGAGGGAGAGGAATCACAACCAGACGCAGTGTACCATCTATCCCACCCCCCTACACCGTCGGAGGGTCCCGCGGGAGCCCCCCTCTCCGCTCCCAGCCTCAACAGAAGTGGTCGGGAGCTCCCTGCTCCCTCGGCAAGTTCCAGTCCTCTCCCGTCTCTTTATGCCGAGAACCGCGGGGAGAGGAGCGGAGGGACCGGAGCCGCGGGAAGAGGAGAGACCGCAGAAATCGGGAACTCCCTAAAGCCTGCGTGTCCTCATCTCCCAAATAAAAAGATGCTGTAAACACTCAGTATAACATCGAGGGCGTGTAAGTGAAACGATGAAATTCAGACCGGACGTTGGAGAGAGAGATGGTAAATTGCGCACGGGAGGAGCCCGGATAACCAAGCCCATGCCCTTTCCACGTCCACCCTGCACGTACTATCGCTATTCTGACCTCGTTTAGGGAATAACGGCTCTCTCCAACAAGCTCTGCGAAACCGCTCACCTCTCGCGAAACTGCTCCGGGCACCTTCAGTGATCGGGCTCTGTCGCCTAGACCAGCACCGCGCACCCTCCGGCCGAACGCGCCTCGGAGCCAGTCTCCAAAGGGGTGAGCACTACGGACCGGCCTCCATCACCTCTTATGAGCTACTGCGGCTTGTTCGCAGCCGCCGTGGGGAGCGACTCGTGGACCGACAGGGCCGGCTCCCACTTTTCGAGACCGAAGATGTTCGCACATCAATAGGAAGATATTTTATAGGAGTCTAAAGCTCACCCCTCCGCGTAGAGCGCACCGACACTCTTTTCTCGTTGACAGCGTGGAAAAATAACCGACGACCAAGGAATCCGACGCTGCTGCAACAGCCTAGTCGCACCCCGAGATTACCGTGGGATCTCCGCGGCGGGTCTGGCCCGTTCCTTTCCCGGCAGTACCTTTCGGAACCTTTACCCCAGGTGCTCGTTTTCCGCCCGCCGCCGGGACAGGCAATAGCTCCCGTGCCGTACCTCGGTGCTCGCAGACGGGGCAGCTCCGCGGGCTCCTTGCTGGATGCGGCACCGGGCCGGGAGCGAGTGTTTCGGAGGGTGTTTACGTCTGGGCGCAGCCCAGCGGGGCGGGCAGGCTCGGGATCTGTGGAACGTCGGGCCACGGGGCTGCTCCGACCGCGCTGCCGTCGAGGGAGAGGAGAAGGGGAAGGGACAGGACGTGGAGACGCCCAAAAGCCGCCTCCGGGCCAGCGCGGGAGCGGCAGAGTCCCGCGGGCGCTCGGTGCTCGGCAGCAGCCCCACTTCCCCCGCCGGGCCGTGCCGGTCGCCCTGCTCTGAGTCTTGTCACGGCCAAAAATCCTAAATGGCTGCTCCCCTCGCTGTAGCAGCGGCTGTTGGGGACATTAGGGCTAAATTTAAGGGGAATTCTGTCCGGGATTAGATCGGTTCTAGTGCTGGACAAACGGGGACATTCCGGACCGCCACTCAGTTACAGTCCTACAAGATCGTGTCCTGAGATTTGAAAAGACAGTTCTGGGGGAAATAAAGAGCACGGGGCTTCTCTTTTCACACCGCTTCCCAGTAGCAGAATCCCCTGCACCAAACCTATCGCATCTCTCAGCGCACGGCAAGTCTCTCTGCTTACTAGGACTGTGCAGCATGTCTCCCATAGATCGTCAGGCGGAGCTGAAACAAAGAGATGGGGGAAGATGGAAACACAAGTTTAATTAAAGCCACCTGGCTGGTTAAATACGTGCCGAGACGCAGACACCGCGTTATTCACCTCACCTGCGCCCGACAGGGCTGCGGCTGCTTTGTTCTCTCGACACATTCTGAGACCAGGAGCGGTGCTCGGGCTGAGCGGGGCTGCGGGGAAGGTTTGTCACGTACAAAGCCCAAGACCCCCGACGGGCCAGTTCCGTGCTCCGGGAGCTGCCGACACCCACTGTCCGCGGCGGGACCGAGGGCGTAGGAGTTGCCGAGCAACACCCGCGGTCCTAGGGTGTGAGCCCGGCCTCCTGCCACTCAGGTGCTCCCTGTTTGGGGTAACGAGGGAGGCTTTATGGAGGGATCCGTAGAGGCGAGGTT
The DNA here is from genome assembly GCA_002631895.1 of Agapornis roseicollis. Classification (NCBI taxonomy): domain Eukaryota; kingdom Metazoa; phylum Chordata; class Aves; order Psittaciformes; family Psittacidae; genus Agapornis; species Agapornis roseicollis. Next base: position 15,816 of record NDXB01010689.1, on the reverse strand, counting down.
GGTTTAGGAGGTGTGGGGTTAGGGCTGCAGGGAAATGTTCGGACTTTGGAGCTTTGCAAGATGGAAAAGTCTTTCTCGTTGACACTCACTCTGCTCCCCGCCGGGTTAGCCTTCTCCGCTAGCACAGCGCTCTAACAGTAGTCTGCGTTGGGGGGAGCGGTGGCAGAGAATGAAGGCAAACAGGGGGACTGGAGGGGGTCCTCTGGGTTTTTTCGTTGCCGCCGCCGCCGCCCCCCGCCCCACCCGCAGCCCGGCGCGGTCCCGCGGCGCTGAAGGCGGGTTCAGCGCAGGAGGTGAGGGCCGAGCGGGCAGGTCCGCGCCGCCGGGCCCTCCCCCTTGAAGACAAAACTTTTTTCCGGCAGGCGCTGAGAGCAGAGCCCGGGCGCGGGGTCCCGGGGCCGCCGCGGGGCTGGTATGCGGTAGGGCCGTGCCATGTATTGGAAGAGCGACCCGATGTTCGTCTGCAGGCTGGAGGACAAGGACCTGCCCGCGCTCGGCGGCCCCGCGGAGAAGGTGCGTGGTGGCGGCGCGAGCCGAGCGCGGGGACGGGGCCCGGGACGGGGCCGTGGCCTCGCGGAGGAGCTCCGGTTCCCACCGCGTCCCTCCCCGGCGGGGCCCCGCAGATACCGGTGCGGGGCTCCCGCCTCGCTCGGGCGCTGACCGCGGTTTTCCGCAGGCGAGCCCCGCAGTGGCCGACGAGGACTCCTGCTCTTCCTCCGCCGCCCTCTCGCCCTCCTCCTCGCCGCAGTCCATGGCCTCGGGCTCCGGCTGTGCCCCCAGCAAGTGCGTGTGCAGCAGCTGTGGTCTGGAAATCGTGGACAAGTACCTGCTCAAGGTAAGCGGGGAGCGGGAGGCTCTGTTACTGTTTCCTCACCGACGTGACCCGGCGGCCCAGCAGCTCGCACGGCGCCGCCCGGCCCGGGAGCCCCGCGGACGTTTGCCCGCTCCCGGCCCACGGTCCGAGTCCCCGGTGCCGCCGGGCCTTGCCACTCTCCCCGCATGGGGCGGCACGTGCCATTGGAAAGGGTCTGACGGCGAGCCAGTACCACGTTTGCTTGCGGTATTCGGGCCTCGGGGCAGAGCCAGGTCTCTGCTCAGCCCTCGGGTAACGTTCTTCGGTGCTGGAACTGTATTTTCTTGACGTGCCGTAGGGGAGAGCGGGGAGAAAAGTGGTGGGTGAGAGCAGAGATTGCTTCCCGGCTGTGCCTTAACGCTCCTGATGAAGCGGTGGTGGCGCGACCTGTTTGGTATTAACTAAAATAAACTCGCCCGTGTGGTGTCCTGAAGCTCAGAGCAACAAACTGCCCGTTGAGAAACATAGAAGTAAAAAGATGGTTAGTAATGCCTGCAAAAAGAAAGCAAGCTATGTGACTGCAGAGTAGTTTTGCCAGCCTCAGCGTTCTGGACTAAGATAATTTAAAACCAAGCAAAACCATTTGACTTTAAATAAACTTGTGTCAATGTCGCTGCGAGGGGACTATTTTCCTCCTGTTCTACAGCCATTTAAATCATTCTGGATCGGATTTTTGCTGTCTTATTTTCAAAAGTGGGATCAGGCAAACTGCTGGAAGTTGCTTCGTTCCTGTTAGGTGCAGCCTTGAGTAAAGCAGTTGTATATCCTGCAAAGTGAAAGTCGTTATCACTGTTGAAAACATCCCTATGTTGTTACTAGACCCTTTGCTTAGGGTGAGGAGGTCAAGGAAAGGCATATGCCGGTTGGTGCTCATTTAAAACCCGGTGGGTGCAGTTGTGAGGTCCTGCTTGGTACCTCTTAGTACCTCAATCCCAGCCACCTCTGCAAGAGGTAAGGTGCAGCAGAGCTCACCCCAGCTCCGTTCCAGACTTTTCATTCCTGTGACAGGCCGGAAGCCCATTTGTCTGTGTTGATGTTGCCTGAGTGAACAACTGCAGACATGTTGCTTGAAGCAAAAGACCCCTAAATGATTTAACCTGAAGTTTGAACCAGCTGTTACTGCTTTCTTCATGGGCAGAGAGAGAAAGCAGTCTGTGCTGGTGGTTTCCTGCTGACCATCAGAGTGCATCTTCCAACTTTGTAAATTAATCAGAGACTGTAGATAGCGATGGCAGCAGCGACAGCTGATACCCTGCTCTGTAGAAGATTGCTGGCCTTCGGAGGAGAGGCAGTGAGATGAGTTCTTTATCCCTGGATGTCTTCTGCCGCACTGGGGTTCCTGGTGTGGGCCCTCGGTTGTGGTTGGAGCCGCTGCGTGGGACTGGGGAGCAGGCCCGGCCTGGCTGGTGAAGCTGCTGGGGGCCAGCCTCGGGGCTTGCTCCTCTGGGAGGATGGGCTTGGTGACAGCAGTTCTCAACAGTTTCACATTATACTGCAGTGTAAGTCTGTCAGCACACGGGGAGATGCTGCCAGTGAGGGAGAGCGTTGGGCAACTGCAAAACATAATATTGCAACCTGGAGAATGACTTGAAACAAGCGACTCCAGCACAAGTGCTGAGCTTTCACTGTGATTTGTCTGGCAGGGTCTGATGAAAGGCACATCCTGGATTATCTCAGATCTGCTGCTTTGCCCTAGGCAATCTATGGGCTGTTTGGTGTGAGACCAGAAATTGGCTCAGAAAATAAAAATAAATAAATAAATCTGACTTAGTCATTGTTTGGCTTAGAGAATTTGCAGCATGGGATTATCCAGAGGGTTGTTACTTAATTTCTGTTGTCACTGGGAGTCTCCAATTCTCAAATGGTTTCAGTTACTTAGCTGATGTGTGAAGCACAGCATCGGCAGGACCAAGAGTTCCCTTCATGGGAAAGGAAAAAATTAGAATAAATGCACGTAATTTATTTACCAAAAAGTTAAATGTGAGCTCTCAGTTCTCCTGATTCGTGCTGCTTCCCAGGGTTGTGTCCAGTTTCATAGATATTGATGCTGGAGAGCTGTTGAACTTGCTGCTAAAGCATCTGCTGGTATTTTGAGACTCTGGCTTCGTTTGCTCACTTTGATTTAACAGAAACTTGGCAAATGAAGATGTGGCTTGTGGTGTGTTTCCCTTTGGCAGGCTTAGCCCCCAAACACACACTGCCCTTCAGTGCTAGTATTTTAAAGTTTCAGATCCCTCTGCAAGGTTTGCTCTTTGCTCAGCAGGACTTTGACAGGCTGGAAAACAGAAGTATGTGAGTTCACTGCCTTCCTGATGTCATGTGAGGCCAAGACTTGCTCTGTTACTCCAATGCCATGAAAACAGAACTCGGCACAAAATGCCTATGTGGAACTCTGATCTCTTGCTTTCTCTTCTGTCACTTTCAATTGCAAAACCATGAAAGCTTATTCGGAAGACCCCATCACATCAATTACCCTTCAATACACAAGGTCTGCTATGCTGAAGAAGCTCTGCATGAAAGAGCAATGTCCCATTAATTGTGGCACATGTGACTGTTTTGGCCCTGTCAGTACAGGTGGAAAACCAGGTTCTGTGATGCTGAAACCCAAGTTGGCAGCACCGACCTGGAGGGGGATTGTTCTGTTTTGCAGGTGAACGATCTCTGCTGGCATGTGCGCTGCCTCTCCTGCAGTGTCTGCAGGACGTCCCTAGGAAGGCACACGAGCTGCTACATCAAAGATAAAGATATCTTCTGCAAACTCGACTATTTCAGGTATGCCACACAGGATTATTATTTTACTCAGTAACACATTGTGCTTGCTCATTATTTGTTTTGCTTAAGCTGCAACTAAAATGCACATTGAAGCTCTTTGGGTTGTCTTTTCTAGGTTTATTTGCAGTTGTTAAATTGTTGTTCCTTGCTGAGGGACTTGGGAGGCCCCAAGTCTGTTTAATGCAGTGACCTATGAATTCTCCCCCTCTACCCATCCACTGTTATGCACAGCTACTGCGTTTATACAATCATTTACTTTTTGGGGGGAGGGGGGTAGAGAATCAGAATTCATGTCATAGTAAATTGTAAAGGTATTGTATGTGTGAAGAATCATCCTTTGGTAACACTGATGGAGAATATGAGGCACAGTTGAGATGATATTCTGCCTAGACTAGCACTTTGCTGGTATGAGACTCGGGGTATCCCATGAAACTACAAAACCAGCCCAGAATAAATCCCATGATCGTTAACAGGAGCTTTCAGCAGTATACCTTTATGATCCATTTGATTTGGAACATAAGGCATTCTTCACAATTAAGGTCTAATCTTGTATGGAAGGATAGTACTCATTTGTGTTGCATTGGAAGTACCTGTGATACAAAAATCTTCAGTCCAGGAAGCAAAAACAAGTGCTGTTAATTTTGGTGTGATTGGTGGTAACAAAGTGTTTATGGGATCCTCACCTGTGTGGTGAAAGAACTGTGTTCAGCTTGTCAGTTTTGCCACTGAAGGAGAGGGAGAGGGCTGGCTGGATGCTGCCAGCTCTGGAAAGGCAAAGAGAAGTTTTGCAGACTCATAAGGACAAATTCTTATCTAAATAGTCAACATCCCTTGGTTGATGGTTTCCTCTTCAAAGAGAAATAATCTACTGTAGTAATGTAAATCCTTACAGATATTTGAATTTCTTTGAAAATAATAATGTGGTGGTAATTAAGGAAATAACTGTGAAGACACTGGTTTTCCCCCTTCTGCTGAAAGGGACTGACTGATTAATGAGGGATGGTGTAGCTAAATATAACAATTCAGATTACCAGTAGAGCAAAGTGAAATGTACTCAAATAATTGGGAGACTTTTGAACACAGTGTCAGCTGCTTCCATCTCACACTCACAGCTTTTGAAAGAGCAGTTGTAAAAGGAAGGGCAAAGAGTTGTGAATTCATGTAAAAGTTTATGATGGTTCTGGTTTAGCTCTTGGCTTATGAAAATATTAACTTCTGTAGTTCAGTATGGTCTTGCCTTAAGCAATTGGATAAAACTCATGGGTTTACTTTTGCCTCCCAGTAAGACACAACTACAGTGTTCCCCATCCTTGTGGCCAGCCTGCCTGCTGTGGGTCTCAGCTGTGCTGCCACATCCAGGTCATCCTCCCAGAGCATCCTTCCTGCCTGCACAGTTGGTGTCTTTGCCCTCACCCGGTGGTGTCCTCTGTTTTCCAGGCGGTATGGGACCCGCTGCTCCCGCTGCGGGAGACACATCCATGCTACTGACTGGGTCCGCAGGGCTAAAGGGAACGTCTACCACTTGGCGTGCTTCGCCTGCTTCTCCTGCAAGAGACAGCTTTCTACAGGAGAGGAGTTTGCTTTGGTTGAGGAGAAAGTCCTGTGCAGAGTACATTACGACTGCATGTTGGACAATTTGAAAAGAGAAGTCGAAAATGGTAACATGCTGCTTTTGTTAAGAGCTGTGTTTGTTGCTTAGTTTTAATTAAACTGTTGGGGTTCACTTCCTCTTCCTTATGAAGAGGTAATTACCTGCCTTGCTGAGGCTGGAAGCGCGGGTTCTTGAATTCAAATAATGTGCAAGTTATTTGATGGGGTTGTTTTATTTTTTTTAGTTTGTGTAACTTGTTTTCTATCCTAAGGAAAAGAAAGCAAGAGTGTATGTACCTGATAAAGTACCGTGTTGGATCTTCCCTTGCTTGGAAGGGAGTGATTTGGGCTGTAATGGATAATGGTGCCAGACCAATTTAACTCTGAACAGAATATGGCTTTTTTAAAGCTGAAGTTCAGCTCGCCAAGTGCTGTCATTGCAGAGCAGTCTGAGTTACAAATAACATTGTTTTGACTGTTTAGCAGACAGTGGTGTTTTCCTTTTAATGCTCCAGGTAATGGGATTAGTGTGGAAGGAGCACTACTAACAGAACAAGACGTGAATCATCCAAAACCAGCTAAAAGAGCTCGGACCAGCTTCACAGCAGATCAGCTCCAGGTAGAGGCAGTGCTAAAGGCTTGCATAGCTCAGGTTTTTCCATGTGATAGGTGCTGAACTGATAGGAAATCAGATGCATATGGGGGAAAGAAAAAACTTGCATGCTTTAAACTCTTTCATAAACTATCAAGACACAGCATGTTTCTGGAATTGTTTGTTAGCTTTAGTAGTTGAATATGAAACAGTTACTCTTCAAACTTTTTGTTTCCCTGGGGGCAGCCTATAATTCTGCAGAGTGGAAACAAAACGGTGGTTCTGTTTTGATTGCTTGATGAAATCTATTTGATTTGATGTGTAGCATTTACATGGCTACATGCAATAAAGACAAAATATCTTTAGAATTCTATAATGTGAAAAGCTGTACTGAGGATGGGCTCTGTGTATGACTTCAAGATGTCAACAGAGTAGAAGGCTGGATTTTGTTGTAATGCTCTGCTTTTAAGGCTTCTTGTCTTGTTGCTCCCTTGGCAGGAATTAGCTCTGGACTGCTGCAGACATGAGTTATTTCACCCTCTGGATCACCGCTTCACTTAAATGAGCTTTCTAGGGAAAACCACCATGATTAGAGCCAGCTCCCCATGACAGGGGTACTAGTGAGACCAGATTTAGAGGTTTCAGCCTGCAGTGGGAAGGAAGTTGTTCTCTACCTAATCCTAGCTACGCATCCCTGTTTTCAGCTTATAACACATCTGAATTTCTGGCCACATGCAGCTGCTATGGCATTTGTTTTCGACTGTCTCAGTTTGAGCTCTGTTTTGTTTGTCTGTTCTTCTGTTTTGGTGAAAACACTTAAGAAAAGCTAAAGTTGAGGTGTGAGGCATTTAAGCGGTGCTGTATTACATGGCATGTGGCTGTTCAAAGCTTGCTTTGCCATTTCAGCTATGACTGGCAACAGAATTATTGCAAGCAAGTATGTTGGCAATAACCTGACAAGGGTTCTGGGCATCAAATTTGCATTTCAACAAAAGGAAACTTTCTTTTTCAGCAGTTGTTGAAGGGGAGGTAGGCACAGCTATCAGCATAGGAGCCATTTTCAGAGCTTCTTCCCATTTGCAGTCACTTAAACTTCCATGTTCCCCCTCCCTTTTCCTGTTTCTTAAATAGATTCTGACCTATTTCATCAGGTGTTTGAGTTCTCAAGGCTCAGTGCACCTCTCTGTACCTGATCTTGATGCTGGTATAAGACTTCCAGTAAGGGAAGCATCAGAAGGAAAAGTTACTGTCAGGGTAGCAGCATGTAGTAACACACCTCGTGAAGTACTTGTACCAAAGGGTGTCCATGCTTTTTGATGTCTCTGTATGGCACCATAGGGAAGCAAATAGTTTTGGTGTTTCTAAATGGAGAGAAGTAGTTGGAATCTTCAAAGAAGCAGCCAGGTGAAATTTGCAGACTATCAAGGATCAAAATCCAGAAAGGAGAAGGTACCATTTACTGAGCTGCTGAAGATAACTCTCAGAAACCCACGGAGCCTTATTTCCTTAAAGTTACCTCTCCCAGCCTCTGACACTGTTCAGGGTGGGGCCAAGGGGACATCTACTGCCTAAATAAAGTCATTCATATCCTGATGTCAAGTGTTGGCAGCAGCTTTCTGTCACAGATAAGTGCAATCGAACAGCCGTATAGCGCAGGGCACGCAAGGGGGAGCCGCTGCGTTCCTTGGGTTGGTTAAAGGCGAAGGGGGCACAAGCAACTTCCAGGTTCACCCTCTGTGCAGCTGCAAAGAGGGTTAAGTTGTTCGTTGTAACGCAAGATGCAGATATCGATTGATACATTCGGAGAGGTGAATCAAAATCCCTTCCTTGTGCTGTGGTCTGAAGCTATAGACATTATCAGGGATATTCAAATTTCTCTGCAGTGAATTTTCTCTCAGTCCTTTTAATGCCACCCTCACTGAACACCCCCTGCATGTTTCACTACTGCCAAGTAGAATTCACTCCATTCCTGGTAAACAGTGCAGCTCAGTTGAGTAGAATAAAGGGACTGGGGGGATTTTCTACAGTTTTTTTTCCTTAGTGTATTTGGGACTGTCATGGAGCAGTGATTATAGGCAGGGAGTAGGACCTCAGTCTTAGAGGAGTCCCCAATGCTGCTCTCAGTACTGCGCACACAAACCTGCCATCTCTTATCTTGCTGTTTCAGGTTATGCAAGCACAGTTTGCTCAGGACAACAATCCAGATGCACAAACACTCCAGAAACTGGCAGAAAGAACAGGCTTGAGCAGGCGTGTTATACAGGTAACCATGCTAAGACACTGAAGGACAAAGGCTGGTACTCATTCTTTGGAAATGCTTAATAGCAACTTTCTCCATGTAGTTACTCTGAGACAAAAAAAGACCTAATCTGGCAGTTTTCACATAAATTTGGATAATGTCCTTAGTCAGGAATAGGTCTAGAATAAACATGTGAATTTGGAAAACTTGTATTCCTCTTGCATGTTGTGTAGAGGATTAATAATCTTCCAGGAAGACGCTTCTCACCCTAAATGGTAAAGAAATTGCACTAAGGTCTTCTAAATACAGATTTACTTTTTTTGTTTTTTTTTCTTTAATATTCTGTTCTTAAGAGCTTCAATCTGAGAAAATGGCACTCAGGAGCACGTGAGTATCGAGTGACCTGTTCTAGCAAGCAAAGTTAAAGTATACACCCATGCCATCCAAAACAGGGGGAAAGACAAACTTTGAATCTTTGCTGACAATGCCTTTCAGCAAACAGTATAAGCATGCTCTTTCATCATAGATATGATTTTTTATATTGTATAAATTATATATTTATGTGTTTATATGAAAATAAGTTTGCAGTTCCCTCTGCTTGTTCTGGCCTGGAAGACTGACAGTTTTGCTGGCCAAACCAGGGTACCTGGCAGCAAAAAAAGGAATTTTGTATACTTTTCAATGCAAAGAGGAAAGTGCATCCTGTGAACAGCCACTGCATGGTCAGCCATGTGCTGAGGGACAGCACTGGCTGTGCCCTGTGCAGCCCTGCACTGTGCCTGCCCTTTGGGGGTGCTTGGTCACTGCCGGAGCTTCTCTGTTTTGACCATGCTTATTTGAGGCACCCTGCAGGCTTTGAATGGATGTTTCTTCATTTGAACTGTCAGTGTTATGTCAAAGACCTGATTAACTAGCTGAGTTCAGATGAAGTTAGAACCCTGGTGGTTTTATTATGCTAATGTTGAAACAGAATATCATCTATCAACATGATGTAAAATTTTTCCCCTTTTCAGGTGTGGTTTCAAAATTGCAGAGCACGCCATAAGAAACATGTTAGTCCTAATCATTCATCTACTGCTCCTGTCACAGCCGTTCAGCCCTCCAGGCTGTCTCCACCCATGTTAGAAGAAATGGCATATTCTGCATACGTACCCCAGGATGGAACGATGTTAACTGCTCTACACAGCTATATGGATGGTAGGTACAACAACGTCACGTACCCAAATTAGTGACTGTAGCAAGAGCAGTTTATCAGGTACTGATTAGGGAAACTTAAAGGATTTTTAATTCCTAGTATGTCCCTGCCCATGGCAGGGGGTTGGAACCAGATTATCTTTAAGGTATATTCCAACCCAAACCATTCTATGATTCTATATGTTATTACTACTTGCTATCTACACCTCATTAAGAAGTGTCCCTCTTCAATCAGTGGCCCTTCACTGTAAGAGCAGAGCTAAAGATCTGGGTGTGAAGACCATTTCTTGTGCTTCCTCCAGGCTATGAATATTAGTAATAAGAAACCAAACACTTTTTTTTAAGCATCCCTGCCAGGTTTCTAATAATAGGTAATTTTAAGACCACCCACCCCCTGGCTCTTACCCAAGAACTATAGGTATACTCAATCCAGTAGCTTCACCAAAAACTTTGGCTTCCCTTGCAATGGCACATGGGAAGGGGGTAGCCCAGAGGTCAAAAGTATGTTTCAGTCATTGCGTGTCTTTATGGCCCAGCAAGTCAACAGCTTTGGCTTGTATTTGTGATTAGGAAGGACTGTGAATGGTTGGGGAGAACTGGGCTCTGAGCTGCACGTGTCACCTGAGCTTATTCCCTCCAGAGCAGGGGTGTAAGGTTGGCTGTGCGTGGATGCTGGGCTGGGACAGAGAGAGCACACTTCAGTGCCTGGGACCAGAGGACTGTTTGTGCCCGATGGGAATTACTTGCTCGTGATCTTTTTGTACCTCCCCTGAAGCTGACCAGTAAATATTTCTGGTTTTGTAGCTCATTCTCCGACAGCTCTTGGACTCCAGCCTCTACTACCCCACTCCATGACACAACTGCCACTAAGTCACACCTAACTCCTTTCTGTCAGGGATATAAACTATTAAGGGTGTAACCTTAAGTCATTTATTGAGTATTAAAAGTACCATTGGAAAGGTATCAATGTTAACTTTTTATTTAACATCTAAAGCATTTTCAAGATCAGTTTTGCTGTCCAGGTATGTAAGTATATTTAGCCTGCAAGACACTTTTATGGATTCTGCATAAATAACTATTACATTGTTTACAAGCCTTATTCAACACCTTTTTGTATTGTCTGGAAGTAGTCCACTCTAGTTATGTGTGTGTTAATTTATTTGCCATCAAAAGAGCACTTTGCCTAAAAGAAAGGACTGACAATTGTGCAAAATGTTTACAATTCTTCTGTGAAATTGTAGTTTATCATTAGTTTGTATCTGTAAGTTATTGCTGAAAGTATTACCTGTATTTGAGTTGTAACAGCCTCTATGTTAAAGCTTATTTCTGTGAGTTTACAAAAATAAATTTTGGTTGCAAATATTTTCCAAATGAACTGAATAAAGTTCCTGCTGTAGCATGCCAAGCAAGAGTGGTGCTGTGTGTCCATGGCTTCAGCAGGGTCCTCTCGAAGAGCTGAACTCGAATCTTCCTTTTAAAGAGAAGGTCCCTGGTACGCTTCAGGTGCACCACACCAGACCTTCAGGAGTGTTCATACCTGTCCCTATGGACTTTAAAAATCCTTTTTTAAAAAAAAAATGGGCTCAGATGGGTCATGAAACACCCCCAGAGACATCTTTCAGGTAAGTATACAGAAAACAGTGCTGCTTCTGCAGGTGTGCAGCTGCAGGGTGAGGGAAATGGTGGATGTATAGGATAGATGTATGTAGGACATTTGACTGTGATTCAAGTCAACAACTGGAGAACCTGAATTCACCTCTGTTGTAACAGTTTGAACTTTTGCTACTTCTCATCTTCTGCTTTTTTCAGTGGTGTTCTCCTGTGTACATAATGTGCAATACTTAGAGTTTGCATTTGTAAAGTAAATTCCAGTTTAGTATTTGAACTGACCTGTGTCAAACTGCATAGAAACAGAGACTGGAATTCAGTCAAGTGCACAAAAGTCTACTGTGTTTTAAATGTTAATGTGCTAAGACTCAATTGCAAAGCATGCTTTGATACACTGATACGATGGACAAAGGCTAGTGCATACTAGCAATTCCACTGATTTTTGTCTTCACAGACTAGTTTCCTTCAAGGATTTAAGACTGGTAGATCACATCTACACACCTAAACTTTACTTCCATCAGATGGAAATCTTACTTTGAAGGTGTGTGTGTTCATGTCCTATTTTACTCTCCAAGCTATGAGTTAGTGTCTCTGTTCTGTGAAACTTCTTAACTGTCCTGGTGAAACCATTTCAATGTGGAAAACGTCTCCCTGCCACCATGAAAGAATAATGGATTTTGAGAGCATAACTTCAAGCTCAGAGTTACTCAAGTTCCATAACTTACATGTTGGCACTGTTTCAAGTGCTGCTCACAGATGTCTGAGCTAATCTGAGTTAGCAAGAGCAGTCTATTTGCACTGACACAGTGGTTTGTTTAGGTTGATATTATCCTGCCACAGTTGTTTCACAGAACACCACAGGCAGGGGGTTGTGGAACTTGATTTTCTTTGCATTTTATTCTAATGCACATAACTTCTTAGTGTAATACTCTGTGTGGGATGTTGGATCAAGTATGTTGTTTTCAGTATCTAAGCTAGCTCCATTAGGTTCTATGATATAAAACTGCATGTGTATCAGCAGACAGACTGGGTTTTGTTCACTGGTTGGGTCTGTTATACAAGTAGGACAACCTTACTGCTGAGGTTTTACCACTTAAATGCTAAATAATGCTAATTTAGATCCAAACATAACTTTGTAATTTAAAATGCAACCTGTGTCAAGTCCCTTTTAAAGAAAAGTGATTATTCACTCTAAGGGACTAAGCAGCTTTAAGTTGCCTGAAACAAAGTAAGTCTGGTCTTATTTATGAAACCCTCTTCTGCTCAGTGCAGGGTTAAGGTAAATAGGAAGCAATTTTCCCATTTCCCTATGAAAGTAGCAAGCAGGAGAATTCATTTGCTGCTATGAAAGACTGAGCAGCTATTTGTAAGGGTAGAGTAGAAAACAAGAAGCTCCACTGGAGGACCTGGTTTTGTTGTCACTGTTTAAAGCCTAACTTAGATACTGCAGTGCTGAGGAAATGAGTGGGCTCTCTTCACAGAAAGAGAATGCAGCTGTAGCTCCAGCAGCGATACATAGTATGCTCAGTCAGTGCCTTCTAGGCTGCAGAGGCTCAATTTCAAATTGAAGTGATATATGAAATTAGTGTAATATAATTCATCTTAACATCTTACTTAAGGGATCTTGAACAGAGAACGGTATGGAGCTCTGCCTAGTGCTCTACAGATGCTTTTGCAGAGAATTATGTAATATGTTCTCTGATGTCAAAGTATTTAGCCTACATTACAGGATGATCATATGACACTTGCTAATAGTTTCAATGCTACATACCTTAAGAAATCCAAAATGGAACTAAAGATCTGGAATGTATTTTGCACCAAGAGGTTATCAGAGGAAGGAATGTCACTATAAAAGTTACAGTTGTGTCTCAAAAGTCCTGTGAGGAGGCTAGCTATCAACTTCCACTCCTCTTCCCCTTCCTTCCCTCACCTAACCAATGCAAGCTGGGGCTGGCTCATGTAATGTGTTGGAACAAGTAATTGCACTGTAAAATTAAATATAAAATGTATTGTATTCAACCTGCTGGAGGAGGAAGGAGAAACAGACAAAAAGTGTCCCATCTAGTGCATGCTCCACAGAATCTCTAAAGGATCTCTGTTTATTACTAGAAGCTGCTAGTACATCAGTTTGCAAAGTGAAGAAACAATCTATTCCTATAGCATCTATCCTGGTGTCCCTCAGAAATAAGAGTTAATGATGTGGGGAGGTTGCTGCCTGGTTCAGTTCTCCAAGGAGACAATCAGATTGGACCTGACCACAGATTTCCTTTTCTGTTTGTGGTTTTTTTGGTCAAAACTGCCACAGGTGAGGGCCTAGTCTGGACTTGTGCTGTTCCCTGGCTATAATTTTGATCCTGAGTAACAGATCAGGGCTAGCCTCACTCCTGATCAGATCTATTAATAAATGTACACATTGCCCTTGATGACATTTGCTAATGCTGCCTGATGTCATGAGTTGGCTTTTTGGCCAGAAGTTGTTTTCCACATTTGCGTTATAGTAGCCATAACTGCTTTCTGCATCCCTTCTATGACTACATATGGAGTTGAAGAGTTGCTTAAAGTTCAGGCAAGTTGATCTTATTGTACTTCCACCTTTCCTTTATTAATTCTTTTTTGTAAGTACAGGTAACTGTCATGAACAGCTTTCATTTCTGAAGAGACTGATGATTCCTGTCTTTCCCTCTCCCCCTGCCTATGAAATTTTACAGCTCAGCTCTAATGTATGGCATTGCCCTTTTTGAACCCTGTGTTTCCATCTTGCAATACACCACTCCTTGCAAGGTTAGTGATGTAATAAGGATGGGTAGTCACATAGACGTACAAGGGTTGGTCTCTTCATAAAAGATGCTATTTCCAGAAATATTTGACACAAGAATCTGTGCTTTTGTTTCCCTTTTTCTTGTCTTGTTTTTAAATTAAGTTGCACTTAGAATCATTCCTGATTCAGAAGTCTCAGTAATCTCCAGCAGATAAACTTGATTTTCTTCTTAGTTTAGAATGGCAGCTGGTTTATGATGGACATATGTATTATTAAAGTGGAAGCTGCAAGCCTTCTGCCTCCTGCTTTTTGTCCAGCCACCTGTGACCTGCTGTAATCACTGAGGTGGTCACCCCCATTCTCTGCTAGTGACATGAATACCAAGTTTGAAGATCCCCAAAGGCCACCACTCTTCTGGCCCTGTGCAGAAGTGCCTGTAGCCAGCCCTGGCTATGGGTTTACTGGATTCTGTACTGCTGATTTCACCGTAGCTTTCATTGTTACAGGAACACACATTTAAACTTCAAATATGCAGCTCCTCCACACGTACTCCCTAGACAGCTCCTGAGAAAAGTGTGTGCACCTGCAGCGGAGAAACATTTGCAACTCCAAATATTTAACCTCTGCCAGTCGCATTCCATGTATCACTGTTGTTGGCAGTCGACTCAGAATTCTCCTCATTCTACAATTGACACCAAAGCCCTCAGACTTGCCACGCGAGTCAGTACCAGCATGACTAGCACGAGCGCTCCAAAATTGAAACAAAAATTATCACTAGTTTAAACGAAGATCAGAAAACTCCTGAACCAGTTGGGTTCATTCCAGAAAACCCAGCTCAGGTCTGTGTGGCTGAGTCTCCAGCACAGGGACATCTAAGGACAGAAAAAGATAGTACAAGATCAGTAACAAAGCACAGGCTGCCTCTAAGCTGTTTGTCAATTGATTTACACTGGAGTGTATGTTTGAACACTTTAACTCTCCTTTTCTTTTTAAAATGAAAACATACCAATCCAGAAACTCTTTTTCACATGTTCTTGGGTAGAACATGAGAGAACAAGGTACTGTGGTGGGTACCTACTGCAGTACTTTAACCTGGTTTTTATGCACAGTAATGGAATGCAATTCTAACATCCATTTAAGAGAGTGACCTCCTGTTTTCCTATGTAGCTGTCCTGGTTTTGAGCAGAATAGTTTTCCTTTAAAGTGTAAGAGGATGCCTCTTCAGTTATAGGTAAGGCTGTAAATAATGCTCATCCTGTTAAAAAACACTAAGTATAGAATGTGTTCAGAGCCAGGTCCATTCATGCAGCCTCTCTGTCCCTGGTGGTTAAAAGAAACAGGAATGCTGCAGGTACTTACCATGTGCTTTCATCAACCACCTAAATCTGGAAAAGCAGATGTGTTTGGGATTGTGTCACTTAGAACAACACAATCCCAAACTCTGGGGGTCCATATTTCATAGAATCATAGAATTGTTAGGGTTGGAAGGGACCTTAAGATCATCCAGTTCCAACCCCCCTGCCAGAAGCAGGGACTAAACCATATCACCCAATGCTTCATCCAACCTGGCTGCAAACACTGCCAGGGATGGAGCACTCACAACCTCCCTGGCCAACCCATTCCAGTCCCTCAGCACCCTCACAGCAAAGAATTTCTTCCTTAGATCCAATCTAAACCTCCCCTGTTTCAGTTTGAACCTGTTCCCTCTTGTTCTGTCACTATAGTCCCTAATGAAGAGTCCCTCCCCAGCATCCCTATAGGTCCCCTTCAGATATTGGAAGGTTGCTCTGAGGTCTCCATGCAGCCTTCTCTTCCCCAGGCTGAACAGCCCCAACTCTCTCAGCCTGTCTTCATATGGGAGATGGTCCAGTCCCTGATCATCCTCATGGCCTCCTCTGGACTTGTTCCAACAGCTCCATGTCCTTTTTATGTTGAGGACACCAGAACTGCACCCAATGCTCCCTCCAGGTGAGGTCTCCCGAGAGCAGAGTTCTCATCGACCACCACCCCCAAGTCCTTCTCTGCAGGGCTGCTCTCAATCTCCTCTTTGCCCAACCTGGAGCTGTGCCTGGGATTGCTCCCACCCAGGTGCAGTACCCTGCACTTGTCATGGTTGAACTTCATGAGGTTGGCATCAGCCCACCTTGCAAGCGTGTCCAGGTCCCTCTGGATGGCATTCCTTCCCTCCAGCAGATCCACCCAACCACACA
>NDXB01010688.1:122358-150634 GCA_002631895.1 Agapornis roseicollis | reverse complement strand
GTAGGGCATGGGTTGGACTTGATGATCTTAGAGGTCCCTTCCAACCTGGTGATTCTGTGTGATGTCTTCCAGGTCACCAGCGACTGGCCCTGACTTCCCTCTGACCATCATTCCAAAAAAGAAAGAACTTTGAGAAAACCAGATGAGCTCAACAGTGACCAGATGAGTTCCATGGTGTCATTAGGAGGCAACGATCCAACATTGCACATAGCCTCTCCTGCTCTGAAAGACTGTTACCAAGAGATGGAGCCCAAAATCTTGGACCAGATGAACTCAGCAGCTTTATAGGAATTGGTCTACGCAATAAGGAATGATATTTCTCTCTTTGTGTATGTGTGTGTATGTATATATAATTATATATGAGACAAGAGCGATGGTATATTCAAAAATATGGGATCTGAGCATGACGTGAATGGTATGGATTAAGAGGTGGATAATGTTCTGGGTTCAGCAGTAGCAGTCATTTTTCTCCTTCTTAGTAGCTGGTCCAGTGCTGTGGTTTTGACTTTGGGAACAATGCTGATAACACCAATGGTTTTAGTTGTTGCTCAGTAATATTTACTCTGATCAAGGACTGTCTCAGTCTCTTGCTCTGCCAGGGAGGAGGGGAAGCCGAGAGGAAGCAGAGACAGGACACCTGACCCAAACCAGCCAAAGAGGTATTCCATACCACAGCAAGTCATGCCCAGCATATAAACTGGGGGCAGTTACCCGGAAGGGCTAGATCACTGCTCAAGTCGGGCTGGGTATTGGTCAGCAGGTGGTGAGCGGTTGTATACTCTTCCCTTGTTGTTTCCATTATCATTATTATTATTAGTGGTAGCAATAGTGATTTGTGTTACACCTTAGTTACTGGGCTGTTCTTATCTCAGCCTGTGGGAGTTGCATTCTTTCTATTCTCCTTCCCATCCCTCTGGGAGCAGGGGGAGTGAACAAGGTGGTGAGTGACCACCTGCATGGTTCTGAGTTACCAGCTGGACTTCAACCACAACAACTGGAGATGTCCCTTGGTGGCCATGAAGTCCAACCACACTCACCATCAGGGACTGGCTCAGGCACATGGACTCTGGCTTCCCAGTAAGCACATTCGTTAGTGGTCCTACTGTCATTTTTAATTCATAAATTGACAGTTTCATTTTCCTTTCCAGTGTCTGAGAATACCTTACTTTACATCACTTATACATCACTTACTTTAGGAGAATGAACAGCTTCATACACATTGAGGAACAGAAATTTTCACATCCTCTTATCAGCCTGTAATTTACAGCCAGCCCTGAGCAGTTTGAGCTACCCTCTATGTACCTGGCAGGCCAGAACCTTGACTTATCCATGTGGCAAAAGGTCGTGCTGACATCGCTAATGTGAAAATAAATATCTTCCTGTAATGTGATAGAATTACTGTAGCAATCAGGCACATAAAGATAAAAGCTCATATAGATAAAGGCATATTAATTAGTTCATAAAGCCTTATTAAACAAGCTTGTAATGGTAGCAGTTTCAAGCCATAAAAGAAAGGTGTAAGATATTTGTCTCCAGGCTTAAAAGAGAGAAAAAAATGAAAACCCACCCAGACAGCACAATGTGCCATTAGCACCCTGCTACTGGGAAAAAGACTATAGTCTAATAACAGCATCTTCTCTACAGCATGTGAATGATTTAATACATTTGCTTTGGTCTAGCTCAGTAATAATAGCAAGGAGTACTCCAGATATACTCATACATATTAATCTACTAAAGTAGCTTGACTACCTTAATTCATTGTTCATGGAAGTTAGTGGGACTCTGAGAGTGGGATCCTATGATATTCATTTGTAAAGAACTCCTAACCAAACTGAAGCCAATGGCTACTGACTTCAAAACACAGGATGCCAGAGTGTTTTCTGAAGGTCCTAAACAGGCAAATTTCCTACCTAGATTTGAGATTCAAGGATTCTAAAAAAGAAATATTTTTCAGGTTTGGTGGTGCTGGTGGTGGTTGGTTGGGTTTTTATTCGGTTTGGGAGGTTTCTTGGGGTTTGGGATTTTTTGGGGGTTTTTATATAAAATATTCTGTTTCCTTTTATTTCAGCATTTGATGCTTTCAACAAAGGCAGCCAGTCTAATCCACTGAATTGTCAAAAAAAACAACCCTAAAGATCAGACACATTTAGAAAATTGTACACTCTTATTCATCTCTCTGTCACACCCTACTAATCCTACAAATTTGTGACAAATCTGTGTTCTAAGGAAGACTTCTGGCACACAGTACATGCAGACGTCCCATTTTGTTATAAATAACATGGGGGATTGCATCAATTTACGATTATGAAAATTTCCTCCTTAATCACTAAATCTCCATTATTTTTATACATTTCCAGAAGGCAGAATGTTTGCTGTGCAAGAGACTGCAAAGAAACAAAGGTATGTTTTTTCCCTTCCTTCTTTTGCTCCCAAGTTTGTAACAAATGCATAGCAGATTTTCTTGGAAAAAGTAAACTTCATTCCTCTCCTGAGCAGCTGTGAGCAGCAGTGGTAGTGCATGGTCCTTGACACTTGCCCACTTCCTCCTCACACATTGCATCACTGCATCTGACTCACACAGTCTGATAGGGCCACATCAGGGTGAAGAAGGCTCATATACCTTTTTCAAGTCCTTCTAAAGGAATGAATTTCAGGACACCAGAGAAATTGATTTTCACCTAGGAAGAAATGTATGGGTTTTTTTCCTTTTTATCTAATATTAAACTGAAATAAACTTTATTTTACATATTCAGCTGTTCATCTCTTACACTAAAATAATGGTATCTCTTAGATTGCCAGTGTATTCAGCCTTGTACACTGTAAGAAACATAAGATGGTGACGATTATACCATTTTCATTTGTTGCTTTGTTATATAGAATCATAGAATAGTTAGGGTTGGAAAGGACCTTAAGAAGGACCTTAGTTCCAAACCCCCTGCCATAAGCAGGGACACCCCACACTAAACCATGCTACCCAAGGCTTCAATATAACGTTGTTTATATTATTGCAAAACAACAGTGACATCCAGAGGCACAAAAACCTTATGAGAAATATTCATTATCCATGCCAATGTGTTCAAAATCTGAGTTACTCAGAATTTCAACAACTTTGAGTCTCTGCAACTCTATGAATTTTAGAATCATGTATAGCATATAAAGAACACATGTGTACTTTTTATTGTAAATCTGTTCCCACACAGCCCTACACTGGGCTATATTTGTTGGAATATGGTTGATTGAGACACTATTGGGATACTGGCATACAGGACCATTATGTCATGTCATTGATAGTTGTCACTGATAAGACTCTGTGTTAAGCCTACCAGATACAGTTTTGCAGTCCTTTTGTTGAAAAGAGGTAAGGTCAAAATAAATTTAGATATTTCCAAATGAAATTAAAAGTACAAGAGTATTTAAAAATTATATACAGTTAGACACCTTCTTGGAGAATCGATGTTGTTAACGTACATTAGCTTGCTAAAATCACACCTATCAATCAGGTCAGCATGAAATAATGTATTAAGCAGACTTCAGTGCACTTTTTCACTTCTGGTTTGTGAATGTGAAATTTAGAGTCCAGTCACCTCAATAGGAGTGACCAGTTTCAGCACACATTTACACACACAGCAAGTGACTCATTTCCACACAGAGTGTGTGTTTGTAACGAGGCTGAAGGCTCGCTGAAGTCTGAGTGCTGAGAGTTTTGCCTGAAAAAATGAATCAAGGTCTAACAGATTCAAAAGCTTTGAGATTTTTCTTTTTATTTTATAAGACTCCAAGTGGGTTGCAGAAGATATAAATACATATGTAGTCCTGAAGAAAAAATAAAATACCCACAGCACTTAAAATTACAGTAATATTAGAAAAGCTCAAGTCTCAAAGCAATGCACTTATTGACCAGTTCCTCTGCTGGCATGGATCATAATAGCTCCATTTATTTCAATGGAGCAATGTCAGGTTACATCAACAGACAACTGGGTCCTATCAGTCTCCTTCTTAACGCTCCTGTCGTTCCCAAATGGATGTAAGGGTTATATCATTTTTCAGCTCTTTAGGTCCTCATATGCTGAACCCATGTTTGCAACATGAAGATAATTGCATATATTTACCATTTCAGTCTACAACACTGAAGGAAAATACAGGTCTATTCCTTTGTCAAGGAAGAGTATTTTAAAAGATGCCTTTTAAACTATCTTTTCATACAGATACTGAAGGAAATGGCTATTGTACTAAACGTGGTATCATTTTAACTTTAAATAGAAATTTTCTTCTAGCAGGGCTTCTGATTGCAAATAATGCCTGTGAGTAGTCCATTTTAGGGTGTTATCTTCCTTCTCTACCAATACAGCTCCCACATAATATATTGCCCAGGCTTTTGTTCAAGGGAATAATGTTTTTTGAGGAAAATACAGTTCAGTTCTCTCTATGTCAGACTTGCAGTTCACATATCAGTGAACTCTTCAGAAAAACAAATGATGCATCCTATATCCAGCCGATGGACTCCCGTAGCTGGTAATTTATTAGTTATACTTGCTATGAAAGAACATGTACATGATGTCTTTGTCACCCTTATTTTTGTATGAAAGACAATAATTCAGATGAAAGAATTATTTTATTTGTGATCTAACATAATTTGTGAACTAACATAATTTTAGTCATATAATATAAAAACAATTTACCAATAATCATGTGAAATGCTCCTGTATAAAAAAAAAAGAACCCTTCTCTTTAACCAGTGAATGATCAGTTGTCTTAAATGAATCTTTTCTATTATTTATGACAATATGTCTGCTTCTGAATTCAGAAATTCTGAACTTCTGGAACTAGAAGAAATTATTTTTAAAAACTAAGTAAATGGACTTACAGTATTAATTACATATCATGGTTGAGGAGGAAGACAAAATGGAGTAGAAAAATTCTTAAATACATTTACCAGTGATGAAGTGTTTTATGGGTAAATATTTTCTACCTCAGGAAACAGATGTTCAGCTAGCATAAATCAGCAGTGGCACATCCATTATTTTCCTGAACTAAGGATTTAGCTCATATGCTCTACTACTACAAAAAAATGGGGTTTATCCTGATACAAGAAAGAAACAATATTTGCACTCATTTTATAAATTGAAATAATGGGAAGGGAGTGTTAAATAGTATGGCAAAGGTTGCACAAAAAGTATGTATCGAGGTCAAGGCTTTCTGCACAGTTTGCTTGTCTCTACAACAATATTGACCTCAACAAATTCACTGTATTCAAATTTTCAAAATAGGATGAACTTGGATTAGGCACTAAGGACTAACCTCTCAATATCACGAGTATGTACGTACCTGCCACTAATTATTTAGCATAGAATCATAGAATAATTAGGGTTGGAAAGGACCTTAAGATCATCTAGTTTCAACCTCCCTGCTATAAGCAGGGACACCTCACACTAAACCATGCCACCCAAGGCTTCGTCCAACCTGGCCTTGAGCACTGCCAGCGATGGAGAATTCACAACCTCCTTGGGCAACCCATTCCAGTGCCTCAACACCCTAACACCGCAACTAAAAACAAAAGGAATCCATGTCCTGGTACTTGGGGACACAAAACATCTTTCCTTGAAAAAATATCAAAGGGAACTTTTTCTGAAATTGTACAACAGATCATATATCATCATGACCCTTTCTGGCTTAAGGTCTGTATTCCTGTGAATCTATGACAGAAATACTATTACAAAGAAGAGTTCATGTGATGCTGTGCACACCTGCAGCCCATACTTTATCTAGCAATCATCAACTGCTTTCTGTGTATGTTAAACATAAAGGAAGCTGATGCCTTGCAAACATAGCAACATGTTACTTTGACTTCTGTCCCTAAATAGAGATGTGGATAGGGATGCATAAGTCATAACTAGAGAAGATGTGAGGTTTGGCAAAGGCACAACCATCCAGTCCCAGACAGGGCACATGCACCAGAGTTTCATATCGTCAATGGCCTGGGCAGTTGAAGGCACTGTACATCCCACTTTAGCCATGGCCCTCAGAGATCCTACAGTCTTTTATAGGCCCTATGGGGAAAGTCATCTTTGGTAATACTTTTTAACCTTCTCTACATGGAAGATGAGTATGTAACAAAACTCCCCACTTTGTAAATGTTTCTATCGGTTTAATTAGCAGAGAAGTCTTTGGTCTATCTATCTTCCCAACTCTGAGGTCTTCTCTTTAAGAAGGATCCACACCAAAAGACTAATGCTGAATTAAAATTGAAGATACATGAAAGCTTTACACCATATTCCTCATAAGCACTGAAGTCAGTTGTAATCTATTAATCTCCAATTTTCTTGTGATTAAGCTTCAAGAGTATTCCCTGTCTGCCTATGCTGTATCTGTTTCTTCACTGCATATTGCCAGGCATTTTTCAGAGCTGATAGTGACTTATCACCATCACAAAGCAGCTCAAAGTCCTTAGGAACATCTTCAGGTTAGCAACCATCCTTTTAAAATTGTAAATAGTACCTGTTCTCCTTCATCTTTACAGCTATTAATAGGTATACTTTTCATGACAACAGGATTTGTTTGTGGGGTTATGAGATATCATCTGTTCCTTCTCTTTCCTCTTCTTTCAAGCTGTAACTTTCTGTCACATCATAACAGGTCATCCTGGAAATAGCTTGTCACAAAATGAAAGATTTGCTCTAAAAGAGCAGAAACAGCTGTAAAAGAGCAGAAGTTAGATTTCAGCCAAATGTTCTTTAAACCAATGAGTAGGAAAAAAGAAAACCCTAAACAAAGCTTACTTAAGCTGTTTTGTTTTTCCATATAGTCTTTGCAGAGTCTGGGAAGATAATAGGAGTCCTACAAATGGTGGTAACTTCAAATAGATTATGTGAGAGGATAAATATAGGGGAGCACAGTGAGTGATGGAAATAGGATGGGCTTGGGTCTGTACTCAAAAGAAAAACAGATTCGTTTTCTAGCAGACAGCAACAAATAAATAGGATGGATCATCATTACCTACTTTAAGCATGATCAGGCTAAATATACTTCGAGCAGTCAAAACAAAACAAAACCAAAAACAAAAAGAAAAACAGATCTAAGTTAAACTTTCCTTTTCTCTGAAAAGACTTTGCTGCACTCGGTGTCAGGCATGAGGATGGGAGGGGGCCAGGGTCTAGCTACCACTCCTTAATGTTCAGTCTCTCTTTTGACCACAGGGAAGGGAAGAGAAATGTGGCAGCTATTTCTGCAGATGCTGTAATCCCCAGGGTTATTCTGCCACCAGGACTGAACACAAGGCTCTGTGCTGTAGCCGTGGTTAGCGATCAAATATCCCAGTGTGTGCCTTTTACTGCAGGAAGTCTGCAGGAAGACTGGCAGGCCCACAGCCCACCAGCTCTGTGTTTGTGAGCGTATGTGTGTACACAAGACTCTTGTGGGCTAGGGACATGCCCAAAACACCAGTGACTGACAACCCCTCTTTCTTTTGTACTACATGAGCAAAGCAATGGGCCAAGAACAGAGTTTGCTGTATACAGCACACAGGGGGTTAAGTCTATTCCCATTTTTGCAGTTGAGCACCTCAGGGGACAAACCAACCTATTTTTCTGTTACTCAGAAATAAAGTGATTGCAGCCAGTGAAATTAGAAGCATAGTCAAATCCTGCTAGCAGAAAGACAACTGAAGTCTGCAAATATTCCCAAGAAGGTGCATTTTTAATCAATATAATGTGTATAGCAGTATTTGGTTTTCCAGTAATATTTACTCAACTTTACACAGGAAAGTAAACTCAATAAAAACCCAACAAATAGTTGCTGTTTCAACACTTATACTGTTGATATTTCATTAATATTTGAAACAAAAATAAGCTTCCGATATTGCCTTTGGACATAAAACATGGTCTCACTCATTACCTACTGTAAAAGGCTATATTTTTTAATCCTCTGAGTAATTATTACTGTTGTGTTTATGCTGGTAGTGGCTAGTTGACCCACCCATGAAAGTCATTGTTATGCACTGCAAATATATACTAAAATATTCTACCAGATGATGATAAGGGGAAAAAAAATAATTTTGATTTGCTTATTCTAAAGTAAACATCTGTAAACTCATTACAAGATACACCTTTTTCACAGATTCTGCAAATGGAAAAGACTCACTGATTACCAGTTTTGTCTTCAGTTCTATTTGATGAATCACATCTAATTACAACATAATTAGGTAGCACCTCTGGAAAAATATGCCACGTAATGGTTATAAAGAATGAAAAGAAGTGATCATACTGTAATTTTGGAAGACACCACAGTAAACCTTTTCATTAACTTCCTGTGCAAAGGATGTCACTTATCATAATTGTCAGTGTAAATAACATAGTTCTAATATTACAGTTTCAAAAAAACTAATTCAATCTGAAAGTATAGTCTGCATTTACTTAAGAAATCATCCCAGGCCCATTTAACTTCAAACACTCAAGGAATCTTATTAGACTGCTAAATATAAGAAAATTAGAATTCTCTGCTTTCTAGAAGCTTTAGACAACATCAGAGTCCTCTAGCATAATTCTGACTTAAAACAAACTTAAACAACTTAAAACAAACACAGGTTTGAAGATATGTTTTAGTCTCTAGTGGATAGAAATACTGCTAAAAACACCTACATTTATCTTGTAGCTTCCAGTGACTTGAGGCAGGATCATTTAAGGAAAAGAAAAACCAAAAACCAAAAACCAGCTAGGGCCACCCCTAGCTATAAAATCTCTTGCATATTGGCAGTGCACATGTTCTGCTGACAGGTGAGCTTTCTTTTCATTTGGGATGCATTAGGCAGGCAGGCCACCATCAGCCTGGTGCCACACATGCTATCTGCTGTAGAGACTCATGTCACACAGTGTGTTAGTGGAGTGTCTGGGGTGCTGAGGCCATTCCTAAGAATCTAGATATGGGGATCAGCCATCCCTTTGTTACTCAGATTTTACTTTACATAAGCTAATTAGAAGCAAATACTGTCTATAGAATTTTCAGGTCCCATTGGATCCTTCAGTAACACCTAGAATGCTGGGTCAGGCTGAAGGAATCATCAAGAAGATATCCCCAGTGATGAGAATAGACTTTAGTAAGCCCTTATTTTGCATACTGATGTAATGGACTACCTGCCAACACTGAATTTCTATGTACTGGCTTAAAACTCACTGAGTCTAAAATTGTATATTAAGCCTCAGTTTGTTTGACCACTGGATTTCTAACCTATGGAATTTGCTTCTTTACATGTTTCTGTAGTACAGAAGGCTACACATATGGGAACTCAAGGCCAGCTATTGCCCTTAAATGTGAAGCTGCTCCTCAAGCTGTAACCTAAGAGGAAAAGAATAAATGCAAGGATTCTTTTTTTAATATTCTGTTCTCTCCACGAAACTTGCAGTACAAACTGGTGCCAGGAGGTCACCCAGTGCTGAGGACCACGGCCAGCCCTCTGCAGACTGAGCTAGGAGTCTCTCACAAGGGCTCATGCACAGCATTATTTTCCCTGAAATCCCAGGTCCTGAAAAAATGCCTAAGGATTGTCTATGTGTCACAAAGAGCATAAAATAATGTTATGGACTTTCAGATAGGCCTAAATACACTAAAATTGTAAAGGCTATTACTCATAAAAACAGTAAGAGGAAAACCAGACATGTATAATACTGAAATTTTTATTGCATTACAAGAAACTCGGTAGCAGGTTGACTGTAAGTACCTTAGGCTCAAGTGAACATAAATGCATGGTTTATCTTTTGAAATTGCCTGTGGTTTTAGTACTGTTTTGTTTACAACATTTTATTGTTAAAGTCCTGTCTGAGAAATCCTATCCAAAAACCAAAAAATGTTAAAATAAGGTGCATGTTCAACTGAGACCATAACAGAGTCAGTTATGAATGTGAGATTGTATTTTTCAAGTTTTTAACACGGGTAAATAATGCTAACAAGGAAGAGAAAATACAGAATTGTTGAATTTTTTCATTAAAATTATTTTTTTCTTTCTTTCTCATGTTCCAAATCAATGGAAATTTTCTGACATGATCTCAGAAATCCTTCTGGAAAGAAATAATGAAGAAATTATTCTTGAGGGTAACTCCCAGATAAAATGCTGAGATCTATATAGCATGGAATGTAATTATGGCAGAGGAAGCGAATGATCACAGCCATGAAAAAGAAATATAAGCTGCTTTGGAGAATTAAGTAACTTCATTCCTAGTAAGTTCAGTACATTTCTCATCTGCATTAATAGGAGTTATAACTGCTCGGAGAATGAGTAAGTTTAAACAAGTTAATTTTATTCTTCTCAATCCAGGAAGATGATTTTAGAAAATACAGGATGAAGATTGCTAAAATATCTCCTAGAATGCAGCTGGCTACATTTTAGAAAGTAATACAGCATCAGTTTGGAAAGACCAGCCCCACTGATCTTAGGAGAATGGCCTTAAGCAGTATCTTGCATTTCACATTTTGAACCACCTCCAGGTTTATATTCAATAGGCCTCTGTCCTTCATTAACAGCTTTTCAGTATCTTGGTCTGAGTTCTCTCTCATCCAGCCAGATGTACTGCAGTTGGGAAAACAATAGGTATTAGAGCTCATAAACACGCTGGTGACACCCAAGTCTTTCATTCCATTTAAGTGATATTTGCCTTTCCCATGATTAGTACTGCAAATAACTTAAAAAAATAATAATCCATTTGTTGGCAGAAATTTCATAAATCATAAAAGTTTCAAACTACGTTACCAGAGACTCTTATTATCTCTTTAATTTTATCAAGTTCAGCATATTAAACACCATACACATCACACCTGAGAAGTCAGGGGCAAATACAGAGCTCTGGCTCATATTTCTCCCAGGTGAAAGAAAAGCAGTGCCAGTGTTTTAGTTTTGTGTATTTCAAAAGCTTTTTTTCCTGAAACATCAGCTCTTTATGAGTCATATTAATACCTGCTGAAACTTCTGTTTACATACAAAGAAAAATCCTTCGTAATGCCATGCAAAAAAAATCACATTATATCAGATTATATTCTGCAGGTGTTAAATATACAATATGACATAAATCAGTAGCAACCTACGTAGAGCAATACATGGTCCCAGGGTAAGAATTTAAAATAAAGACATTCTGGTTTAAATTCAGATAAATAGCAAGTGTAACAAGAAATAAAATGGCCAGAGAGTGTTTAACAGTATGTACTTTGAAGAACTGCTTACAATTTAAAATGAAATTTTAATGAGGTAAAGGTTAATTGGAAAATATACTTTTTCTATCTAACCTTCCAAATTTAATTAAATATCACAAAACCAGCAAAGCCTCAGTATGCTTTGTTAAAGCAACACTAGTCTGATTAAAATGAATAGTTTCTGAGCTCAGTTCTGCTTTCTTTTCTCTGAAGTAACTCTTTTGTAGCCAGTTATCTGTCACAACCAATAAAATCTCTTCCTTTCTCTGAAAGCTCCCAGGTATATCACCCAACTTGTCTTTACAAGAGTTGAGCCTGCCTCAAGCTGGGACTTCAAACCTGCCTATTTGCATCCAGAAGTCATCTGGAATGGGAATTGTCTTTGCAATATGCCTTAGGCCCCAAAAGGAAGGAACAGCATATTTTGCCACCAAAGCTTCACTGTTCCCAGTCTCTGTAAGATGAGGGAAATTAAAGAACTTGTAGAATCTAGAAGACAACTCTTTCTTTCAGTCTTTATTTGTCTGTAAATTAATAATGCCATGCTGAAGATTGAAGTTCTGTGATTTGGGGCATTTAGAGGTTTCAAACTGCATTTTTTTAATACTTTATTTAAGTACACAATGATATAACACAGAAAGATGTTTCAATAACAGTCATGTCAAAATTAAGAAAAAAAAAAATAAAAACATTAATTCCAAAATAGCTAATAGTGATTGTTTCAACACTGCATGAATATTTTGTTTGATAAACTCTTCAAAACAAAAATATGGTGGGTATTCCAGTGTGTTCCACAGAGCTTTCCAATTTGCCAGAGCTTTGGTTTTCCACAAAAAAGGTTCCATCAAAGTCTTTACCACCCAGCTTCAGCATTTTCTTGGAGATAAATTGTAATTTTTCTACAACCAAATAAAGCACATCAGGATTTCTACCTGCCTCTAGCATTATCCTTGCAAATGTTTCTGTGCAGCTTTTACAGTCTCATTCACATTTCCATCTCTCTCCTTTTCAAAGCTCTGGAGAAGAAGTAACTTAAAGGAACTGTTTACACCAGGGCAGAGCAATGTCTGTTTTCTCTGATGACTGTGAAGTCAGAAGAAGGTCTGAAGCAAAGGTCTACTCCAATCCTCAGTCAACCACTCCTATTCTACCAGACTTGTATAGTAACTGTGCAGCAGAAACTACCCTCACTTTCACCCTGCCATTTTAAAAGACAATTTTTACTGTCTTTTAACAAATTACCAAATACAGCTTATCTCTCTTGTATTTATTTTCTCTGTTCCACTGACTGTGAACAAGAGTCACACTTTGATCCCCAAAGCTGTGAAGGATAAAAAGCCAGAGCAGCAGCTTACCAGTAGGTATAGAAAAACTTGATATCTATCGAAAAGTAAACTAAACAGGCAATACCACTCTCTAACACCAAAAACAAATGCTATGGACTATACTACTAAATTCCTTTCATCTCCCAAACAGGATGGCCTCATCCAGATTGCCTGTTAGGACTGGTCCCTCCTTTTTGCTAACACCTGAGCAAGGCCCCAGAACGGGTTGAGATAGCTGTCAAGGGCAAAACCACCCCAGGGGCTACTGTGACAAGTCACAAGTGCAGCCAGTCAAGTTCCAGGCCCCAGGAACATTTCCTGCTACCACTTAACTGCCCATATGAATACAGAAATAGGAGCAACCAAAGGCAGGGACAGCTTCAAACAGCCAAGCAAGCAGCCAGCTATCTGTTTTGATAAAAATGTTAAGCAAAATGCAATAACAAGCAAGCTCTGGAACCATTATGCTGTTGCAGGTCCAGAGCCAAATTGCAGCATGGGACAAATTTATTGTAGGATGTTCATAAAAGGTAGTTTAGGTGAATCCTCACTGTTTTGTTTTTTCCCCATGTTCTTTGCAAATTACATAAATTGCGTCCTTTAAATAATTCAGGAACTACCTTTTTCAGTTTAAAAAGGAATTGTTATGCTTAGCTGCTCACTCTTTTCACTGAGATTCTCACCAGTCAAAAACTGTAGAGAAACAAAGAAAAAAGCAAACCATATTTTGAGTACAAGGAGTCTTAGAAGTGTGTCAGAGCCTTTTCCTCTGCCACCCCATCTCTATTTACGATTTTACCCATATACTTAATGAGACTGAGATTCACCTCAAAAATTCTCCTCACAGCTGTCAAGAGTTCCTTGCTCCTTTTCCTTAAGCCCATCTGAATTCTCCAAGTAGCACCCTTTCTGCCGTGATGCTCCCCCATGACATGCTGACTCTCTGATTGACAGGCAACACACACACACCAAGCAGAGTGTCAAGGAACATGACATGATAAAACCAAACATAGCTTAATACAGTTATGATAATGTCAAACTGCTTAAAATTCTCTGTACCTTTGACAGACTAGCCATATATAGTATGTCGTTCAAAGCTGTGCCTCTGCCTAGAAAAAGCTAGTTTCTCTGGCCCTTGAAGAAGACAAATACCATTTGCATTTTAGACCATGTTTAAACTAAACTAAGTAAACTGCTTTTTGCTGACAAAAGTGAGATGTTTGTTGTGATCCTTCAGACTTAAAAGCTTGTATTTTATTGTGATGTGAAGGCTAACTGACTGAAATAGCATTTTCATTAAAGCTTGGTAAATGGTAAAGACCTGACTTCTTACAAGTATTTTCACAGTTGAAAATTGCAATACAGGGTTACCTGTACTTATATTTCCAGACAACAACATAAAAAAACCACAAAAATTATTATAGATGCTGCATTTTGAGGAAAAGGCAGTAGAACAGCACCTCTGAATAAAAAATAATCTCACAGCCTACTACTTGAGGATTATATTTTCACCAAAAATCATGGTTTTTTTCCTTTAAAGAACTGAATACAGTAGTTTTCAGTCAAGCCAAACTGAACCTTTTTATATCATTTGTCCAAATGCAAACGTTTAGTTTTGAGACAGTTCAGGGTTCCACTGTTTTTTCTATGATGTCTCAAGGTCGTTTTCCAAAATCCTCTGTCATCCAAGCCACCTGACAGGACAAGATCTTAATGTGGGTGCACAGCACTGATCTTCACTGTCTTCTCACAGCACTTCATCCAACAGGAAGTCTGAGCTAGGCTCTCCCCAAGAAGCAACTGAGTAAAAGGTGCTGTTAGAGTTCCAGCAAAATATTAGAGGGCTTTTTGAATACTGAGACAAGCCAAAAAGAAACAATCTTGTTAAAAAGATCATTTTCTTGATACATCAAAACACTTGTTTACTTAGACTTTTCTACATCTGCTAAAAGCAAATCACAGGTGCGTTTTTTTATGGGATTTCTTTACTTG
Source organism: Agapornis roseicollis (assembly GCA_002631895.1). Taxonomy (NCBI): domain Eukaryota; kingdom Metazoa; phylum Chordata; class Aves; order Psittaciformes; family Psittacidae; genus Agapornis; species Agapornis roseicollis. The sequence continues at coordinate 136,145 of NDXB01010688.1, read as the reverse complement.
TTTTACTAAATGTGACATTAACTGAACATGATTTTTACCCTGCAAAATTCTGCTGAATCAAACAAAGAGCAAGTCTTTGTTGCTAACACTCTATGAAATATTGGGTACCCCAATACACAGCAGTCTGCAGTATTGTTTAAATATCATCCATTTCCCTCCCCCTGAGTCTATGGTTATTTTCTCATTCCTCCCACCATACTTGCTGATTACTGCGGCTTTTACCTTGGAAACATTTAGAAGATTCATCTTTTTTTGTTTACAAGGCTGCGCCAGTTACTCAACACAGCAGTTTCCAGAGCTATTCCATAATTATGCTCATTGGAAAAATAATGGCTTAATTTGACAAATACCTTTAATTTGAAACTTTAGTGTCTCTATATCTGCACCAAGAGTAAAATGCTGAATTCCCACTGACAACCAAGGAAGAAACAAGTCTAACAATAATCTCTGCAAAAAGGAGATTTTTCTTTTGTCTTTGTTCATTACTATGCCTTAATTTCTAATTTGGGATCTGCTGTTTCTCTGGTGAAAGAAAAGCAAAATAATGCAGAGAGAGGTGAAATACACAGGCAAGGTGTGAAGGCACAGACTCTGTTTGCTATATAATTGGAACATTTCGAGATGAAGAAGTCAAATGTGGGGACAATGAGAGCATCCCTTACAGATTCATTGTAGAAATAGCAACCAGCATCTTATTCAAATGAAGATCAAGTTCAGCAAAAGAAAACTGCTGCCTAAGAGAACTACTGAAGATTAAAGCAGATCAGCTAACGATAGCTGAAACTGCAGTATTTTGAATTCAGTTGGGTTATTCTTGACTTGTGCTTCTAATAGGTTATGTTCATATTCTTTCTTGAAATCTGAGTTACATAAATTGCTATGCAAGCACAAGATAATGTTTTCAGATTGACTCATTGGCACATTAATCTATAGCATTATAATCGACCTAAAGATTGGATTTTTTTTTTATTAAGCAGTGGATGTCAGCTCCTTTGGGCATACAAGGTGTCATCAACTTTATGCCAGCTTTGCTGACTCATAAAACATCTACACTTGTAAGCATTCATTTTCTTAGAGCTACAGCACATTATGTACTAAAGGGGATCAGAAGTAAGCAAAATCATCTGGAAAATATAGTCTAAATTTATACTGCTTCTGCTGAGAGGATTAATTTAACTGGCTGGAGATGGAATATATATTAAGCCATTAATGTTTATAACTCTAGAGACACAAAATAACTCATTTTATGCCATCTATCATTACCATGCTCGTTTTGTTTGTGTGTGCTCAAAACGTTCTGTTACCTGAGTGTTGAGAATACCCGGAAATTATTTGTTTTCACGGGCAAATGCACCTTATGAGTTTGAACTTTTTTGAAGATTTGAGAAAATCTTATGTTTCTTTGTTAGTTGAACAGCACACTGACTGAAAACAAACTCCGGCCTCCTCTTCTAAAGAGGTGTGCTCTTACCTTTTTTTTGATGTCAAGGTAGACAGATAGGAGTGTCTGAACTTAAGCTACCACTTACTGAATGCCTCCCAAGGGTGCCAAAGGACAACTGCCCTTTCACTGCAGTGTAGCACCAGGGGCAGAGCGTTTACATCACACTGGAAGCCCCCTCTCTTTCCCAAGACATGCAGGCATCAAAGAAACATGAGAAGGGAGAGCAAAACTGCACCATGGTGAAAAATCGGAAAAAAAATGGTATTCAGTCTTGGGGAGAGCTTTAAAATACTGGACTAGAGCATTTTAAAAAGACACTTATCCCTTGATAAATAATTATTCTATTTCGTTGACTTTAAAAATTGACATAGACAAAACTTGATACACAGATTTACCTCTGTGTGGGAGAAGGGAAAGGTTGAACTCCATGTAAATTAATAGATAGCTGGATTTTAGAATGTACGTGTAAAATTATTGATGTGGTTTTATGGTGCTTTCACCACTCCCAAAATAAAATTCCAGTAAGCCTTGAAAGTAAAGCTTTTGAATTACATACCATCTAGTGCTGCACAAAAACCAGACTATAGGCCTAGTTAGTTAAGTACTGAAGACAAGGAATTATTCATCTCACCTTGTCACACGCAGAACAGGTCCTGATTTTATTTATCTTTGTTATTGCACTGACTTCATTCATATCTATCATCTAAAATGATGTTAAAAAAAAAAAATAAGCACATTCAGGTGGTTTTGGGAAATGGTAATGGGATACTAAGTCATCTCTTTTTAAGGTCATCAGAACAAAATCGGCATGGGTTAGTCTTTATTCCTCACAGCTATACAAATTAAGCTGACAGCCTTCATCTTTTATAAGTGGACTTCCTTCTGTGAGAACGAGCAGTGAATAGAAACATCTGGTAAGTATGAACACTGTCTCACCTGAATTACAGCTTTCCTGGTGTTATTTCAATAGTTCTTGATTTGATAGCTCACTATAAGTTTTTATATTTTCACAGTTTTATGATTATAATAGATAAAAAAATATCTAGATTCTCACTGCCAAGAACATTTAAACTGGCATTACTTGTTCTTTGCACACTCTTAATGACAAGATGACTGGAAGAGCAACCAGCATATGTATGCTTGTTTAAAACCCAGCAGCTATTTTAGTAGCACACAAGTATCTACTAAATACCCATTAAATTGGTTAAATTTAAATTTAAAATATTTTCTAAAAAAGGATTCTTAAGAGTACACAAGTTCTGTAAATTGCCATAACTTAAGAGAAACACATTTTAAACTTTAAATAATATGTTAAAGAATTCAGTGGACTGACAGCAAATTTCACTGCATCTGTACACCAAACAAACAAAACAGAAACTATAAACACTGCAGAAACATCTTTGCTATTTTCTTCTCTGAATGAAGCAGCTTTAATAATTTTTGAGCCTATCTGGTGTTTGTATTAACTATATTGGTGTTTGTAAATCCATATAGTGAGAAAGATACTAGAACAACATTAGAATCCCAGTGTTTGCTCCAAGAAAAAATCAACCTAGTCTTGGAAACTTTCCATTAGGAATTTGGCAATACAGTATTCTGGGATTCAGAGAATAACGGGAGCATTGTTCCCCTAACAACATCTTGAAATAGAGGTAGTATGTCCATTCTGTCACCAATTACAGATTTGCTCTTCTCAGTGAAGCAGGGACCAAATGGTCACACAGAAAACAGAGCTTAAGCTGAATTTACAGTCTCAGTTTTACAACTAAGCAAGGCTGAATGCTGTTTTGAGACCCAATACTACCCCATTGCTGTCTTACGACCCAAGTAGTCCTTTTAGAAGCCAGGGGAGAAACACTGAGAGTGAATTCCTGTGACCACATTAAGTGTTTTCTTCCTAAGATGAGACATACACAGAAACATGAGTGCCACAAACTCAGCTTTGTAATATTGAAAGGTGTATATTCTTAGGTGTCAGTATAGGGCACTTAAGAAGACTATTCAAAACAGAAGTTTATAAGACAGGAGAAAAAAAGACTGATGCCCAAAATTTATGAGTATTTTCATCCAGAGATGTGACAGATCAGATAACATCAAAGGAACCCCAGCTGTGGGAAGATCTGAGTAACGTATCTTGTGCAGTTTCTCAAAGTGTTATGCTATCGGGTGGGCAAAGGAAGACACCACTTCCTCCTTCATTAGTCTTAAAAGCCATGCTGCGAACTGTCAGCTTGCCAGGTCACATCAACAAGACAGGAGAGTGCATGCACTGTTAATGGAGCCCAATACAGACCCACCAAGGTACAAACTTGAAATTCTCAGCACTCTTAAGATTTAGGCTGCTGGGGAACAGTGCTGGCAGAAATGCAACCAGAGTCCCTAGATGCTCTGAGGATTAGGCAGTGACTGACCACAGCTTTTGAAAGTCTAGCTGTGAGACTACAATGACAAGTGTAGCACTTAAACACTAAATCCCTGTTAACCCCTGCTTAGACGTGCTGCTGGTGATGGGCCAGGTAGGAAGTCTACAGACTGCAATTCCTAAAAAAACTGTAATGTTGACTACCTGGATGAGCATGTTGGAAAATAATCTTCCACAGCCATGAGCAAATGCAGCATAGATGCACCTTTTTCAGTTCATACACTCATTTTATTGAGGAATATTATCCAATTTACAACAAAGCCTGCAAATCAGGAACTATATCAGAGACCAGTACAAAGAGCTAAATCGATCTGATTTAGATTAGGAATAAACTGAGTTATCTTTGATTTACATCAGTACCATCAAGAGGGGTAGATTTCCAGAATATCTGTGTTAACCTTGAATACACATTCATCATAAGAAGTAGAACACTGTAGTAAGTCATTTTGAAGGAAAGAGAACATTTCTCTGGGCACTTTGCTGACTGACTGTGAAATCTGTTTCTGCAGGGATTACAGTGTCTTACATTGAACTTTGAAAAGAAGTGATCATATTTAAAAAAAAAAATTATTTCTGGTGGAACAGATGTGGGTAACGGGCAGGAGCTGATGACACAGGATTAAAAATGGAATTTTGACCTTATGAAAACCTTCATATTATTGGCAAGACATGTTATGTCTGTCCTCTCCTTTCTGCTGAAGCATTAGACAAAGCAACTGCTGGAAGCAGAGTAATGGACCTGAAGAACCAAAAACCCAATCTGGTGGAGCAGATTGTGTTTTTGTATTCAGAGCTATTCAACAAACCACATTGTGAATTGAGTCTGCAAAATCAGTACCTTGATAACCTTTAAACATGATTTTATATTGGCCAGATGGATCATGGCAGAGCCTAGTCAAGTCTGGGGTCTCATTCTGCTAGGTAATCAACAAACATGGGAAATTAAGGCTGGAAGGAAAACAAACATGGCACTTACAGTCTGCTGTTAAACTCTGTGCACAAGCGCCTGAACAAGCAGAGAGAAATTATCCCTATAACTTGAACCAGAGCAGCCACCTCTGCAACCTAATGAGAATTTATGTCTGCAGATCTCTAATCTGTAAGGCCAGCTCCCCCTGGGCTCTCAGTCTGCTACTATAATACATAAAAACGCTAACAGACACAAGAGATTGCCAAAGCTTATATTCCTGAGTACCTGCCACAAATGGATTTCTTACTATTTCCATATCCTTGCTTTCTTCTTCACTGGGCATTCATGCTACTCTGCCAAGGCCTTTCTAGAGCAGGTCCCTGAAACAGCCAGCCAGGTGCTTTGTCAGGCCTGGACCACAACTTGAAGGTCCATTTGTAACATGTCTAGTCTCTTTATTTGTTGTTTTGGACGGAGATATTGAGATATTGCTGTGTTTCCTGCCTTGTTGCTTGCCAACACATCTCACAAAAAATACTGAGCAGAATATCAGACAGGTTTGCCAGCGCAATTATAAAAGATCAACATAAAAAATATGGAAAGCATTTTGAACCTCAGTAGGAGAAAGAAACTTTAGCAATAAAATTTAACAATGTATCAGTTTACTGCCTTATGGTGCATTGCTTATTGAGTTAGTTCTGTTTCCTCTTCGATGGAATCATAAAGACTTCCAGTAGAAAAACAATTTGAAAGACGTATTTGTTTATGATCTTTCACTACCAAGAGAGAAATCAAATCCATGGTTTAGGAACCATCTTTCAGAAAGAAGTGCAGTGCAAAAAACAAGCTGCCTTCACTCAGCAGGGTGTGCTAAGTGTACAGGAGCATTGCAAAGAAACTCCTCAGAACATGCAGTTTTTCAAGGTGAAAGAAAATTCTTGTCAAATCCTAGCAGAGAAAGACAATGAGAAAGCACAATTAATAGTACCATTGAAAGTAACAAAATAAATCATGAAAGCTAAACAATCTAATATCATGCAGGGAGCCTGTGAATCTGAGGAGTCCATTTAAATGACATACGGTTTAGTGGTTTGCTACATTTCTAAATTCTAAAGGGTATGTGAATTCATTCCCATCTTGACTGAAAAGGTTTCCAACACTGGACCACACAAATATCCACCATCTCCCTTTACCTTCCTACTGGTACAAATGTCACATTCCATAGCTAACTAGGAGTTACCAGTCCCTGCTGCTCAGATATCTGGGAGTTTTGGTTCCAGTTTGCATGAGAGAGCAATGCTGATTTCAGGCTCCTGAAGGAAATACACATAGTTTAAAGAAGAAACAACCTACATATAATGTTTTTTACTTTGGTTAGATCAAACTAGCTGTTTCTTCTAGTGTTTTCTTTTAAGAACAGCAACGCACAGGTTTATAAAGAAAATCAAAACAAATCCCTTGAGAAATGGGTTTATTTCATGATCCAAATAATTGATAAAACCCCTAAGAATGTGAGCCTTTTGCTTGAATTTGAACAAATACATTTAATATTTTTCATATTAAATATTTATTTCATATTGATGATCCTGCTTGAGTTGCAGCTTACAAAACAGAGACAAACAGGACACACCAGTAGCTCTACATAACCTTGATACACTATGCTGGAAAAAGCCACATTAAGGATGCTCATTTTATTATTTATCTTAATTTATTTATTATTTATCTCAATTTATTTATATTATTATTTATCTTAACTCCAAGAACATTCCAAAGATCTACATTAGATTAACACTACTTTGTTCTGCACCCACAACCAGTACTTACAAATTTCTAGCCAAAACACTATATAACTAGACTTCTGCAAGCATATATTCCTCTACCTCTGACTCAGCTCCATTTCCCACCATAAAATTCATATTTGAAATTTATTTTAATTGACAAAATAAGGGACCCAAAGCATTGTTTTATAAATGTTCCTTGTCCAGGGAAGCCATAATTTCACAGACTGGAGGGAGAGGTAGGCCCAGGCAACCAAATCAGTCAAATTAAGATTCTGTTCTTCTCTTAAAATTCATTTCCTGACACACAGATTCTTGCCAGTCATCACTCCCCACTTCCCAACCACTTCCATGGAGAGAGTGCTTGACAAAACATTGGCTGTACTACATGATGTGTCTTCCAACATGGGGAATACCAGACATCCCACAGCTTTTCATTTAAATTTCACACCTTTTTAATTTCTTGATTCTGGTAATATCACAGATTTCTCTTAATACTAACTCATAAGTCACTTCTTTTTTTTTTTTTTTTTTTTTTTTTTTTTTATATAGCTGTGTCACAAGCAAATGATTTGACAGTATTATGCATCCTTCATGCATACCCCAGTGTACCTGAGATCCTGAAAGCTGTTAACCNTTTCTCTTAATCCCCCCCCCTTTTTCTTTTTTTTTTTTTTTTTTTTTTGCCATCATGTTGTCATGACAAACCTCATTTTCTTCTGCCCAATAACTGCATGCAGCACTTTCCCTCTCCACAACCCTTTCTTTTTCACCTCTATTTTCTGCTGGTTTCTTCACTAATTCACTGGAATTTATTGCTTCCTTTCAGTATCCTTCCTTCTTACCTCTGAAATGACATTATTATAATTCATAAATGTCTATTTTATAGTTCATTATAAAAAAGACAACAAACAAACAAACATCAAACCACAGATTTTAATAAAGCAGTCTTACAACCTCATTGCTATAGAATGGAAAAGTCTAACTTCTACAAACTGTTGCCTTTATCACTGAGGCTGACTGCCACCTACATGGTGGTTGTTTAAGATGATCAGGCAATGTACTGCACTAGGTAAGCAGATCAGGTAGTTGGAAGCTTCAGAGTGAACAATGAAGTCAGTATTTTAGTAACAAAATTGGAGATTTTTTTAATACTTTAAAGTATTGTTACCATGAAACTTCCTTTATCAACTAGGCTTTACATTTGTGTCAATTAGCAAAGATTAGCTGATATGACTTAGAGCACTTTGAGTTTAAATAAACAGATCTTGTCCCAAGTAGAGGCTTATCGTAGTGCCAGAATTAAAGGCATAATCAAAACAAGTATAATTTCTTTGGGGTTTTGCTGTTGCTTTTATCTTTTTGCCATAAGCTCTTGGAAGAAAAATAGATCTGCTAATCATATAACTTCTGCTTAAGCTGCATCTCAAAAGTATCATACTTGAAAGGCTGGCACATTTTTCAGGCTACTAACTATCCTCACATTCCTTATGTTACCCAGCTACTGTGATTCTCACATGCACCACATTGTGTGTTTATCCTTAAATATTTGAATTTTTTCTCTTAGTACAAGCTTCATCAAGTTATTTTAACACCCTGAAGTTGAAAATTAATAGTTCATGGTTCTTCTTATCAAATCTGTCCTGAGACTACACCGGGTAATTAAGATGTACAAGAGGGGGTTAGAAAAATTAAAGGAATTATGTCAAGGCTGGCTAAAAAAATCATGCATACCTGCTTGGCTGTTGTGAGCAACCATGCTTCCTTACCCACTACTCTGTTTACTAGCAACACTCTTTGTGAACCAGATGAGCACAGAAACATTGTGAATACTTTGTCAGCCTCTGTCTTTAAAATTTATAAAAGGTGGCTGAAATTACAGATCCTTACAATACTAGTAAGTAAATTAGGATATTATTTAACTAATTGACTCCTGATATATAACTTGAAAATCAGGCTTTTCATTTAAGTTTTCTGTCAGTCCTTTGTGACAGGTTGGGTGCACGAACTGTCTCTGGTGTGGTTTTCCACAGGCTGGCTACAGAACACCTCAGCTTGACTTCTGCTGAATTTAATGGGAATTTGATCATGAAATTCCCATGACAGCAAGTTTAGCTAGCTGTCCATGAACACTATAAATAATACTACTTTAGCTTCTGAAACTAAAAAGGCTATTAACAGTGCTCCTGAAGCTGTGGTTAATGTTTTGTAACAAATATTTAGATAGCTTCAGCTTGTTCCCTGGCAGACTAGCATACACCACTAATGTCACATCCTGGTGGTGGAAAGTACTCTCTCAGCTGAATAAAAGCAACTGATCCTTTGTCAAATCATCCCTAAGCAAATGCATTCACCATTCCTCTGCCGGAACCTGCAGAAAGGGGGTCATGTAGTGTCTGGCAGATAAAGACCTACATCTGCTGATGTTACTTCAAAACTACCGTCACAAGGTGGCTTGATTCCATTCCCTGTTCAAGCTGAGTAGCTGGCTTTTCTTTGGGACATAAGTGGGTCTCTGGCCCCCTCTCCACTAGGGTCAGCACATGGTGTCCCACAGGGGCTGGAGACTGCAGGATATGCAGAAGCAGCTCCATCATGCCTCTCACAATGCTGCACCTAAAAAATGGATGTAGGACAATATATGGATTTGTATATGCATCTGACTGAAACAAAATACAGGTTGCAAAAAATAAAAACCCTGTACATAATACTACTGAGGGAGGCAAAGTCCACCTGAATGTTAGGAGACCTGTTTTCTCCTAGAAAGAAACCTTTTGTTCCTTTTGTTTTACACAAAGCTGTAATGCTTTTGCAGTTTTGTTTTAAACTACTGCAAACAAGCTCTGTGCTGATTTCACTGAGATAACACCACATCTGTATTCAGTCAGGTGTTCCCACATTTTCAACTTACCCCTCACCTTTTAGTGCCAAAGAACAGAGCTTTATTTTTCAGTTTGACCCTTGTAATGACACATTTGTGGAAGGTACACACAGTTTATCAGCATGATACAGCCCATTAAACAAACACTGGGAGTGGCATATAGTACTTCATTTGGTCTAAAATGCATGAATCTATTAGACACACAATTTAAGTAATTTTCTAAGATCCAGAGAAGAGTAAAAGAAACAAATCAGTATACAAGCATTAATTCTGTTTTAAAATTAATTACAAATTAATTAATTTAAACCACATTTTTTTAGGATTCATAAGAAACACACTTAACTACTATTTTTACAGAGTAAATCTGCATTCAATAAGTATTTAACACATGTACCTATTTGACACAAACTGCCAAATGTCATTTTCAACTGTTTGAAACGCCTGTATCAACTGATCATACTTATATATCAGGTGTTGGCAAAGTCAACATTTAAAGCTATTAAACTCAGAAAAAAAAATATATTTTAAATCCATAAATCCCTAAATTCATCATCAGAAACAGGTAGATAATAGAAGAACATGTTCCATTGCATTCAGATTTGTTGATGACATCCAAATGGATGATAGAAGTCTGTGTCACTTTTAAGGCCTGCGGAATTATTGCACTAACAGCCCATTAAGTCACATCATCATCATCATTTGTACTACTACAACAATAAACATAAATGTACCTTAAATATAAAAGCTGTTTTGTAGAATTTGTATTTGACAGGCTATAAGCTTCCTTTTTGCTTTCATTTCCTTTTAAGCTCTTTCTTCATTGGCAGGTGAACTCTCAAGGTTTGGTTGAAAAGAAGTTGCATTAGCAATGTGATCTTATTTCTTGCAATATAGTGTTCAAAAGAATGCCCTCCATCATGGCCAAGTATGTTGCTTTTGCTTTAGGTGAAGGTTTAATGCAATGGTGCATATGTAGCTAATAGAGACAGTAGGGTTACACACTGTTGCTGAAAAACATCAGCTTTAAATCACAAATACCAAGGTATTTAAGTACTTCTGAAAACTGCTCCATAATTTCTTTATTGGAAGAAATCAACCGATAACAGCCACCTCCCTGAATCAGAAAGATATCACAAGACCTAACTTCACAGACTGCATCAAAGCAGATTTCACAGGATTAGTCTGCGCTGTTACTCAGATGCAATGCTGATGTCCCTCTGGACAGATTATTTATCACAATATATTACAGCTGATTCATGGGTACTGAATACAAATAGCTACACTGATGTTAAGGATGTCACAAAACTAATAATGACAGCTATGAATCCTGGTTTACCATCACTGCTCTGCAAGCATGTAATTCATTTCAGGAAGGTGAGAAAGCTATTAAAAAGTAACATAATGTGACTCATTCTGTCAGCCAGTATAAATAACGTAGGAGAATCAGAGTTTGTCAGCATCTCTCCACCTGTTTTGGATGTCTCTGAAGGGCAGTTTTCTTCCCCTCCAGGCTGGGGGGATGTCTTACTGCCTGCTCCTTAGTTACCTAATAAAAGCAGACTCAGTTACCTTAAGGGAAACTACCTGTTATTTTGTCAGTGATGGAAAGTTTTGGTTCTTTGAGCTATTTTACTGTCTCATAGCAGAGGGACCAAACTTGAATGCTGCTTTAGTACTAAAATAATAATAAAAAAAATTAAAAAACCAAAGAAATAACCAAACCAAGCCAAAAAGAAAAAATAAACAAACAAAAAAAAAAGGAACAATGAAAAAAAAAATAACAATAAACCCACACTTGACTCATCTGCTAGGATTTAGTCACAGGAACAGTAAACAGGACTAAATCCCTCAGACAATATTCAGAATAAACGATTTACCCAACCTCAGGAGTACACGTGAGATTTTACATACTGTCTGCTGTTAAACTGCATCCTATCCAGGTTACAATTAAAAGGCAGAAAAACTGTCTTTTTTAAGTGGGTAGATGTCGTGGTTTAAGCTCAGCCATAAATTACGCAGTCGATCTCTCACTCCCCTGCTTTTCTCACACCCCACTCCTCCCCCTACTCCCACCCTCCCCCCCTCTCCCAGAGGGACGGAGAGGAGAATCAAAAGAATGTAACTCCCATGGGTTGAGATAAGAACAGTCCAGTAACTAAGGTATAACACAAACCACTGCTGCTATCACCAGTAATAATAGTGATAAGGGGAATAACAACGGAAGAGAGTACAATACCACCTGCTGACCGAGCCCAATCGAGCAGTGAGTGCCCTTCCAGGTAACTCTCAGTTATATCCTGGGCATGATGAGCTGTGGTATGGAAAACCTCTCTGGCTAGTTTGGGTCAGGTGTCCTGTCTCTGCTTCCTCCCAGCTTCATCTCCTCCCTCAGAAAGTCCTTGGTCAGAGTAAACATTACTGAGCAACAACTAAAAAACATTGGTGTTATCAGCGCTGTTCCCAGGCTGAAAGTCAAAACCACAGCACTGCACCAACTACGAAGAAGGAGAGAAAATGACTGCTACTACTGAACCCAGGACAGTATAAGTGAATTAAGGCAAAGGCACTAGACACCTGCTGGTGGTGTTCACAATGTTTGCAGGACATGCTCAACAGTCTCAAATGGTCTGAGCTTCCCTTCTTACCCTTTGTCATATGTTGTGGGCCATACTGTACTTTTCACTGAAAGACATCTCTCAAAATACTTTCTCCTGGGATAGGCTGCAATTCTGGCCAAAGCAGAAACCCATGACTTGCCCAGCCCTGAGCACAGTAAGAGTAAATCACAGTTTCAGTTTCCATTAAGAGAAAATATTTATAGCCTGCATAAAGGCAAAAAAATCTTAAATATATGAGTCCAGGGTAATAAATACCTATGTGAGTCTGCCTGAAACAATAGATTTCATCCGAATCCTGAAGACCACTGTTGTCCAAAGGAGTAAAAAATCTGTAATGATGGGTGAATCCCTGTAGGAGCCTTTTTTGCCTTTAGCCTAATCAAAGCCCAGTGCTTCCCCATTCCTGTGTACTCTGCTAAATTCCTACCAAGTCACTCAAAATCTTGTAAATGGACCATAGAAATAGTAAAAAAATAGCAAACCTAGTCTTCCATAGTGTCTCATACTCCTCAGCTGAAAATCACCCCTAGGCTGATGTCCTCCCCCATCTGAAGATCACAGAAAGTTAGATTTCTCTTCCTGTTTTAAATGGGCTTTCTCAGTTCTTAAGAAAATGCAAATAACAGTCAGGAGGAGAAGTAACGATGGTAGATGATAACATTCTGTAATAAAATGTGTAAAATTAAATGTAAATTAATTCTAGTATATTCATTTTAGGTAAGAAATAATTATTTCCAGTGGTAAGAAAAATTCTTCCACATTTCTGACACAATAGTTATTAAATCTTTTCAGAAATTGTCAGTGGATTTTTAAAGCTATAATATAAGAGGCCTTTACCTTAGGAAGTATATTCAGTCTGAAATAGAATCTGTAAATGGATTTTTCTTATCACCTGTGAAGAAGTGTAAACTTAATCTAGTTGCTGGCTCTTTATCTCAATTCGTTTTTAATTGACATTCTGCTTAAACTAATGAAAAAAACACCTCTGTAAAGTCACTGCCATTACTACCTTATTCTGGCCTTGTCAGGAATGACTGGCAGAGAGGTGAAGCTTAAACACTGATAGCTGGAAATCTTTCTGTTAATCCAAAGTCAGTAAAATCTTCAGACTCTTCAGACTGAACATATAGCTATTATTCTTTGTAACTAACCTCAAGAGGATTTGAAATGATAGATAACGTGATTCAATAAGACCTCGATATATTCTTAAAACTCCACTTAAAAAGCCTCACTGGGTTATTAGATATTGTGATTTATTCCAGAAAATGACTACAAAGAAAGCTCAGGAAAAAAAAAAAAAATGAAGCAAGCTCAATATTTGAAACAAAATGTTTTCTACCTTCCTATAATTCAAGCTGCCAATTCTCCTAGAATACAGCTGTTAGTCAGACCCAGATCCAGCAGATAAAACCATGACTGAGAAGTACAGAGGACCAGTCAAGCAGCCTCAACTTACAATAAGTCTCTCTCAGTTCCCTTGACCTATGGCAAATGTATGTTTGCTAAACAGAAGTGCAACTTTGTAACACGGGACATTTTATCTGTCAGAAGCACATTATTCACTTTACACTACCACATTATTGTGGTACTACTAGATCATTGGGTTGGAGGCAAATTTTCCACTGAAACAGGCTGGAGTAGAGAGATCCCCTCTAATGAGTTTTGAGTACCTAGACAAAATAATTCTTGTTTACAACATTTTGGGGAAAGAAATTTAAAAAAAAAAAAAAAAAA
>NDXB01010688.1:100891-116662 GCA_002631895.1 Agapornis roseicollis | reverse complement strand
ACAACAAAAAAAAAAAAATTGGAAAAAAAAAAAAAAAAAAAACAAAAAAAAGGGGGAAAAAAAAAAAAAAAAAAAAAAAAAAAAAAAAAGCACACTTATTTAAATTGCTGTACATTTTTCCTTCCTTCTTACCAGGTTGGCTATAAATCTCTGCCTTGCCTAATCTTTCAATCAGTCAATCTCAGTCTAGGAAGTCAGGGCACTTAAGAGCTGCTGCAGTTCCGATTAATTACCTGAACAAAAAAACGTCTGGGATTGGACTAACTATTGGCTTATCTTATTCAGCAGCATTTCCAGATCATGAAAGGAGAAACCTGGAAAGTATAAGGGAGGAGGCTCAAAGAACAATACAAACAAAAAGAGAAAAAATGTGCTGTAAATACACACCATAAGAACAAAAGATAGAGAAGTGTTTTATCGAAGCAAAGATTTTTTGAGAATACAAATGTTTCAGGTAAAGAAAAAAACAAAACCCAATTAAAAAGGCTTCTTTGCTTCAGCACTAAATTTGTGCTATAAATAAGGAATAAAGAGACAATGGACATTTGAACTACAAATAACCAAACACTCATTTGGGCTATCTGAAACCCTGCTGCTTTTTCAAATCATAATGGAAACTTAATCTTTGGTCTCTCACAAAACTCAAAATAAGCCATTTAAAAAACTGCAGAATTTCTTCTTTCTTTCCTCTAAACCACTTTGAAAAGCCACTGACTCACTCTGATGTGAGGTGGAAAATATTATAAGACAAATTCAGAAAGTTTTGTGTGATCAGAAAACTGTTTGCTATCCAGCTCTAGTTGAAGCTGAACCCTGAGACAAATTCTGTGCTCACACTGAGCTTAATGCTTCACTCAAGAAAACTCCTGTGGGCAGTGACCTTGTATTATAAGTTTTGGGAGGGACTGTAAAGACAATGATTTTTATGAATATTCTCAGGTAGAAACATTTTCATTTTATTATATAAGTACATAATATACATTTCATTCCATAAAACAATGAACTTCTTTAAGGAGAAGTTTTTTTGAGAGATTCTTAAAATGTACCATTAGACCATCTAACCTAAATATTTCAGAAGCCATAGAAGCTTTTCCAATTATGCTGTGGTTTAGCTTCATCTCTTTTCTGCATTTTTATTTGGTTTGAATCACTTTTTATTACTTTGAGAACTACACTTCCAGATCCTAAATTTGTTAGTGGTCTCATGACAGGCAGCAATGGGAAGCCCTAATCACAGCTTCAGACTTTAGGCGAAGCGTTAATTGAAGATGAAGTGAGAGAGCTCATACACCTCCACTAGCTAGCAGGTGGTCTTCTCAGAAGGAGATCTGCCATGAGTGCCCCAGAAGATACAACCACACAAATGTGAATAACCAGCATATTGAACTTATCCATGTAACAGCTTTGCTAATGCTAACCTTGTACTAAAAAGCCAGAGTTCCTGCTTTTTAGCCTAGCTTTTGTTGTGGGGATTAAGCTCTTCATATGATGCCAGTCTCCCCCTCTCCTGGAGTTTTAAATCTTTGATGATGCTGCCTAAACAGATTTTAACTGCATAGAATTTCAAGTGTCCAAAGAACAGTTGAGTTACTCCAAAGAGAGGCAATGGGCAGAATAGGAGGTTGTTAGCCCAGTGAATAATATAAAACTTACCTGCAATTGGAATGACTATCAAAGCAGCAGTGGTATTACTTGTGCATGCCCCTGGCAGTTATGAAAGATGTTTTAGACTTACGTATGTAGCAGTGCATAACATGCAAATTCTTTAAGACAGACAAAGCCAGGTTTCTAGTATTAAAAAAACATTGCTTTAGAATTATAAAAAATTAATAGCCATAAGAAAAGGAAGAACAATGATGGTGACCCACAGCCCCTTTCATAGTACATGGCATAGAGCAAAGCAGAAAAGATATTGCCAGCTTTACGAAAACTCTGGAGACAAAGCAGCTAGATGAAGATGAAGGACAGTATGGGCAGAACCTACTTATAGCTGCAAACCAGGAACTTTCTTAGAAATCACTTATGGTACTCAGGAAAACACCACGCTAAAGACCTTTCCTTTGCTGACTGTGCTTTATATTTTTGTAACTAAAGCAATGAATAACTAACTTGGAAAGCCTCAAAAATCTTCATATATCTCTAAACAAAAGATTCAGGACCATATGTTTTAAAATCTTTCATAATTTTCTCCATATGTAGAACCTGCAGATTGTATTATTTTAGTCCTAAACCAAGAGATTATCAGTCTTAAATGCCAGGAGAAATTGCTGCCAATAACCACCATCAATGGTTCTCAGACAGCTTTGAAAACACAGTGTGGGGTAGAGGCTGCATGCTCCTCTCATAGTTAAAGTATGTGTGTCTGTAAAATGAATAAATACTTGCCAAAAGCTAAAAAGACTTCTGCTGGCTGTGGAGTCACTTTGATACCATTCTGAAAATCCCCTTAATTGAGAAGGCCACAACTGGACCAGAACTCAGTTGAGATGCATGCCCACCAGCAAAGAGGATGCTTAGTTATCGCTACAGAATATTCTGACGTTTCCTAATGCAGTTTAAGATTCTTCAGGCACATTACTTTTACTGCCTTCCTTTTAATTCCTCCCAAAAATTAAGGGCATGAAGTGTTTATGCAGACCCACTGATACTTGAGTTTGGGTTTGCATTTCAAAAACAACCCTGATTTACAAGGAAGGAGTGATACAGGACACAAAGCTGGAACTTCATTCCTCTTATTATAGCAGATGAATATCACCAAATGCAGGAAAACATAGGACAGCCTACTGCAGTACCTTAATTACAGCAAAAAAGAGAGGAACCTGTATTCTGAATGACAGAATAGCCAGTGCAGGCACATGATGTGCTTCATTCAGTGCTGCAAACATGAGTATTCAGGATTTGGAGGATTCTAGCACAGGCTGAGATTGCAAAGAAAGGAAAACCTTTGAAACCATCAGACTGGGACCCAAAAAAAAAAATAAAACAGTACCATCTTTCTCTTGATTTGTCCTATAAAAAATGATAATAGTTTCAATAGTCAGACACTGAAATTATTGGAAATGTAAGCATAACCCTCCATTCCCACCCGCCCGCTGATAATTACAGGTCTGTACCAGTTGTGGCATATGCGAGGGTAAAAATATGTCAGTCAGGAAATCAATAGCTTTAAAGGACCAAGCTAGATGCACCCCTGCTGGCACAGAGGGCTGCAAATAATTCGAATAATTGCTGCAGAGAGCAGATGGTGGCAATACTCCATTAGAAGAATTCCAAATATAGGTTATTTCAGCAAGGGTGAGAAAAGTAGAGAAAGAGTTCAAAAGAAATCTGGCAAAATTGTAATAAAATTAATAGCAATAATTAATAGCAATAATAATAATTATTATTATACAACTGAATGGGAACAAAATGGGGGGGAAAAATGCCAAAATTGCTATTTGGGCTATTGGGCTTTAATGGATGCCACCAGACAAGAGCAGCCTTTGCTGCTCTTAGGTTTGCACTACCACTCATTTCTGAGACTACTACTACAGCTAGATACCATCAGTCTGGTGCCACATCATATTATTTCTAGCTTTGGCCAGGGCACTGAATCAAAGAGATCTCCTGAACTTCCCAAATCTTTACTGTCTTTGCACATCATTAATGGATGCTTGGGTGCCTCTTAAGGATGAGAAATTCACAGGTCCTCCCAATGCTGCAACCTCCTCATTCAACGCCTTGCCGCAGGGCAAAGGCCTGTGAAACTCGGGGTACAACTGAGTTGCTGATCTTTATGCTTCTCTTTTTCCAATGGTAAAACTGCAAGACAGCATGCCCTGCAATGCTTGGGAATCCTAGACCGATCACAACAGCAGAAAGGGGTCACAGGATCAGTGCTATAAACTAATAAATCATCCAGGCTGCTGTTCTCAGGTGGAACTTTCCTGTTGTAAAATCAGGGGTCTGAACTGGAGTGAAGCTTGCTGAATGCTCTTCCTCAGTGCTACTGTGAATGTTCATCATCCTTTTCAGATTAATAAATTATGGTAAAAATGCAGAAGAACCCACATCTCAAAGGGACACCATTTTGATACTGGTGATAAAAACATTATGCATGATGAAGAGTAATTTACTTAATTTTTTTATAAACCAGTGATGATTAATTTGAACACTTTTCCTCTAAAACTAAATATGAAAAGGAGAGATACATAGTTCAGTCAACTCATTAATCACTTCATATGATCTTGAAAAGAAGTAGAAATTGGATCCAAATGTGGCAAAGGACGCTGACAGTGGATAAAATATGTGACATCTTGCAAAAGTAAAAGTCAGAAAAACAAGGCTTTGTACAAGAGAAGTGTACACAATGATACAAAACCCATGAATTTTGAAGGTTGCCTCAAATTCTGGGGTTCACTGTCCCAAGTACATTACCACATAAAACTCTAAAATAATACAATGTACATTGCAGCCTGCTTTAGACACCATAAAGGCAATAATGGGAATAATGTGTACAGTGTACATAGATTTGGAGGAAAATAAAAATCAATAAATTGGAACTGTTGCTATCTACATCAGAAAACATTCGAACCTTCTACTTATATCTGCAAAATTTAAATCATACTCTCAGCTTTCCACTCAGACATGCTAATTACAGCATTTATAGGAGCAAACCTGCCTTGTTTGCATTTGTTTCTCTTTGGAAATAATAACTTTGCACATGTAGCCTTTTCATTTGTATACACAGATGGTATTGCACAAGGCATCATTTTAGAGAGTTTGTACTACAACAGCCATGCATATGCATCACCATAGCAGTTACTCACTATCATCTCTTGCCTTAGTAATGTTTCTAAGATCCATAGACAAAAAACAGCAGGCTAAAAAATCCAAGGGTTTTCTGTATTTCCTTAAGCACTGAAGAAGGCTTAAAGAAAATGAAACACTTGAAATACTGCAACTTGGTTCACTGGAACTATTTCTAATCAAATCAAACATGAACAGAATAAAATTATGTGAAGAGTAATGAAGTCTATGATAAAGATTGCTCGATTTCAGTGAGCAATCTGCTACAGTTTCTCTAATTTCTCTTTTGTAAATGTCACTTAGCTGCAAAAGAAGCTCAATAGAAAAAAAAAGATGAGAGAAATGACAGTGTTTAAAGCTGAAGATAGTCATATTTTACAAAGAAAATACATTGCAGAATATTATTACTGTACTGAAAATGTAAGTGGAAGCCCCAACACTGTGGTGAAGGGAACATCGAATATGAAATACTGTGGTAACAGACTGGAAAATACGGTTGGTGTTTGAGTGAAAGAGCTGGAATGATTTGGCAGTGAAATGTCCACAAGAACCAGCAGGAAGTGTACCACAAGGAAAGAACCCCCCTGAGGCACCTGCAGAAACAGAAGCTATAAATTGGCTTGCAGGTATTTTACACCCTCCCCCTTGTACATAGCACAAAGAAAGGCAGAAAAGATGACATATGGAAAAAGGGAGGGAATAGAATACTAAATGCCCATTCCTGACGGAGCTGAGAGCAAACTGAAAACATACAACAATCCGAAGGATGATTTCAGTACTTGCTCCCACATGGACTCAGATTTATTCGTGGTGCACCAGTCAGAAGCACAAGGCGGCATTTTTACACACATTTGTGAAGCCAGCCAATTTTAACTTCGCATTTCCTCTGCCGAGCTGTCTCCTTGCTGTGCATCGCCACCTGCAGGAGAACCAGCCAAGGCGAACAGTGCTCTGCTAGTGCTTCCCCAAAAAAGGCCCCAAACGCAGCTCCCCTCACAGCTTTTAACAATCACTTGTCTTCATGAAGCAGTTAAGATCATACAGCCAAGCGCACGTAGGTTTCTGTGACCATAAACGTGTATATATAGTGCTGAGAGGAGTCAGCACTGTTAGCTCCCAGCCACAAATGTTTATGGTCAATAGAACTTCCCCTGCCTGTGACACTGAGAAGTTCCAGGCAAAGCTTGGTGCATGAAGCATTCGAGAAATTAAAATTCTCATTTTCATTGAATGACTGTGAAAGGCAAGGGAGAAAGATGAGATATTTGTATTTAAAAATAGAGACAGGAAATACTTTATTAGATAGCTTTCAAAAGGTCTAATTCCCCAGGATAACCGCCAGCCACCTTTATGTCACCTGGAGACACCAGACACCTTTTCAGTGCTGGCTTAGAATGGGGGGAAGGAGAATCAGTGAAAACAAAAAAGTACTTCACAGTATACCATGTGGAATCCCAGCTGTATTGATCACCAAGGCAAAGCTTTCACTGATCCATATGACTATCCTGTTATATCCACAGTCTGGATATAATGACTATGTGAGATTTTTTTCCCTAAGTGAGGAGGAACTGTCTGCACACATTCTTCAGAGAATTGCTCCATTCAGCTAACGATTGTTAACTACTGGAAACAGAAGGATGTTTGATACAATCTATTGAAAATATAAGGAAGTTGAGCTTCAAACAGTAGATGAGACAGTCTCAGCTGAGCTGAGTAAGCCACGAGCACTGTACGGCAAGGAACTATCTCACCTGCCTCATGAGCACAGTACTGTTGGGGAGAAGGCAGGAGGGTCTGCCTGGAGGTAGAACTGCCTGGTGTGCTCTGCTTGTACAGCACCTCTGCCAGTCAGGTCCCGTTCTTGACAAAAGACCAGAGGCACCTCACATCCACCACTATCATCAAAACCAACTGGAAAAAGAACAACCCTAATGAAACAGGACCGGGAAGCTATAAACTGCACTGTAGCCACTTGTGCAATGCTGATGCAAAAAAGGCATATGCAAATCAGGGATGTACAGGTGCTGGCGCAGTTCATCAGACACAGCGGTGGCAATTTAGGAAATTAAGTTCAGCAGAAATCAACAAGACTGGTAAACACAATATATCAGGGGAGACTATAGAGCAGTGGGACTGGCTTTGTTTCAGAGAAGAGGTATAATGAAAGTATATGAAATACTGTTGTAAACATGTCAGTGATTGTTTTCTGTGTACCCTGTGTATACAAGAAATTTGCAACACTTATAAAAAAGAAGATTTATGCAAGTTGTAGGGAAAATCTGTCTGTTTATAGGGTGAGTTAGGCTCTGAAGCAGCTGGGGGAGTAAGGAAATCCTTACATTCAGTAGCTTTTAAGAACAGATGAAGCATTATTTGGCCTCTTGCCATTTGGACTTTTTCTTATAGTCTCTGCTTAAGACATAAAATGAGACCACAGATTTCTCTTATTTGTTATCAGTATGTCTTTACTCATGGGCAGATAAAAACCCCATGACCATAATGCAATTATAAATGGAATACAGAAGGAGAACACATGAATTATTTCTTTTTCACAAGAAATTAAACAAAGCTACTTCCACAACTTCCAATTTGATTCATGATTTTTAACAGAGAGGCTAAACATCCTGGAATCAAGATGAATAATAAAGAGCAAGACCTAGAGATGCTCAACTTTTTTTTCTATTTTTTTTTTAATAGGCAAACATGCATGAAACCAAGACATCTGTACTGTTAACATCTTTACATCTATATATTTCATAGACTCATAGAATCATAGAACAGTTAGGGTTTGAAAGTACCTTAAGATCATCTTGTTCAACGCTCCTGCCATGGGCAGAGAAATCTGCTGTAGCCAGATTTCAAATCTGAGTAATGCAGCAATGTACTTCTCTAAATTCTCAAGGGCATCCAGAGTACTAGGTACAATTTAATACAATCTTATAGCTTGAATTTTGTAATTTCATAGAAAATGTCTGATTTATAAGATGAAACCAGACGCCAGCAAAGGTATCAAAACCAGGAAACACAGCACATCCTGATTCATTCTGAATTGTGTACAGCTGCCCACAGACATCTTCTGCATTGAAGACCTTAAATTTCATGTGACTACAGAAAACAGATGTGCCACATGTTTAAATCATGAAATTCAGTATTTTCTGCTATTTGGAAAAATCAGACAGTGGGCTTCAGGCTATTGGAAAGGTACTAGGGAATACCTGACTACGAACTAGTGTACTGTAGAAGAGTTGTCTCAATTTATTTCCAGAAATGGGGAAGGAACTCTAAAGGTAGCAATTCAAGAAATTGGTAACTGTAGCAAAAGATTAGCAAGTCCTCCATGTATGAAGTCCATATCAAAATTAATGTACTTCGGACATTTTACCTTCTATGCAAATTCTGCCTGGGTCAAGGCTCCGACTCAAATTAGCCCTTTTTATTTGAAAAGAGGAATTCATTTTTCCTGATTTGAGTGATCTGCAAGTCAGATGTATAGTTTAAGCAAGTCATCTAAATGGCCTGTTGAGACAATGAAAACAGTCATTCGCAGTCACCAGTTCATCTTACCTTAAATGACTACAGTATGGTTAATTTTAATATTATACCAAAATGATCCATGGTCTGGAGAAGCGTACTGACCTGCTTAGGTTATAGAAGCACCACAACAATGGAGATTCCAGTTCCAGCTCATCTCTGCTTCTACACAGGCAGTTGGTTGAAATGCCAAAAATTTTCTGTTTGTTTCCTGGACCTGAGTAACAGCATGAGGCATTTAGACATCCTGACAGGTAATTGCTTTCCCTTCGGGAACATCACTGCTTCTTCATTGCTTTCCTATAGAACTGGCTATTCAGAAAATGGAGGATGTATTTCTAATTTGAAAACTGATTTTTAGGGCCTGATGTGGTGGTGCATATTTATATAGCTTAGTGCCATTTAAGACATACTAGAGTATCTGACAAATGCCTGCAAGTGCTGATATATACTTCAGAAGACCTCTGCAGGACCCATTCTCTTCTGAAGGCTGCTGGAAAGATCCCCTTGGAATAGCTCAGAAACCACTAGATGTTCACACATGAGCAAACACATAAAACCCAAGGATACTAAATTTGGACACTAGTCTGAGATGTTCAAACCATAATAGGTGATGCTGCCATAAAGAGCTCTGTACCTCCTTGCTACTTCTCTGGCAGAGCAGGAAGAGGCATGAAGTAGGGTCGGGGGAGGTGGAGACAAGTCCTCATTGCTTGACTCCAGGGGCAGGCAGCACCGAATCTGCTACTTTGGGTAAAAAAATACACAACATCCTGTCTTCATATTTTGTCTAAATGACACAACACAACACAACATACAATGTAACGTAACGTAACGTAACATACATAACATAACACAACATGAACCTCCTTGTGTCGGGCCTCTTAAGGATAATGATGTGATCAACTTTCACTTATCATTATAATAGGTTATTACAGCCCTGACTTCTCTAACCTCTATAACAGTATTACTCCACTAGGAAAATAATAATTCAGTGGTAAACAATATCAATTCTACAAATAGTGTGAGAAATTACAGACAACCAGAAAGGTTAATCCCTGCTTAAGCTTCAGTTGTTGTGCTATTGTAGTATAAATCTGATGCAAAATGGGGGGCAGAATGTATGTCTCCTACATACATAGAATCATAGAATAGTTAGGGTTGGAAAGGACCTTAAGATCATATAGTTCCAACCCACCTGCCATAAGCAGGGACACCTCACACTAAACCATACCACCCAAGGCTTCATCCAACCTGGCCTTGAACACCCCCAGCGATGGAGCACTCACAGCTTCCCTGGGCAACCCATTCCAGTGCCTCACCACCCTCACAGGAAAGAATTTCTTCCTTATATCAGATCTAAACTTCCCCTGTTTAAGTTTGAACCCGTTACCCCTTGTCCTATCACTACAGTCCCTAATGAAGAGTCCATCCCCAGCATCTCTATAACCTCCCTTCAGATACTGGAAGGCTATGAGGTCTCCACACAGCCTTCTCCAAGCTAAACAGTCCCAACTTCCTCAGCCTGTCTTCATATGGGAGATGCTCCAGTCTCCTGATCATCCTCGTGGCCCTCCTCTGGACTTGTTCCAACAACTCCATTTCCTTTAGATGTTGAAGACACCAGAACTGCACGCAATACTCCAGGTGAGGTCTCACAAGAGCAGGGTAGAGGGGCAGGATCACCTCCTTCATCCTACTGGTCATGCTCCTTTTGATGCAGCCCAGGTTTGCTTTCTGGATTGCAAGCGCACACTGAAGCCGGCTCATGTTCATTTTCTCATCGACCACCACCCCCAAGTCCTTCTCCGCAGGGCTGCTCTGAATCTCTTCTCTTTGCCCAACCTGTAGCCGTGCCTGGGATTGCTCCGACCCAGGTGGAGGACCTTGCACTTGCCATGGTTAAACTTCATGAGGTTGGCATCAGCCCACCTCACAAGTGTGTCAAGGTCCCTCTGGATGGCATTCCTTCCCTCCAGCATATCCACCGAACCACACAGCTTGGTGTCATCGGCAAACTTGCTGAGGGCGCACTCAATCCCACTGTCCATGTCAGCGACAAAGATGTTGAACAAGACCGGTCCCAACACCGATCCCTGAGGGACACCACTCGTCACTGGCCTCCAGCCAGAAACTGAGCCATTGACCACAACTCTTTGTGTGCAGCCATCCAGCCAGTTCTTTATCCACTGAGTGCTCCACCTATCAAATTGATGCCTCTTCAATTTAGATACAAGGATGTGGTGTGGGACAGTGTCGAACGTTTTGCACAAGTCCAGGTAGATGACATCAACTGCTCTACCCCTGCCCATCAGTTCCGTAGCCCCATCATAGAAGGCCACCAAACTGTTCAGGCAGGATTTCCCCTTAGTGAAGCCATACTGGCTGTCATCAAGCACCTCGTTGTTTTTCATGTGCATTAGCATGCCTTCCAGCATGCAGTACATAGAAAGTTTGCCTCTTTGCTTTAGCACTGTAATGTCTCATAAAGGGCTTGTGAACTAATAATAATTGGAAAAGAACTACTAAAAAGAATTGCATTTATCTGTCCTTTCTGGCGTGTTCACTTTGGATGCAAGAGCCTAGGGAAAGAGTTATGATTTAGGACCAGGCAGTAAATCAGAACCACAGTCTACACCTCCCCACCTTTCTTTTCCCCTCCTGCTCCCAGAGGGGTGGAGAGGAGAATCAAAAGAATGTAGCTCCCACAGGTTGAGATAAGAACAGTCCAGTAACTAAGGTATAACACAAACCACTACTGCTACCACTAACAATAATAAGGGAAATAACAAGGGAAGAGAATTAAAACACCTCACCACCCGCCGACTGATAATACCCAGCCTGACTCCCAGCAGTGAACTAGCCCTTCTGGGTAACACTCAGTTTACATCCTGGCCATGATGGGCTGTGGTATGGAATACCTCTCTGGCTAGTTTGGGTCAGGTGTCCTGTCTCTGCTTCCTCCCAGCTTCCCCTCCTCCCTGGCAGAGCATGAGACTCGCAAAGTCCTTGGTCAGAGTAAACGTTACTGAGCAACAACTAAAATCACCAGTATTATCAGCGTTGTTCTCAAGCTAAGAGTCAAAACCACAGCACTGCACCAGCTACTAAGAAGGAGAAAAAATGACTGCTACTGCTGAACCCAGGACAGAAAGAAATACTGCAGCTGAAATGCACAAACCATTTGTTTTCAGTACATCAAAAAATGTACCTCAAGGGGTGGCTAAAATACTCAAAGGATGTATCTTCTATACATCCTAACTACCCTTAGATAACTCTGTCTGTACAACTGCAACACCAGGTAAGGAAGATACTGAAAAGAAGTATTTATTCTCTGCATGGTATTTTTTGTCCCTACCTGCTGCTAGCATTATTCTTATGACACCAGTCACTGTATAATTTGACATTTCAAATGTATGGCACTGTCACAATGATGTATGAGAAAACATTTACAGACCTTGGCACAAGAAGCAAAATTAATACTGAAAAGCAAATGACTTGCTTAGATTGGCTGCTGTTTCTTAGTTTGCAGAGTAAATATTCAGTGTAACTGTTAAGCTTAGGAACACAAATAATGGATAGCTTTCAAGCAATAACTGCAGATATTTACAGCCTACCTGCTTAACTACCTGTTTTCTGCCAGCACTGATGTTATTTTGCTGCAGACATGTCTGGATATATAATCAAATATGGCTAAAAATGATCATACAGTACTAATTCATTATGTTCCTTATGTAATGAAATTATCTTTAAGATTTCAAAGAGAAAAGGTTGTGAAAATACAACGTGACGAAAACAGCCCATAGAGGTCACTCAACCAAAATTCAAAAAAATTGAAATGAAAAAAGTAGTGGTGAATGTCAAAAGTATCTGGTCTTCTGGACAATTTTAAAAACAATTTTGAGAGGAAAATTAAGGAAAATACTGAATTTTTCTGCTAGGCTCCCTTCCCCCTCTGACCTCCCCCCATCTCTTGGGTAGCACCTCCTGCTCATTCAGAACACATCCTCATATTCAGTTTCCTTTGAGCTCAATCATCTTAAGAGCTTTCCTGAAGGTCAAGAAGAAACAAAGAGTATATATCAACATGAAGGAAGAGGAATAATCTAAGTGTGGTGCCAAGAAGGAATCAGAAAGAAACCAATCATGTCCTGGGTAGCAAAAGAAGGACCAAGAAAAGAAAAGCATTGCTCTCTAAATTCCAGCCCCCCCAACCCATCACTTTGTTATAATATAAATTGGCAGAATAGACTATGCAACAATTATGAAACCACCAATAATGTCTAATGATTTCATCACAGATAATGTTAGACAAGAAATATTTTGGTCTACATTTTCAAGTGGGTAGCTGAAATGGATAGCTGTGTTGCTAAGTACCAAATAGGTCTTTCCCAGGTCTGTTTTCTACTGTGAAAAGGCAAAAGCAGGACTCCTGTGGCCTTGAGCACTTCCAGATTAACTATTTGCAGGTGATAAAAGGTCTGTAATCTCCAAAGAATACAGCTGACTCAGCACAACCTGAACACATTGCTGCTTCATACAATCACAGCAAGGACTTTGAAATGGCTAGAAGGTTATCAACCAAGATCCTGATCAAGTCTTGATACACTTCCAGCCTTTCTGAACTAAAATCCCACTTGTTCACAGGTGTTAGTATATATATCTGGTCACAAAAAGATTTGAGAAGCTTTTGCTCACGTACAACTCTAAATGCTGACTTTGTCAGGTGAAGGTGGTCAGAAAGCAAGGTTTTTCTTCGCTTAAAAAGAACCAAACCAAACAAACAAACAAGCAAACAACCAAAAAAAACAAAACCAAAACCAAAAACCAAACCCCAGCTATTTCTCCTCAGTTTGTTAGCACCCCTGCAGCCACTGGCTACTGCCCTCTCATGACTTCAGAGTGNGAAAAAAAAAAAAGTATTAAATAAGTAAAAAAAAAAAAAAAAAAAAAAAAAAAAAAAAAAAAAAAAAAAAAAAAAAAAAAAAAAAAAAAAAGAAAGAAAGAAAGAAAAAGAAAAAAATAGACCTCTCAAAACAATACTGGAATAAACATTTTTTGTCATTCTCTACACACACTGAAATCTGCCATCAAATGTCAGACTGGCTTCTGAAATTTCAATAACAAAGAAAACAATCTTTTCTTTAAATCAGGTCCTTTATGTTCTTTACTAAGTTCTATAATGTCTTAATTTATATTTTTAGTAACTCCTGAAGAGCTCATTAACTGATCAGTTCATTACATAATGACAGTAACATAATTTATTTCTAAAGCAGAAGCTGGAAGCAGAGCAAATCTTATCCACAAATTCCTATTAAACCCTAGCCCTGAAAATCAAATCACATGGAGAAAAGCTGGATTTAGGTAAACAAGAAGAAAGAGAAAGTCAGTTTATACCTCACTTGGAGTATTGTGTGCAGTTCTGGTGTCCTCAAAATAAAAAGGACATGGAAGTATTGGAACAAGTCCAGAGGAGGGCCACGAGGATGATCAGGAGACATATCCCATAGGATATGGCATATCCCATACAAAGACAGGCTGAGAAAGTTGGGACTGTTTAGCCTGGAGAAGAGAAGGCTGCGTGGTGACCTCATAGCAGCCTTCCAGTATCTGAAGGGGGCCTTTAGGCATGCTGGAGAGGGACTCTTCATTAGGGACTGTAGTGACAGAACAAGGGGTAACGGGTTCAAACTTAAACAGGAGAGGTTTAGATCTGATATAAGGGAGAAATTCTTTCCCGTTAGGGTGGTGAGGCACTGGAATGGGTTGCCCAAGGAAGTTGTGAGTGCTCCATCGCTGGGGGTGTTCAAGGGCAG
Source organism: Agapornis roseicollis (assembly GCA_002631895.1). NCBI lineage: Eukaryota > Metazoa > Chordata > Aves > Psittaciformes > Psittacidae > Agapornis > Agapornis roseicollis. The sequence continues at coordinate 102,527 of NDXB01010688.1, read as the reverse complement.
GCTGGACGAAGCCTTGGGTGGCATGGTTTAGTGTGAGGTGTCCCTGCCCATGGCAGGGGGGTTGGAACTAGATGATCTTAAGGTCCTTTCCAACCCTAACTATGCTATGATTCTATATTCCAGAGAGGAATACAGCTACTTCTCCTGGCCCTGAAGAGCCTTTTGTGAAGTGTCTACATAAATTCTTTTTCCTCTTGAATGATCAATAATATCAATTTGCTTTAGAAAAACTCTGTCTATAAGCAATTTCTCATGAAGTTGACAGACTTTATTTTAAAAGTCCTAAATCACAGCTATTAGGCTGAGTGTCCTCCTAGTTGGTGAGAGTGTCCTTGACTTTCAAAGTCAAGTGGTTTCTCACCTCTAAATTGCATCTAGGACTGGCACTGAAGGGATTTATAAGTTGGTTGCAAAGGCTAGCATCCCCCATTAGCTCCTGCAGCATAGATGGCTCCAATGAGTTCTTGCCTGGACCCTTTACTGAGTCCATGTGTCAAGACAGTATCTGTTCTCTTCTTAACTCCAACAACTTCCACATCAGCTTATCAGCAGGTCAGATTTCAGCTCAGAACCTTGAGATTGATGTGTCTTTTGGGATAATCAAGAGAAGCAGATGAATAAGGGTAGTACAAATGTTTAATTTTGGCAGATTGACAGTGTTTGGCACTGAAAAATATAAATGTTGTGGAAGGGAAAAACAAGACTTCCTTTCCTTTGCTTTTAAAATCCTATGCTGTCATGTGGGACCCCATCAGGAGTCATTCATTAGACCAAAAAGACTATCCTGGATAAACAAGATTAATAATGCCAAATATGTACCTATCTGGACCAAACAGTGAGACTGAAAAAAATTACACTAAGTTTTACATTATTATACAAGAAAACACTTCAAAAATGCTGTCACTCAGTGTGTGACACATTGCAGTCCTGTCCAGAACCAAATAGCATGCTTTTCTATCTGGCAGTCATGTTGCCCAGCACCAGTCAATGCCAGCCATATACCACAATGAACTATATTGGAGAGTGCTGGGACTACAGAGAAACAGGTTGAAAAAGAGATCTCCTCAGGACAGGTAGATGATAAGTTTGGGAGAGAGTGAGAACATGAATCAAGATTGTGTTTCCTGCATGGCATATCCTAAAACATTTATCATAACTCAAACTTAGTTTTCAGTACAAAATTGCCTGATCTAAGTGAACAGCTTGTACTTTGCTAAGGGATAGATCATCTCATCTCTTCTGGATATGAAACAGTCAGCAATGGAAGTAAGAAATTAATACTGTTCACCTCAAAAGAATTCAGAAGTTGCCAGGAGAGAAATAATGTGCTCCCATTCCTAGCTCTGAAATGAGAAGGTGAAACTCTAGTTTCCAAGGTAAATATTGAGGTCCTAATATTTTGCATGTCTTTTGCAACCAGTCACTTCCTTAAAAAAAATGCACAATAACTATGTAAGTGAATATAGGCAAAAGCGTGCCGTTGGAATCATAATAATTAATAGCTTCCATCATAATCTGAAATAGTAATGAACATTTTAACAGCAGACATGAAGTAAGACTGGTTTGTTCAGCTTAACTTGCTTGATGCTGTTAAAGCCAAGCTGCATTAAAAAAAAAACAAAAAAAAAAAAAAAAA